>OZ010739.1:33892160-34462160 GCA_963932295.1 Tipula lateralis | reverse complement strand
CGGATGTTATATCTGCCATCATCCACAATGATAGTCTAGATAAACGTCACTATGCAACGGTTTCAATTAATGGCGTTAACTACGTTGGTCTTTTGGATAGTGGTGCTACTGTCAGCGCACTTGGTGCTGGTTCGGAAAAATATCTGGTCAATAAATTCCCCAAATTTCATAATTTCCCGATATTAATTTCCATATAAACACGGCTAACGGACAACTTCAAAGGGTGTTTGGTTACATAAATGCGCTTATTGGCTTCAACAACCAAGAGCAGATAGTTAATCTTTATGTGGTTCCATCTCTGAAACAATCATTATATTTAGGAATTGATTTCTGGAATAAATTCGGGATCACTCCAATTTTGCCACAATTACAAACCTTACGTTCTATTTCTGAATTGGATATACCCACCTCCAACGTTCATGAATTATCACTAGTGGACCAGGTCAAGTTGCAAAAAATAGTATCAACGTTCTTGTACGCAGTTTGGCCTTGGAAAAACTACTCTGGTGATGCATGGAATCGACGTTGGTTCAGCCAAGCCGATTAAACAGCGTTTTTACTCAATTTCACCTGCAAAGCAGAAGCTAATGTACGCTGAGTTGGATAGAATGTTTTCTATGGGTGTGCTGGAAGAACGTCAGAGTTCTTGGTGTTCATCCGTCACCAAAGGCCAATGGTAAGGTTCGTCTGTGCTTGGAGGTCCGCGAAGTAAATAAAGTTACCGTCAAGGATGCCTATCCATTGCCGCTTATTGATGAATTGTTGGGTCGATTGGATCAAACTCGTTTCATATCAAGGATCATCTTAAAGATGCGTTTTGGCAGATTCCTCTCGATCCGCAATCCAGGGATAAGACGGCCTTTACGGTACTTGGTAGGCTACTTTACCAATTCACAGTCATGCTATTCGGATTGTGAAATGCACCACAGACGATGTGCCGCCTAATGCACCGGGTGATTCCCCACCAATACCATGACCGAATCTTCGTATATTTGGATGACTTTCTGATTTCCTCAGCAACTTTAGAGTAACATTTCATTTTGCTGAGTGAAGTGGTCAAACGCCTCCGACATGCGAATCTGAAACGCATCAAAATCAAATGGTCCGATTCTGCAAGCAATTCTTTTGAGGCTCTCAAGCGATCACTTTCCACCGCCCCCGTCCTGGCAAATCCGGACTTTGAAAAACCCTTCTTTATACAATGTGACGCCAGTACCACTGGTGTCGGAAGCGTATGCTGTTTCAAGTAGATTCCGAAGGGGAGGAACGCCCTATAGCGTTCTTTTCGCAAAAACTAAACGCCGCTCAAAGAAACTATTCTATAACGGAACTAGAGTGTTACGCCGCGGTATTGAGTGTCAAAAGGTTCCGTGCGTATATAGAAGGGTACAATTTCACGATATACACTGATCATGCCAGTTTGCGTTGGCTCATGTCGCAGAAGGATTTGTCAGGACTTCGAGCCAGATGGAGCTTACAACTACAGGCGTATGATTTTCAAATCGGGTATCGAAAAGAGTCGGAAAATATAGTACCAGACGCATTGTCACGAGTCTTTTGTGACACCGTAGCTTCTATATCTTCGTTTGCTGACCGGTTGGAAGAAGTGAAAACGTCTAGTGCTTCCAGTACCTCCAGTAGTGTTGAACCGCTTCATATTAACCTAAATTCTCCCGCTTTTGAGGACGCTGAGTACCGAGAACAGGTTACTAAAGTAAGACAAGTCCAAACGGATCAACATAATTTTCGCGTCCAAGGCAACAAATTAATGTTAAATCCTTCATTCGGAGAGCGGTACGACGACACTGACGTGCCTAATTGGAAATTGGTCGTTCCTTCCACACTCACTCAGTCATTAATTTAGCAGGGACATGTACCTCCATCTTCAGCACATATGGGTACAGCTAAAACATTAGAGCGTCTTCGTCGTCAATTCCATTGGCAACGAATGGCTCAAGATGTTAAAAATTATGTAACAACCTGTCATATATGTAAAATGAACAAGCCAGTCCCAAAACGCGACGTTGATGGCACATACCGAGTTCGTTTCAACCACGAGATCAGGAATTTAAAGCCAACTCCTGATATCGTGCATGAAATCAAAGGACAACTAGTACGCTGGCTTGGTCACGTTCTACGTTTGGATCCGAACCGAATAATACAGCGGTCTTTAAAGGGAAACCCGCCATGGCGTAGAGAGCGAACTGGCATATTCTGGTTGCTTGCAACAATATAAAGAGCTGGCTCGTGATCGAAACCGATGGAGTCATATTGTTGAGACGGTACGGGCCAATAATGGCCTGTAAAACCCGATTTAAAAAACTCTCTGAATGAAGTCACTGAAGTCAATTGACCGGCAAGATATCCTAGTTTCGAAAGAGTGTGTTCTTAGCCTGCGTGAAATCGAAGTTGACGTTTGCATGTGTATATGCATATATGATGGTTCGACCATAATTTAAATTGACGTCTTCCATCCTTTACAATATTATGGCAAATGTGTAAATTTATCTTACAACTCGTAAATCCGGATGTGTACTTCTGATATAGTTGGAAATTTTTTCTTTATATACCGATATTACTTTATATAATTTTTTCTTTATATACCGACAATATATATGTGTGTGTGTTTGTTGAGTAAAATAAATAAGAAATGGTGGGGTGGAAAACAAAATTCTTTATAGAAGAAAAATATGGGTGACAAACAAAACTTTTTCTTGAGTAAAAAAAATAAAAAGACACAAAAAACTATATATTCGTAATTATACCATTTATTACAAAGTTTAAAATTAGTTCTCTCTCACAAAGTGGCAAAAAGTTTTTTGTTTTGTCTTCTTGTCAGCCTTTAGTATGCGAATTTGCTTTGTCGGGATGTTTATTTCGAAATAAAAATAAATTTATCAACATGGACTGCCGTTCTTATAATTGTTGGTAAAGAAGGCGTACAACGAGGATCTGGAGAGCCATGAGAGATGAACTGACTAAGCTACTAATGGCACAAAACCAACACAGCTAAACAAAATTCGCGGAAGAATGACCCGTGCTGGTTGATATCGTCAAACTGACAAAAAAGCTGCTCAGAAGAAACTGAAGTGAGACCTAACTGGTGATGAAGATCGACTTATAATAAAGTCAAGGGGTTTTATAATCGCTAGGTATGGTGGGAGGAAAGACGTTGCCTGTGTAATGCTCTCCAGCATTCTTAAAAGAAGGCCAGATTTTAACAATTTTTTTTTATGACTCTAAACTCACCGCCCAGGTAGCGCAGTGGTTAAAGCTGCGGCAGCTGGAGAGGGAGGTACCAGGTTCGAGACCGATAGGGGCAGGATGGTAAAGAGATTTTTCACCATACGATTACGATCGGTGGTGTAAATGAGCACATCTATGACCCCCTGTTGGAGTGCAGAATACATAGGCCAACCCATCTTCCATGTCAGTACTAAAGGCTGGCATGGAGCTATGCAATGTGCAGATGGTTCCACATAAATCGGACCAATAGCCGTACGTCCTCGATTTGGCTGTAATGGCGTAAGGTAAGGACGTAAATAAGCGAACCGCGAAAGAATTGGAAGGTTGAAGCACATATAACTTTTGACAGCATAGTCTCTTGAAATATCCTACGCATTTGTTGAAAGCACTCCACTAACTTAGGTTTGGCCAGTGAAGGCATCCTTAATTCCAATTAAAAATCACATAACTCTTGGATTAATGACCCTGACTTACTCTAGGTGGGCATTGTACTAGATAAAATATCCATTCCTTCCTCTCTACATTCAAGCTTTTGTTGATTTGAAAAACAAACTAACACGCCAACTAAGAAGCAACAGAAATTATGGCACACTTAAAAAATATTCCTCTCAACATCGGGGCAAAATTACAAGTTGCCAGTCAAACGTTCCGTGGTTCATCGCAATGGTGTTAACTACTGCCACGTGTTTATTCTGAAAACCGCACCAATACAATCTCTTGATCTCAAGAATATCAAATTAACGCCTTCACGATCAAAAAAAAAAGTGCTCGAGATCATTTCCAAAGAACGTGTAATGTCAAAAACCCACGTGTTTCAAGCAAAAACAGCATATTTATGTTATTATGGGAATCAGCTACACATTATGTCCAAAAGTACTTTTATGTAAGGGATCAGCAACCACCGGTTTTCGTAGACACCTTGAAGGTATACATCGTTTAAAAAGAGAAGATTGTATTTTGCAACCAAACGCGAGTGTTAGTATTAGCAGCAGTGATTCGAGAAACATGAACCGCATAAAATCCGACGTTGCTATCCCGAAAATTGAAAAATTTATGAAACGGCCTTGTATGCAGGAATATATTGCAGAAATGATTGCTTTTGATGGTTTTAGTTTCCGTCAAGTTATAAATAGTCGCGTAGTTAGAGAAGCTATGTGTGCAAAAGTTTTTAACTTTCCACGGAGTTCTACACAGATAACACAAATGTATCTATCGATGAGTGGACGAGTATCAGCAACAAACGATTCATGGATGTACATTTGTATTACAATACCACCGATTCGGATAACTTTGGTTTAATACCCATAAATGGAAGCTGCCCAGCCGATAAAGCTTTAGAATTGGTCAATGATAAAATTGGTAATTTTATTTTATCCATGCAACGAGATCTTGTTGCTGTTATGAGCAATGGAGCAGCTGTCATGCAGAGTTTTGGAAAATTATCCCCGGCACCTCAGCAGCTAAGTTATAATCACGGATTGCATTTAGCTGTTTTAAAAACACTTTATGTGCCAAAAAAATCCACAAATCACTCAAGTACGCAGAGTGATAATCACCCGGTATTAGATGATGATATAACAAACTCTTGATACCAGCTTAGAATCCGTTGAAGAAAACTTAGAAATCACAAACTTGCAGCTCAAGCCATCATTCAACATGGTTATAAAATCTATTAGGGAGATTGTGACAGTGTTTAGACGATCCCCAATTAAAAATGACATTTTGCAAAAATATGTCGAGCCTTTTGAGGGAAAAATCTGCAGCTGATTCAGGATTTTAAAACTAGGTGGAATACCTTAGAAAGTATGATAGAGCGCTTAATAAGACTTAAATAACCTATTAAAAAGGCATTACATGATCTTAATTTGGATCATATGTGGAAAGAAGAATACAACAAGCCTGCTGAAGATCTCCAAAAGGCATTAAACCCGAGAAGACTCGACGCTGTTAACAGCTGAAGGGGCCCTACCATTTTTATTTAACAGCTGTTGGGGCAGCCCACTTGCTATTTATAGCCGTGACTTTGTTTGATTTCCCACGTTTTAACAGGTTGCTGGTTGTGGATTCGTCGATAAAAACTCGAGAATGAATAGATTCGAAAAAGAAAAAAAATGTGATTTTGATTTTTCTATTGAATTAAATTTGTTGTGATCTCTTTGAATTACAAACTCTTTGTGTCAAAAAAAATATATTTTTGCATGTTTGGGTTGTCATATTTGCGTTAATTAGTAATTAAAGAACGCATAAATTACTAATTAACGAGAGTACGCAACCAAAAATAAGTAGTACATTTTGGTATGACGTATAGATGACAAAGTTGTGATGGCTACCCAAAATGTCAATTTCACAATTTGTTCACAATTTTGGGACAAGAAAGTGAGTTAAATTGCATTATAACTATAGTATTTCAATTATAATCAGTGGCTCGAACAACAGCCTCGGAACAATTAACTCCTTATTACGTTGTGAGCTTCTTGACGCAATTAAGATAGAAATATTGAAACGAAGAGATAAACCGTTGGTTTCGCTTTTAAAATACTTAAATAACCCACGATCCTTACAAAACGAAAAGAATCAATTTTTTAGTCTAGTGACGAAAACAGAAATGACTAAACTTGCTAGAACTCTTTCATCTCGAATGTTTGGGCCTATCAACTCAATCGATAACGATGATTCTGATGTACAACCAATTGATTTGGAAGTTCAACCACATAAGGAAGAATTATCATTACAGGAGCAACTGCAGCTATCCATCGCAGAAACCGTCCAAGCCTATGATATTGAAGTAGGAGAAAATAAATTTCATGCATTGAGCAAAGATTTGCGATTCTTGAAAACACAGACAAGAAAACACAATTTACAGCAATTAGTTGATGCTTTATCTACCATAAAACATCTACACAAAACGAGCGAAATTTCTCAATTGCTAATGATTTTGTCACAAAAAAAAGGAATCGATTGGCGAATTCTACAATCAATGCTCTATGTTTTTTGAAGAGTTTTATGAAGAAAAATATTTTAAAATGGGTCAATTATTTGTATAATTTTTGTTCAACATCGAGAAGTTGGACACACTAATTGTACCCTCCTACTCGATATGACTTGATTTTAATAGTATCATTAAATGTGCCATATCGGTTATGTACAGGCATAGGACTTGAGCGCCATCCATTTTAAGGGCTAGTTGCTTCGGCAGATGAGTTGTTACACACTCCTTAGCGGGTTACAACTTCCATTTCCACCGTCCTGCTGTCTTAAACAAGCAACACCTTTCATGAATGAGTCCTTAATTTTGGCGCCATAACATAACGTTTGATTCATCCTACAGCGCCGGTTCTGCTTACCAAAAGTGGCCCACTAGGCACAATATATCATTAAAGAACCTCTACTGACTTCAATCAAGAAAGTCGAGGAAATAACTCATTGAAAGTTTGAGAATAGGTTGAGGTCGTTTCGGCCCCAATTACTCTAATCATTCGTCTCACCAGATAGGACTATATTCCCAAATATTCCCAAATAATATATATATATATATATATATATATATATATATATATATATATATATATATATATATATATATATATATATATATATATATATATATATATATATATATAAATATGTAATATATATATATATATATATATATATATATATATATATATATATATATATATATATATATATATATATATATATATATATATATATATATATATATTTATATATTTATATATATATATATATATATATATATATATATATATATAATATATATATATATATATATATATATATATATATATATATATATATATATATATATATATATATATATATGTATATATATATAAGCGTATCAATACCTAACTTGGGCCAAGAGCTTACATATGCAAGCACCATAACAATGTGGTGTAGGATACAAGGATATCTTCCTAATTCAACATTTTGTGCCACTTACCGCAGTTGACGTGAAAATTGCTGTGACTGCTCGGACGGTGTTGCTTTCTGAATCTCATTATATAATTCTAGAAATTCTTTATAATATCATTTTTAGGTCACTATTCATAGTTGACCGGTTGCCGGTTGTGGCTTAATGATTAAGAAAGTTTCTAATCACGCCACAGTTTCGAGTTCAAATCTGGCCATTGTCTTTCCCAAATATTCCCAAATAATATATATATATATATATATATATATATATATATATATATATATATATATATATATATATATATATATATATATATATATATATATAAATATGTAAATATATATATATATATATATATATATATATATATATATATATATATATATATATTTATATATTTATATATATATATATATATATATATATATATATAAATATATATATATATATATATATATATATATATATATATATATATATATATATATATATATATATATATATATATATATATATATATATATATGTATATATATATAAGCGTATCAATACCTAACTTGGGCCAAGAGCTTACATATGCAAGCACCATAACAATGTGGTGTAGGATACAAGGATATCTTCCTAATTCAACATTTTGTGCCACTTACCGCAGTTGACGTGAAAATTGCTGTGACTGCTCGGACGGTGTTGCTTTCTGAATCTCATTATATAATTCTAGAAATTCTTTATAATATCATTTTTAGGTCACTATTCATAGTTGACCGGTTGCCGGTTGTGGCTTAATGATTAAGAAAGTTTCTAATCACGCCACAGTTTCGAGTTCAAATCTGGCCATTGACCAAAACTAAACATGAACCAGATGACATAAAAAGTGGTTGTATGAAAAGCATTCGTTGGACTTTTAATGGTTCCTAAGATCTCAGTTAAGACGCGGTTAGGGCCTTTTACGACCTTAAGCCATAGATTATTTATTCATAGTTGAAGCATGCACTCTAAAAAATTTGATTAATTTTAAATGGAAGTTCGATAAAATTACTTTAATTATTGTAGTTTTTTCTGTCCATTTAATGTAATAAACGGATTTTTAGTTTATTATTCAACATATTATTGAATTTTTGCAAATATTTGTTGAAAGTTTATCATAAATTTGCTGAAAAATAAATTGATGTAGGATATTCAACAATTAATTCTTAGTAATTTCAACAATTGATAAAAAATCAACAAAAATCTTGTTTTAAATTTTAATTTGTTAATTATTCAACATAAAATGTTAAACAGTGAACAAAAAAGAAGAGTTATAGTTAGTTTATGCAATTCATGTTTTAGTTAAAGTAACACTGCTGTCGACATGACAGTATTTTGATGGAACACATTATGCGGTCAATTTCTACAACTGGTTGCAATAATTGGTAAGCTAATTTTATTTGTGTTAAGCAATATTGTGTTGATAAAACTATTACTTTAAATTTTAACTCTCAGATGAAGGGATTCTACCAAATTTATTTTTATTGAAAAAATGGAGGTCAGCATTACAGCGTTTAGTTCATTATTTGAGACGATTTTGAAGCGATATGTAACTTTAAAATATGAATGTACGTAAGATCCGGACCAAATTTCGCAAACTTAGATTAAATGAAGAGATGGATACATTGAAATAATAATCCAGTTTATATAAGTTTTTAATTTTGTTATAAAATAAATTAATAAATTAAATAAAATAAAAATAAATGCAAAGCTTTCAAACAACCAATTGTTCTTAATTTGACATATGCACATTTACTGAATATTCTCAACAATTTTACCTTCAAATATCATCAATGTTTGTTGAAAATTAACATCTGGTTTGTTTGAATTTAACTTAAAAATGGTTTAAATCTGAGCAATATAATTAAATACAATTATTGGTTGCTTAAAAATTAACTAAAATTAAACATGTTTCGAGTTATATATTAATGCAGTTTTTGTTTAAATTTTCTTATTGAATTGATGATATTTAAGTCAGATGTTGAATATTTTTTGCACGTTTAATATTACCACAATAATTGTATGTAACCTGTTACATTCAATAATTGAAGTAAATTTCAACTAAAATTTTTTAGAGTGTGTTTCAACATTATGGACGTCTTTATGTTGATACTTTCATTTATCTAACAAGTTTATATCTTCATCTAAGTTATCTGACTTTTGACTGGAGTTTTGCTTTTAATAAAACTTTTAATATTAAACAAAACGACCGATTACTTGTAATTGTTCAAGTGTTATCCTTAAATAATGCAGAAAATCACGAATAAAATTTTCCTCCTTACATATTCATATATGTATCTAGCTAGCATATGTATGTATGTGTGTGTATACATAAGTAAATGGTTTACCACTCTCTCAAAATAAAAATAAATATTCGAAATCACACATGATGGGAGGAAAGAAAATTGAAAATATACAACAAAAGAAAAACAAACATCTGGGATCCATCCATTAATGATTAAAAAAACAGGAAAAGTTGTTCAAAAGTAAAAATGAATTGATGTCTGTTTTCCCCATACACTTTAAAAAAAAAGAAACAAATTTTCCATTTATGTATTGTGTGTACGTCCATATACATATTATGTATACACACACAAACACACACACACACACACACATGTATACACACACAAACACACACACACACACACACATATATATATAAATATATATATATATATATATATATATATATATATATATATATATATATATATATATATATATATATATATATATATATATATATATATATATATATATATATATATATTTGGATTGGCAGGTAGGCGGATGCTTACGCCTATGGAATACAATAGACAAACGGTGATAAAGGCGAATAGAACAACAACTGGCCTTATTCGATTAATGGTCATCACTGGCGGACCGAGCGCAAGTAAAGGAAAATTGCTCTCCTCGTTAGTCACATCAGTTATACTGTATGGGGTACCTGTATGAATCCGAGCATTGGACACTGCAGAGGCCCGTGATCAACTGGAACGAGTTCAACGAACTATTGCACTCCGGGTATGTAGTGCTTATATGGCAATCTCGAAAGAGGTAGCCTTCGTACTATCAAGCATGCCACCTATGACGTTAATGGCCAAACATAGAGTCACAGTACTCAGTGGGACTCCTAAGGAAGACGCCAAACAAGAAATGCTGGAACAATGGCAGAAACGATGGGAAAGCGGAGACACTGCGTCGTGGACCAGACAGCTGATTCCTAAAATTAAAGAGTGGGTGGAGCTAAGCATGGTGAAATCAACTTTCACTTAACGCAATTACTATCGGGCCATGGTTGTTTTAACAGCTATTTCTTTAAAATGCATATTAGAGAGAGGCCCTGTTGTTTCTACTGTGATGATGAAGATACACCAGAACACACTATTTTCACTGATAAAGTAGGTCAGCTGACAATGGAAAATATTATCACTAAGATGCTTTCGGAGGGACGAAATTGGAACACCATTGTATGATATTACGATTATGATGATATTTCGTCAATAAATGACACAACATAAAGCTAACAACATACATTGAGGAGAACATGGACATCCAACGCCCAAAGTTATGCAAATTTTGCGATCCCGGTGGTGTGGAGGAGCGGAGGGTGAGGTTTTAGTCGAATTTGTTTCAACGGTGGAGTCCGGCCAGCGCCCATGAGGGTTTCCCCCCACGAAATAAAATAAAATATATATATATATATATATATATATATATATATATATATATATATATATATATATATATATATATATATATATATATATATATATATATATATTTATATATATATATATATATATATATATATAGATATATATATATATACATATATATATATATATATATATATATATGTATATATATATATATATATATATATATATATATATATATATATATATATATATATAATATATATATATATATATCAATACATATGTCTACCGGCTGACCATCTACAATGTGCACCAATCGTTAAAAAAAATTGGTTCCTAAGGTCTTAGTTAAGATGCGGTAAAGGCTCTATGCCATTGATTTTGTATATAAATATTAGGATAAGGCTTCAACCTTTATTCCTAGGCGGACTGTACAAAAATGGCTGATTTTTTATCTCTACCAACTGTGCTGTCAAGGGAACACAGTGGCTTCAGATTATGTCGCAAGATGGTGCATGACTGTGCAAATTCTACCGCACTTGCGTTACGGCTTTCGAATGTTGCATTTTCCGAAACGTTTTCTTATCGTACTATGAAACATTATCCTCCTGAACCTAGTTGTGGGATCAAAATTTCCTGAAAATTCGGCAGGCGGGAAGGGGAGGTGGTGGTACATATATGTACCAGTCGTGTTTTGAAAACGAATAAAACAAAATTCTATTTATAAATTTTTCAATTCAATCCATAAGTATTTTTGTAGAAATTTATTGGTGGTATAGGGCAAAACAATTTTTGCATAATGGTATATTGCATTCCTGGCAAATTGTTGTGGTACACTTTTGAGTTTTTTGTCTGGCGCAATTGGCACAACGACGTCTTGTTCGATTGGTAGGTGCATCGAAACTGCTCCCAAAAGTCTTGTTTTTCTTGACAATCTCACACTTTGATTTGAACGTTTGACTTTGCCTGTTTTTCTGCCTTCTTCTATAAGCATTTCGGCTAGAGATGAAATGAAGTCTAGTAGTGGGGTTTTTTCCGTCTGTTCTCGTAATAAATAATCCACGCGTTCCCGACACTCATCATAACTAAGCGCTAGAAAGTTTTTTTCCACATCTCTCATGGTTTTCGTTACCGTTGTCAAAGCATCAGTAAGGCAGTTACTAAGAACCATTACTTCTTTGGTGTCTTGCCATTTTACACATATTAGCCTCGACGTAGAAACTTTGAATTTTGATTCACCCCGTTGTAACTGCCCTGATAGATTGGGTAAATTTTTCCGATTTGCCATACAAGTAGGATAATTTATACTTTCGAGCAAAATGTGACATCTTGTTCTAAGACAGTACTCACTAATTTATTAACTACTCTCTCACCTAAAGTGCCCTCCATGGTTTGCTGTTCTCTGCCCGTATAGATGTTAAAATTAATTTGAGCGGCATATATTGTTTTAGCGTTGTCCTCCCTTTGAATTTAGTCATAGACTCATCAATACTTTGAAAAACGCTATCGTGTCTGATTTCTCTGAACGTTCCTTTGAGGCAATAGACTAAATCGTCGATGTAGTACGTTTTGCTACAATTTTATCTGGTAGTGCAAAATACAATTTCGAAGGTAAACATATTTACCGATATCGAGATTTCGACTTTCTAATATATTCATTACCCATGGAGGGTCGTTGAGACCAATAACTTCTAACATTTGGCAATCGGTTGTAATACATCACGAGCATACATCTAATTACCATTTCTATTACTCCGGCAACGGGGTCTTGTTTACAGCTTGACTCAGGATATGACTTTTTGAAATATTTTATTCGCTCGTAAGGTGAATCAGGTTGGCTAATGTTTGAGGCAATTTTGCAGGATCGGTTTTGGCTTATACTCATTTTTGGACTAAAATCACAATATGGTGGAGACCAAATCGTGTTCACTGGTACTGAGGATGGTAAAGCTAGAGATATTTCAGCTGACGATAAGGTCTGCTCTGCGTATGTTGATGCCCCGGTAACTTTTGGTAGTGCATGGAACCCAACTTCAAGTTCTGTTCTATTATGTTCTAAATCGCTATTGTTAGCCGCAATATTATCGGAAGCAGGTTCAACTGCAGCAGGGATGAAATGATCACTATGATCATAGGTTGAGGATTTTTCCGGATTATTCGGTGGCACGTAATTATCACTGCTCCTACAAGATCCTATGTCTGAGTCTTCCAATATTTGCCATAGCTCTTCTTCAGTCCATACTTTTTACCGCGTGGATAAACGTACCATGACCTAAAAACTACAAAACTAAAAAATAACAAAAATAAAAATATGTTACTTACCTCGGCTTATTCATTAGACTGGTAATTACTATAAACACTGTAAATATTTCACTTTATTGCGTAGAACTACTAAAAACTTAGCAAAAATAAGGAGACTTGTTGACTCTATAGCATTTAACACGCAACTAACTAACATTATAAATAAATTTTGTAAAGAGAAATGAGAATTATAGTTATAATTTCTATAAAGACCGAGACGGTACACAAACAAATCAATTTAAATGTATTTTGGAGAGAACAGAACAGTTTGGCCATCTATTGGTACAAATGAGTACCAGCAGTAACGAAAGGGCTTTAAAGTGATACGTCCACACCAAAGATTATTTCGATATCCGAAGGCACGAAATAATTTTCCGTATATATTCATTGTATTAGACCAATATTTAAGATTTCCGATTATCGAACCTCTCCGCTCCGTCACTGCATCAACAGTGGTTTCTGTCCTGGGTAATGAAACACAATTTCAATCATTAATGCTTGAAAAACTGATAATTCACTAATGTTTGATCATGGATGCCCGAAGGATAAGGGGCCCAATATTGATCATGGGAAACAACTTCGAATTAAGACGATCTAGGTCTTGGAGTCTGGCATCTAAGAGAAGTTTATTGATTCCCTTACAGAAGGTTCTCCATGTAGATTTGTTAGATCGTCTCAATTCATATAGTTAGACATAATGCCTCTATCAAAAGAATAACTACTAAGACCCGGGAGGAAACAATTGAAGTACATCTTAAGACTCAGTTTCCATGTTTTTCAGTGCCATCGAGTCCGTCAGACTACAAACACCTAAATCTTAAAGATTTTCTCTTTTCTGCTCTCTTTTTTGATTTTCTCTTATTTAATTCTAGAATGAAACTTAAACTCATCTGGACATATGGTATTGAATTGTGGAGAGGAAGGCAAAGCAAGATGTAAGACAACTACGATTGGTATTGCTACACACACCGGAATAAAACACTAATGCAAGCTATAATAAAAAAAAACAAAATGCTGTAGGTTTGCGAAAGTTCAATTTCTGTCCGGTCAGGTACTTCTGCGACTACCCACGTTTTTCTCAACCACTTATAAGACAATGTTAACGCGAAAGTGGCACCCGTAAATCTATCAAAATCGGACTTTCATCTGTTATAAAATCATCGACCGAAAACATAAATTCTAATAAACGCCTTCGCGTACACACCAAACATATAAAGAAAATACTCTCTACTCCTTACAGCTGGTATAAAGTTCTAAATTATTGTTATTCGCATTCCTCAAACGCGATCATCAATCTTAATAAAGTTTTTATATAAAACTTCACACTCAATTTTATTTCATCCTCTTCGGAAATAAAAAGAAAAAAAAATTAAATAATTTCGCTTCCTCATTTCTTAAAATAATAATAAAACGTTCTTATTTTGTTAAGACAAAATTTATTTTAGCGCGATACCGCAAAGAAAATAAAAACAACAAACTACAAATCAACATATATACGTTTTTGTGTATATCTCACGAATGTGCTGACATACACACAAACTTAGCTGTATTGAAAGAATCACGAGCGAACATATGTTATTCGATTATCTTAAAGAAGATTAAACGATTTACAGGTCCGAAGTTTATAGTCCGATTTACATTTGGAAGCCGTTTCGTGTTAATGTCAGTTCCTGCCTCTGCCGTTAACACTTCAAACATATGAGTATAAACATATGAGTGTATTTCGAGAACGGAGAAATCTTGGTAGAGTACGAAAACTGGAATGCAGTAAAATAGAATGCAAGGAATTAATTGCATAAGGCCTTCGGAAGAGAGTGCCACAGAAGTATCCGTTATTAGACGACATGGAAATTAAGATACTTTCAGATGTGACTCACTTGAGTGTGATCTCAATAATATTCTGTGCTTCCTACAACACTAAGATTTGTTGTTCCACGATTCACATACTTCAGGGACGTTGCTTTAGGGACCTTGAAATCAAATTTCCAATCAGGCAGTAAAATTTGTTTCAAAGGGCACCATCTAACAAATCGAGGTTGTTAGATTTTTTTGATTAGATAAGAGAAATTTTAGGAGAGACAAAGAAGAGCTGGATGATATTATGAACACTTTAACTAATGCCTGCAATTAAACGCTCGCCGCAGCTTGTTCTATGGTACAATCAAATAGAAAGTTTCAACCAGTTTGGTGGTGTCCGGAAGGGGGTGTCTATGAAAAAGTCAGTAGGAAAGCCTTCAACATCGAAATTTCTATAAACAGAATCCAAAAGTATCGAAAAAAAATTTAAGGAAGTGCTGAAAAGACTTCTGTAGAAATATGGAAGAAGACTCTGATATTTCGAGCTTAAGGATTGTCTACTTAGAGTTACACCGAAAGGAAGCGTACTGTCTCTGTTATTCTGGAATATGGCAATCAAAGGATTACTGATGGAGTTGGAAAGGCAGGAATAGGACGGTTCGCATATACAGACGTCGCCTCAGTCAAATATATATTTTGTAAGTTATACAAAACTTGAGCAACGCCACTATGCTTTATACTAGTGTAGGATGGCCATTTGAAAGAGATTGGACTTAAAACCATAGCTGTTTAATTGGCTTTACACTGCTATAGCTAGACCAATACTATGATTTATGGAGTCAGTTTGTGGTGACCGGCTCTTGACAAGGTAGCATGCAGGATAATAATGGATAACGTTCAAAGAACAGCATGAAGGCTCCTGAGGTCAACTCCTACTTGCGCTTTTAGGTTAGGTTTCACCTACTTCCGGTGGACATCTTAGTCCAATAGCAGGTCAGTCGATCTACAATGGTTTTATGCTTCTATAAGAATTTTCGGACCATGAGTCACTCCAGGGACTTCTGGACAGGTGGATTGGCATCGGGGCCTGAGACTTTGTAAATATATACGGATGCCTCTAAGGTGGAGGGGAGATTGAAGGCTTAGGTTTTCTATGACCAGCTCGAGGTGAGCATTTTCGCTCAGACCTCGAGAAATGAAAAATTGGAGAATCTCTTGTACGAGCAGTAAAGCGAGACAAGTCTGATCAAAACTAAACTTAAGACGCTAAAAACGCTAATTTGAATAGTTCTTTTAGAACGATCGTAGGAGTACTCATACGGCACTGCATTCTAGAGCAACAAACTACTTGATGGCTCTGCAATTTAATGACTTCTGTAAATGTTGTGAGGATATGAATGAAGAAGAGCCAGCACATCACTTTCTCTGATTCTGTTCGTCATTAGTACAGATCAGTAGTCCCTGCTTCAGCAGCTATATGATGGAGTGTCTCTTTGTACTTGGAAACTCTGAATGATGGATAAAGGAGAGTAAAATTTGTGGACGTTTTAACCTTAACCGCCCAGGTGACGCAGTGGTTAAGGCTGCGGCTTATGAACACATCTGGATCCCCTGTTGAGTTTAGAATCCATGGGCCGTCCCATCGTTCTTGTCACTTCTTTAGGTTGACATGGAATGCAATGCGCATATGGTTCAAGGTAAATCGGACCTAAAGCTGGACATACAGTGGTATTATTACGGACCGTCGCCGGTCTAAGTGTGCGGTAGCAACCACCCAACAAAAAAAACCTAAACTTACCTTCTACGGGTAACAAAGGAATGTAAAAAAATTTAATAAAAGTGTCTTCTTATATACGGGGTAATTTATCGGTGGAGCGACCAATTGATTAGCAGCAGGCCCTTACCCGCGTCTTAACTGAAACGAACCAATAAAATGCATTGTTTTAAACTGTGGGTGGTCAGCCCAACGAATGCTGTTACTTGCAACCGCTTTTTAAGTTTTGGTCAACGGCAAGAATAAACCTCGAGACCGTGACGTGATGGGAAACTCTCCTTACCATTAAGCTATACAACCGGCGACTAGAGTAATTGCTAGTACCGTTATTTAAGATGTTAGTATTATAACAAAACAAGAAATGTTTTAAATTATTGACAGAACCAAAATAAACAAACCAAGACAAAAAAAATTATTAACTACTTACCCACAACGTCTCAAATCTTAGTTGTGACACAATCTCAAAAAGAAACAAATCGGAAATACTTAAATACCCCCAGCTACTCATCCTAACAAATATTGTACATACGCACATGTCACTGGGTGTTCTTGGTATATAAAAACTTATTTTGTTACAATACATACCATTTTAATTTCTCAAGATTTCATTTCTCAAAACAATAAAGAAAATCTTAAAGAATTAATAAGAAAAAAAAAAATTGTTTTTGAAAACTGTTTTGATGAGCTACATACTACAAATGGTATGCTGTAACATATCTTAATTTGCCATTGAGCTCTTAAATGAATATTGACAGATTGAAAACATTTGAGATGATGTATGTGTTAAAATATATATACACCTTAATTATATTTACAAATATAAATGTCAAACTATTTAAAACGACTGTCAGAATATATATATATATTTATATATATATATATAAATATATATATATATATATATATATATATATATATATATATATATATATATATATATATATATACATATATATATATATATATATATATATATATATATATATATATATATATATATATATATATATATATATATATATATATATATATATATATATATATATATATATATATATATGCCAGATCGCTTTCTATGCCATGGGGCCATCTTGACCATGCGGCTCTCATTTTAAAGATCGCTGTATCATTCGGTTCGGATCAGCACGTAGAACGTGACCGAGCCAGCGAATTTGCCTTTCTTTGATTTCATTCACGATATCAGGTGATTGAAAAGAATTCGGTATGTGCCATTAACGTCTCGCTTTGGGTCATATATCATACGCATAATTTTTCCCTCGAATGTAAAAAGCTATCTTTAGTTCTCATCCGTGACAGTACTGTCACATACATACATAACATCAGGTCTGATTAACGCATTGTACAACGAGAGTTTATCCGAATTTGCGAATTTTTTTCTGTGGATTTAGGGGATATAACGCCCGATTCAAGTCCGATCCAGCGGCAAGACGAATCTTGATATCCTCTCGCACACTGTTAGTGTGACTCATGTGAGATCCAAGATACTTCAATCTCATGACTCCTTTAAACGTGTGGTTACTGAAATCAATTTTTTTTTTTTTATATTAAGCTTTAATTGGGTGCAGGGCGGACTTTTAGACAGTCCTAGCTCCTTGTAACTGTCAGAGCTCCTGCACCCAACGCGCGGTCCTTCAAGTAAAGGTTGATAGCTGCCTTAAACTTGTGCATTCTATAATCCAACGGAAACTGAAAACCGGATAACAAATTCCATTTCCTGGATGTTCGATGAATGAATTCGCGCTTTGTACCTTCAGTTCGAGGTTTTGGAAGCTTCACCGTAAACCGTCCTGGCGTAACTAATGGTGGTATTTTCTCCTTTAATTCTGCAGAACATTTACCATTTATTAATCTATAGAACACGCAGAGTTCTGCAACATCTCTGCGGTGCTGTAGGCTGTCTAGATCTTTCGTAAGTCTGAAGTTTGGTATTATTCGTATGGCACGCCGCTGAACTCTATCCAGCAATTGGAGAGCAGTGCCATATGCTCCACCCCAAACTTGACAGCAATATTCTATACACGGTCTAATAAAGGCTTTATATATCTGGAGAACTTGATGCGATTTAAAAAACCGTCTGCATCTATTGAGGAACCCGAGTTTACGTGAAGCTGATTTGGCTAATGCGATAATGTGTTCATTCCATTTTAGATTGTTGGTAATCTGAACACCAAGCAGACGAATTGAGTCACAACTCACGAGAACGTGTCCTTTTACCACAAAAGGGTATTCGTTGTGACTTCTTTTACGTGAGAACGTGCATATTTGTGTTTTTTCTCTTTAAATTTGACCTGATTTTTAATTCCCCACTCAAATATTGTACTTTAATCGGAATTAAGCGAAGTGACAACTTCCAGCCGTTTACCGTTTAACTCTGAAGGAGCAGGCTCGACCTCGAATGAAATAGAAGAGTGCAATGTTGCATCATCGGCAAAACTGTGGATAGGGTTCACAGTGCTATCCAACAAGTCATTAATGTATAACAAAAACAAAGTTGGTGACAAAACTGATCCCTGAGGGACTCTGGCATTTGGGGAGTGTGTCGTTGATGATCTCCCATTTAGCACAACGTTGATATTTCGGTCTTTGAGAAAGCTTTTTATCCACTTGAGGGTCATCGAATCTAAGCCGTATGCCACAAGTTTACAAATGAGATTCTCATGCCAAACCTTGTCAAAAGCCTTGGATATATCCAAAGCGATTGCAAAGTCTTCTCCATGGTGCTCAAGGGCGAGATTCCATTTGTTTGTAACATACGTCAAAAGATCGGTTGTGGAGCGGCTTTCACGGAAGCCATATTGTTTATCTGAAATTATTTTATTAATCTCAAGATAATTCACCAGTTGTTGGTTAATGCATTTCTCAAACACTTAAGCCACGGCTGACACAATTGATACTGGCCGGTAGTTTGAAGGGTCAGTTTTATCACAACCACGTTTAAGGACCGGTTGCACCATCGCACTCTTCCACGCGTTCGGGTATTTACCTTGCTTATAAGAAAGGAGAAAAATTTTAGTTAATATTGGAGCAAAGTCT
This sequence comes from Tipula lateralis, assembly GCA_963932295.1. NCBI lineage: Eukaryota > Metazoa > Arthropoda > Insecta > Diptera > Tipulidae > Tipula > Tipula lateralis. The sequence continues at coordinate 34,442,362 of OZ010739.1, read as the reverse complement.
CTGGAAACTCCTTTAATATTCGAACAGGAATTCCGTCAGGTCCAGTGGCCTTATTTATGTCCATTGTCTTCAGGTTCCTGAAGACAATTTCCTCCGAGATGTTGACAGGATCCATTTTGGTACCACAATACGGAATTGACGGAGGTGTAACTCCATCGGGGACAACTAAGGTCGAGTTCGAAGTGAAGACGTTTGCCAGTAAGTCGGCCTGCAAATATGGATCCACCACCAAAGCACCGTCTGCACATTTCATTGCTGAAATAGATGTTTTAGAAATATTGGCAACCGATGCGACCATCTGGTAAAAGTTGCGATCGGAGATTTTCAGCTCGGAAGCCTTAGCGGCTTTCTTGTTGTCAGCTCTTTTCGCTTCCTTCGCAAAGATTTTTTTACAGATGTTACGTGTGGCCTTATATTCGTCAAACGAAATTTCGTTGCGCTTATATTTCTTGTGAGCAGATTTATTTTGTCTGGCGGCTTTGGTGGCTTCTTTTGAAAAAATTTTAAAATTAGGATTAGGATTGGAAAAGGATGATGGGATATATTTACTCATTCCATGTAGAACGGTTTCGGTGAAATTGGAAACGACGTCGTCTATTTGATTGTTATAAAAACAATGGCTCTCCTACGGGAAATGTTGAAAATATGACCGTAACCCATCATTGTCCGCCTCGTTAAAATGCCATAGACGCCTTGGCTGCTGTCTAAATTCTGGTGGTGTTGCGACAGAAATTTTTACTGTTATCAGGTTGTGGTCAGAATTTCCAATTCCACCCTCGACACGCGCTTCCATGGAATGCGGAATTGTTGTAAGACAAAGATCCAGAATATGACTGCTTGTAGAATATTGACATTCAAATGTGGAATCACTAACAATCTGCGTAAGGTCATGCGAAACAGCAAGCCACTCCGTCTGACGCCCGGCACAGTTCGTATTTTGGTGATTCAACCAAAAATTTAATTAAGTCTTGGTCATATATATATATATATATATATATATATATATATATATATATATATATATATATATATATATATATATATATATATATATATATATATATATATTTATATACATATATATATATATATATATATATATATATATATATATATATATATATATATATATATATATATATATATATATGGAATTTTTCGAGTGACCTGTGAGTGAGTGATTAAATAGTTTTAAATTAAGTTTAACAATTAGTGTAGGATTCTTTTGTTTTGTTTAGTGTAGGGTGGGTGTTTCTGCCAGTGCTCGATTGGGTTGAATGGTCGATAGAACAAATAAGATTGGGGTCGGTTTTGCCTCTCTGAGGTCGATGTTTAAATTTGGAAACGAGCAATTTGGAGCGAAGTGTTTACGCAGGGGCTAGTGGAATGTGTCTCGTTTGGATAGGATTGGTTTTGCCTAGGTGTGGGACTTGGATATTGAACTTTGTCTTGGCGAGGTTTTTTGTGGCGTTTCGCTGCTCTGCGAGGATAAGGATATCTACATTTCGTGGTCTTTGTCCTCGGTGTGCATGTGCAAATCACTGTTTATTGCAGAGTTACGTGAACGGGGACGTATTTTTAAGTGGTGTTGTTGTTCGGAGCATTGCGTTCAGCGATCTGTGTATTAGTGAGATGTGTTTTGGTCTGGTTGTGTGCTTCTGTGTAATAGCGGATGGGTTGTTGACTGTGGGGAGGGATCTAGGGAACCATGTAGGAAATGGAAGGTTTTCTTGAGTCGACAGCGTGCTCTGGTTTTGGTCTGTGGGTTTGGGAGTTGCTAGATGTGGAGTGGTAGTAGCGATGGTTTTGGCATGGCTCGGGAAGGGCCGAATCTGTATCGTTCCGTTGTGCGGTTGTGTCTCACGTAAACACAGTGAATGTTTTACAAAAGGACAGATAATCGGTGGAAGTTATCTGCGACGGACCGTCCCGGACTAGGTGTGCGGTAGCAGCCACTCAACCTAACCTACCTGTTTATTGGTAAGATATTGGTTGTCTGGTGTGTTGTTTTCGATTTAACATATGAGGGAGTACATTAAGGGCTAATCTGATCCATATTTGGTTTAGCGGATTTTTTGATTATTATTAGCGTTATACCCCTCCTGATTTGATTTTGTCAATAAATTTCACTATAAGCTATATGCTCGTGGGTATATATTTTTGGTATCACTACACTTAATTAATTCTGTAAATGGGATAACTGTTGAAAGGAGTTAGTTTTATCTGTTTATAGAAGTGTACATGTATGGAAATTCTGAAATGGCATGCTGATAGAGGGGTTTATTTGATCGTTGGTCTTGACCAAAAGATTTATTTTGCTTTAATAAGCTGTCAAAACCATTCTCTTACAATTGTCAAAACTTTCTTAAATGGATGGCCGCTTTGGTGATTACTTTCATTGGTGTGTTGTACAGAACGATTACTTTTTAAGTGTTGTTCTAAAATTTAAAAACAAACATAGGGATGGGCTGCATTAGAAGTGGAATGAATGCTCTGGTTGGAGCTAAACTATTAAATATTAAATAGCTTAACTATTTATTAGTTTATTGGGTCGTCAATCGTCATAGTGTATGTATGTGAAACGTTGTCGAGTCATTACGAAAAAGAATTTCGGATGTTGGATTGTTGTTGGATGTTGAATGGTGATGGATCTGAAAATATAGAGACACAACTCCACAAACAGCGTAAGATGGGAAGGACCTCACGATATTTTTCTTAAGTGCTCAAGTTTCAACTTTTGAGGTGCCGCAAATACATATGTAGTTATGTATTTTGATTTACTGATCTGTATATTCTAGGATTATGGTAACATCAACGTGTTGGTTGGCGGGTACTTAATATTATACCATATTAATTACATTAATTGTTTTAGATTCCTGAGCCATAAGTTAATAAATTTACAAATAAACTAATAAATCTCTTTGTAGAATTTGGTATTAATGTTTTAATTTAAATAGGTTAAAGCTAAGTTTCAGGTTATAGCTAAATAATTTATTTATTTAAATAATTCACCCTGAAAACGAATTGACAGTTTATTAGGTCATCATAATGTATGTTTGAAATGCTGTAGAGTCATTAAAAAAAATGGTGATGGATCTAAAAATATACGGAACCAACATTACATGCAACATATGGTAAAAAGACCCTAGGATATGTAACCTTAATACTCCAGCTTCAATTGTTGGGGTGACACAGGTACGTGTGATGAAACTGGAAATATCATTACCTATCCAAATAACAATAATAACTAATGTCTAAGATCGATAGTGTGGCAATGATATATATTTTTACTAACAAATTGTATTAGACTACTAATTAACTATTTACTAATATGTAATAGGAAAAAGGTTCTGCCGCTGATTGTCGCCTTAGTCTTTTCTTTGACTAACATTCCTTTGCTAAGAACGTCCAGTGTGGTGATTCATTTGCATATTTTGGAATGTTAGTTTTCAGATGTCTAGTGTGATTCTCTGAGGAGCATGTTGCAGAAGTATTGTAACATTATCGTAGTGTTTGGCTGGTAGTGAATCTATCATACCCATATTAATTACATTAACTGTTTCAGATTCCTGAGTCATAAGTAAAAAAATTTTCTTTCAGAGTTTTGTAACTATGTTAAATAAAGTTAGATGTTCGGACTGTAATTGAAATAAATAATAAAATTAATTAATTACAGATTCCTGGGTGACTTACTAATAAATTTATTTTACAATTTAGTTTTAATTTTACTCAAAATACAGCAGAGCAGATAGATGTTGTGGACTGGAGAATGCTGATTGGCGATTGCAGACTAGTAGATTAGAATTGTGACTGTCTTGTGATTGTTTGCTAATAGTAGTTTAGTACCGACTGTCATGGTGTCCGTAACCGAGTCGCTCTTTCTTAACTAATATACCTTCCTATCCTTACCTATCGTTTTATGTAAACGGCTGTACGAATAGACCCGGAGTTATCCTTGAATCTTGCCTAGCGCTTGGTGCTACAGTCCTATCAATCAACCAATCAATCAAAAATATATATATATATATATATATATATATATATATATATATATATATATATATATATACATATATATATATATATATATATATATATATATATATATATATATATATATATATATATATATATATATATATATAAGTATGTGGTGTGTTCACAGTACAATATAGATCTGTACGATTTTTGGGTTAATATCGTTATCGAAGTAACTTTCGAATAAGTTTTTCATAAGATAAACCCGATTCTACTGCTAGGGTTTGTAAACACGAGAATACTATATGATCACTTGCTAATGATGATAGGGTATTGTGGAAGATTGATACACCACATCCACTTTTATAATTTATATTCAGGGCCTATTGGACTGAAGCTGTGCAGCATCCACAGTTGATACAGTTTGGTATCATACTTCGTTACCAATTTAGGAATTAAGGAGGTTAGCTCTCAAGATTGCTACAATTATTTTAATATTCTTTAAGCAATCACATGGTTTGAGTGAAAATCCGGAAATTTCAGAGCGAATAGTGTATATGTATATAACTGTGTTGTGAAACGTTATTGTAATGTAACCTAAAAACGTAAAACCGGAATTTAAATTTCGTACCGCAACGGAAACGATAAAATCCATATTAACTGTAACGAAAAACGTAACAAAACAGAGCAAGTTATAACGTTATTTATTTAAAATATTTTATTTTTGTTATATCATATATTCATTTCCTTGAAATAAAAAAAAATAAAAAAAAAAAAACGAAATAAAAAAAACGAAAACAAAAAAACACGAAAACTAAAAATATAACTCGTTTAGTAAACTGCCAGTTCCCGTTAAAAGGTAAATTTTAATACTGTTTGTTAGGCAGTTATGAATTGTTACATCTTATAGTAGTTTCGTGAACATTAAGTACTATAACTCGTTAAAATTAATACTACAAGTGTTGAAAGTGCCTAATTGAAATATATATTTGAAAATTACGAATTATTTGACAATTAAAAAGAAATCAAATTACGAATCAAAGATTCAACAGAACCTAATCTATTTGAACTGAGAAATTTCGGTAAGACATGCTTCCTTGCGCTTGCAAGATATTCCAGTTGCATAGTAATTGCTTTGCATACATAGAAAGAGATCTGATATTCTTGTGGTTATGTAATTATTTTCATAATTTTAGCTGTTAAAATTAAATAATAAATCAACATGGGTCGAATTGAAAATAAAAATTTGAATTTGATCAGAGAAAAGTTTCATACAACTGAAACAAAAAACAGCAAGTGTACGTTGTGTGATGTTGAAGTACCCGGTTCACATACAGGAAATCTTACGATGCATCTAAAACGAAATCATCGATTAGAGTTTAATGAAATTGAAAAAGCAAAGTAAAAAATGAGTAAAAATGAGCAAAAAAAATATCGACCACTTTGTCACAAAAGAAAAAGAGGTAAACAAAAATATTGTTCTTAAAATGTCGGGATGCTTGTGTCGAGCTTGTTACAATAAACGGTTCCCTTTTTGAGACTCATGCTTTCGAAATATCGATAAACAGATTTAATATACGAGAAAATATTATTGAGAGGGCCAAAATAATTCAAGAAACAATTAAAACTGATGTGAAAAATAAGCTGGTAAAATTGAAAATTGATACAGCCACGAGATTTGACAAATCCATTTTGAGTGTTAACATTCAATACATGAATAATTTTGAAATTAAAGTAGTAACTCTTGCGATGAGAACATTAACGGTTGTGAAGTTTTCGACAAAATCAAAAAAGTAACAAAAAACCTTATAACAGCTCGAATATGAAATTTTCGACAAAAAACAAACTAGTTATTAAATGGATTGGCAACCAAATGTTAACTATAAAATAGGCCACCAATCTGGTATATCAAAAATAGTTAATTCAGTGTTACCACTTTGACACAATTGTACCAAATTTGGTACTTTTTTAACATCCAAAAATTTGGGTACGTACCTCTTGATTTTGGTACAATCTAATTCAATTTTCAATTTTTGGTACAATTTTTCGTAATTCGTTTTTGAGTTCGCTTTGAATCTGTTTAATGGTTTTTGGGTTTAATGGTTTTTATCATGTTTGTGTCTAATGGGTCTTAGGAAAAGGTGAATTACTGTAATTTATTTTTTGTGTTGATCTTAATCAATGTGGTGCTGTGGTTATGACAAAATTATATTAATAAATAAGCTTATAAAAATAAAATTAAATGAGGTGAGCGAAAATCTTTGTTATATTTCGGTTATTAATTTATTATATTTATACAAGTGATTATTTGTAATCAAAATATAAGCATTTAAAATGGTTTTATACGATGTTAAATGTCTATTTTCACATTTTTGTCAAACGTGAAAATAGAATGTGTGGTTATGTTACGTTTGCTGTTCGATTATGTGAAGTTTAACTTTAATTTCTATTTAAGTTCAGCTACAAATTCTTTTACCAGAAAATAAATCTGCACCGTTTTCGGATTCGGATATACCAGCAGTTTAGAATTTAAGGATTGAATCATTCAATTAACAATTAACAAAAAGGATTTTCGATATACCGGCTGTTTCTACAGTACCATTAAGTTTCGATATACCATCAACTCTATTAATCCAAATATTTTGATCTAATCGATTTATGGTTAAATAACGGGTTTCACCAAAAGGCAAAATTAAATGTGTAGTTTTTATGTAATAAGCGAAACTCACGAGTTGTGTAACTTTAAACATTTTATATTTCCGTTTACTTTCAAGTTATTTTATTCATACAAAAATTAAATTACTACAATTTTTCTAAGTGGTTTTTATACATTATATATATATATATATATATATATATATATATATATATATATATATATATATATATATATATATATATATATATATATATATTATACCGATGAAATGCTGCGATATTTTAAGCCAATCGAGAAAAATGGGTGGGTGAAGAATTTTCATTTTTATTTAAAGAATTTGTAAAACATATTTATTAAGTATATTTTTTTTATTGTAGTCCGGTACCATCAACTTCTTCTGGTGAGGTTGTTCAACCCACTCAAAGCCCCGTAAAGAATTCCGAATTGTCAGTAGAAACCTCATCTGAATCAGATTTAAATAATTCAGCTTTAAAGCAAAATAAAAAAAATACGATCGGAAATATAAACCTGAATGGAAACTAAAATTTACATGGTTGAAGAACATCAATGGAGAGGCATTTTGTAAATTGTGTAAAAAAAACTATTGTTAATCGATCAACACACATTAAACGGCATGGCCAATTTTCTAAGAAACATCTGGAAAAACTAAAAGTAACGAAGGAAATGCAACAATTAGATGTTTCTTTTCTAGGACAGAAATCCATGAAGAAAAAGCAGATCGAAATGACATGCGTCATATACTGTATTGAACATAGTTTGCCATTCAAATTGATGGACAGTCTACCAAAATTATTTCAAACAGTTGCGCCCAACTCACAAGTACAACAAATAAAATGTGGTCGCACAAAAGCTACTGGATACATTAATAATATAATTGGTCCATATTCTGCCCAAAAGATTAGCAAAATTCTTCGGAACCAAAACTTTTCCATTATTATTGACGAAACTACTGATCTCAGTTCAGAAAAATGTTTTGCAATAATTTGTAGATATTTTGATAAAAAAACTGAAAAAGTAACCGATACTTTTTTTGGCATGATTGTACTTACTGAATCCACGGCACAGGAAATATTCCAATCCATTGTAAATCACTTTTTTAAATACAACATAAATATTCAAAATATAATTGGAATAGCTACTGACAACGCGTCTGTTATGGCTGGAAATATAAATGGTGTTAAGGCTAAATTTGAAGAAATTAAAAGCGATAAATTTTTTTGGGTTGTACTTGCCATTCTATAGCACTATGTGTTAATAACACTTTAAAAAACTTTCCTGAGTCGGTCGAGAAAATTATTAAACATATTTATAATTGTTTCTCTCACAGTCCTAAACGGTTAAACGAATTTTCAAAGTTTCAGGATGATTTTAATTTACAAAATCACAAAATTTTAAGACTTTGTAAAACCCGGTGGCTGTCACTTGAGGCAGTAGTTTTAAGGATTCTCGACCAGTGGGAGGCGCTCAAGCATTATTTTATTTTATATTGCTTTGAAGTAAAAGAAACAAAAGATCGAAATGAGCATGAAATTCTAGAATTTCTTAGCGCCAATGAATTTAAATTATATTTAATATTTTTAATATATATATTAAAGAAATTCAAAATGTACACTCCACCATTAAACACGTATATTTAGATATTTTAAAAAATTTTATCAGTTTAGATAAAATCGATCTAAATGTTGATGTTAAAGACTCTAACAATCATCTTGAAACCAGCTTAATGTTCTTTTCATTTTTTTTTTTTTTTTTTTTTTTTTTTTTTTTTTTTTTCGGTTTTTACAGGCCAATATTGGCCCGTACCGTGTCAACAATCTGGCTCCAACAGTTTCGATCACGAGCCAGCTCTTCATACTGTTGCAAGCAACCTGAAGATGCCAGATCGCTCTCTACGCCGTGGAGCCATCGTCGCCGACAGCGACCTCTTCGCCTACCGAAAGGCGGTTCTCCCTTCAAAGATCGCTGTATCATTCGGTTCGGATCAGCACGCAGAACGTGACCGAGCCAGCGTATTCGCTGTCCTTTGATTTCATGCACGATATCAGGAATTTGCATTAAATTCCTGATCTCGTGATTGAAAAGAACTCGGTATGTGCCATCAACGTCGCGTTTTGGGCCATATATCACACGCATGATTCTTCTCTCGAATGTTAGAAGCCATCTTTCGTATTCATCCGTCAAGGTCCAACTCTCACATCCATACATGACAACGGGTCTGATCAACACTCTGTACAGCTTCAGCTTATCCGTATTTGCAAGATATTTTGATTTCAGAAGTGGACGTAGAGGATACAAAGCCCGATTTCCAGCGGCAAGCCGAACCTTGATATCCTCTCCCACACTATTATCGTGAGTAATGAGAGATCCAAGATACTTGAATCTCATCACTCCTTCAAACGTGTGGTTACCACTACTGAAATCACTTGCGTCTTGGTCTCGAAAACCAGAGATCAGATATTTGGTTTTGGACTCATTGATTTTGAGACCAACGGAAGCTGAAAACTGTTCCAGTGGATCAAGTATCTCTTTCACTCCGTTGCCATTTAATCCAATCACACAGATATCATCTGCATACGCAAGAAGTTGATTGGATTGTCGGAATAAGATATTGTCCTGAGGTGTTGCACTTTTACGAAGGATGTATTCCAACATGAGATTAAAAAGTATCGGGGACAGCGCATCTCCTTGTCGAACACCGGAATTGATTGCAAAAATTCTCGATAGCCTGTTCTCAACTTTGACACAGCATTGTGACTGCGTTACTGTCATTTTACACAGATGTACATATTTTTGTGGTATTCCTAAATATTCAAGCGCATACCATAGCCTCTCTCGATTGATCGAGTCATAGGCTTGCTTGAAATCTAGGAACACCTGGTGTACATCGCGAGATGTTTCGTAGTACTTGGAAAGAATCATCCGTAGCGAAAAAACTTGATCAGTGACTGACCGATTTGGACGAAATCCTCCTTGGTAGTCACCGACAATTTCCTCCGCCAGAGGAGTAATTCTTCCCAAGATGATGTAAGACAGTAACTTATATGCTGTGCAAAGGAGAGCTATACCGCGATAATTCTCGCATTTCGTGCGATCACCCTTTTTGAAAATTGGGCATAACGCGGCCACTTTCCATTCGTCAGGCATAACTTCATTTCGCCATACCAATCGAATAAGGTCGAAAAGACAGTTCCACAAAGTTAGCCCTCCGAATATCAAGAGCTCTGAATTAATGCAATCAACCCCTGGCGAACGATTTTTCTTTAATCTCTGCATGGCCATTGTGAATTCCTCATAGGATGGATCCTCAATGAACATCTCCGCGGTCTGTATTTGAGGGTATTCAAATACAGCTTGTGATACATGTGGAACATTAAGTAGATCAGAAAAATGTTCACGCCATGTATCGAGTACCGCATCGATGTTAACACAGAGGTTTCCATCCTGGTCCCGAATGGCAGTTGACCGAGATCTTAAGGTATGGTGCAATTCGGTGATTCCTTTAAAGAAACCACGCGAATTGTGCTCATTGCTGAGTTGTTGTACTCTTAAGACCTTGGCCTTCCACCATTCGCGCTTCTTCTGTCTACAAATGCGTTTAGCTGTCCTCCTAGCAAGAACTGCTTTGTTTTTCCTTGCAATTGTAAACCGAGTCTGCGCTTCATTGTGGGCTATATTGCGTTGCTCAACAGCAAGACGACACTCCTCATCAAACCAATCATTTTTGGGCTTAGTTTTCACTATACCGAGAGTGTGCTGGGCGGCATCGACAACCGAGGTTTTCAATACTTCCCAGACACTGTTCACATCATCAGATTGGTAATTGGATCGTAAGATGCTATTGCTGACAAGATCTTGGTATTTTCGTTGCGTTTCTTCATTTATCAGACCTTCACAGGAGAATCGCGTTTTATATTCTCCTGTCCTCCTTGACTTGTACGAAAATTTCCATCGCAGCTTTGCAGCAACCATAAAATGGTCACTGCCTACGAATTTTGTTGACGACCGATACGATCTCACGTCTTGAACAACCCGAGCTCGGTCTTTGGAAATCAACACATGGTCAATTTGGCTTCGGGATGTTTTACGTGGATGTGTCCATGTTTCTAAGTGGATGTTTTTATGGGGAAAGAATGTACTTGCCACTTTGAGATCATGAGCGATCGCAAAGTACATCATTCTTTCCCCATTTTCGGTCGCAGTTTCGTGTCGGGAGTACGGACCTATGTTATTACATAAGTCAGTCTGATTTCTGCCAGCTCTAGCATTAAAGTCACCAATCACCAATCTGATATCGTGCTCAGGTATAGAGCCCATCAGATTATCCAAATTATTGTAAAATGAGTCTTTATCTTGGGGTTGGCTTACCTCAGTGGGCGCATGTACACAAACAATTGACAGGTTGGCTAATTTCATGTGCAAGCGAAGCTTACACATTCGATTATCGACTGCCAAGTCCAAGACAGCCTTTTTTACCTGCGGAAGTCCAAGACAGCCTTTTTTACCTGCGGCCCAATGAGAAAGCCAACTCCAAGATTTCCGATGTCATCTCCACTGTGTAGCAACGTATAGCCTTGGGACACATGGACTCCACTTTTAGGCCATCGAGTTTCTTGGAGCGCTACGAGTTCCAGCCGATACTCTTTCATGCATGTGATGAGGCCGTCCAACGCGCCAGGTTTTCTTAGTGACTGCACGTTCCACGTGCCGATCCTCATTCTCGTATCCGGGTACTTAAGCGGGGGGTCATTGTTATTTAGGCGGTATCCGATTTTTTTAGTTTTGTTGACATTTTTAACTGTAATTGGTTTTTACGGATGCGGGTCGTCAGCCCAGCGATCCAACCAGATTTAGTCGCCTCCTACGACAAGCTCTGGATACTGTGGTGGTATTCTATGGATCTCATGTTTCGTTCGAAATATTTACGAAACATGTTTGCCCCCAACCACAGGGTTCTTTTCATTAAATTTTCAAAAATTGGAAGAGTGTTTTTCAATAGAAAATAAATTTAAAGTCGAAGAAGTTAAGAGAAATATAATTGCCTTTTACGAAGATCTCTGCTGTCAAATAAGAAAAAGATTTCAGTTAAATGACAGTAAGCTGGAAATTTTGAAGTATTGCAATATTTCTGAGATTGTTTCGGGTAGTATGCCGTCAATTCTACTATTAGTAAAAAACTATCCTTTCCAAAAAAAAAGATGTTTCAATTGAAACTTTAAACGACCAGTGGTGGTATCTGATTGGAAATACAGCATTACTCTTCAAAATAAATTGTACAGACGCTGTTCAAAGCTGGCTTAAACTTAAAAATATTAAAAATAATTTAGAAAAGCCTATGTTTTACGAACTGGCTGATTATATGCTTACACTGCTCTCATTGCCGCACAGTAGTGCAGCTGCAGAAAGAGCTTTTTCCACGCTAAATTTATCGTCTTGAAAACAAGACAATTGAGAACATTATGTTTACTAGAACGCTTTTCAAACAAGATAGTGGTGCTTGTAGTGATACTACCGGTATTTATATACCTGAAGAAGACATATTCAAGTTTGCTGCTAAATTCAAATTAACAGATGGAGCTTTTGAACTTCATTAATTAGGTTTTATTATTGCCAAAAATTCATCTTAATTAAGCATATTTTGTTAAAAAAAGCTCTTAATATACACTGAATTAACAAATCAAAACTATATTGATTTAAATTTTGATTGAACCTGATATCTGAAATATGACTGACTAGTTTCAATAATTTTTAATGTAAATAAATATTTTCTGAAGTGCAATAAAAAAGATTTTTTATTTTCTATATTTATTTTTTTTTATCCAATATCAATTAATAGTAGAATTATTATATCCGAAATTTATTCTATTTATCTGACATTCAGCTGAAAACGTAAATCTCTGAACGGCCAAAAAAAATCGGAAAATAATGAAATTTGGTATCCAAATTGTTTTTATACATTTCGGCGTGTGTATGCAGTACCAATTTGGTTGGACGAACATACCTATTTGGTTGAACCGACCAAATTGGATCGTGTGTACTATAGGGCCCTTTATACTTGGGGAGGAAGTCAATTTGGTACAAAAGTTTAAAAAAGGACCAAATTTGTTACATTTTCCAAATCTAGAAGTGGTAAGTGTAACACTGATTTCAATCATAACCAGAAACAAATAGGTTCGTTCTTAATAGTAAGTGAACCTATACTAAAGAAATAGAGTTTATAAGCGATTAACTATATTGAAAATTGGCCGACTCACAGAAATGTTCCCGGTTCATGCCATATCTCATTTGATTGCTTAAGTTATGTTCTTTCAAATGAAATCAATGACATTGTCATACGGAGAGAAAGAACCTTTTGTTATTGTATGTCAACATTGGTGAATTATATGAGAGACTTGGAATTTTGGAGGTTCACTGTATTGAATGAGCAAGTAAATAATTTGAAAAAAAAAATCCGTTTAGTATATAAGGAAATTTTTTCTTGAATTCATTTTAATACGTTTCGAATCCTCGTTGAGTGTACGTCGTATTATTTGTGTGTATTTTTGTATTTCAGCTTCCGCTCAATTTCAAAACAGTTTTTTTAAAAACTTCTTTACCTCTAGCCTTACTTTGGACATTCTTTATTACCGATTATATATTTATTGGTTTGATATTCATACGACCACTGCTTTTTAACCTGGACATTCTTTAATACAGTTTTTATTGTTTGCATAGTCTTTGGCTATAAACATTGTGTTTAGAAGCTGTGTAAGCTTTTGATATCGGAAATTTTTATTTTGAACTCTGCTTTGAATTTTTGACATTCTTTAACCACCATACCATATTTTTTTGCTATAAGATATTTTCACCTCGTTATTCACCCGGACATTCTTTTCTTACACTAATATTTGGTTTTGATTTAATTATATATATATATATATATATATATATATATATATATATATATATATATATATATATATATATATATATATATATATATATATATATATATATATATATATATATATATATATATATATATAAATATATATATATATACATGAACATTTCCAATCACAGATTGGAATGTGTAGGTTCACAAGAAATTATATATTTAGGGAATAGTGCGCTTACCTCTGGTGGGGGCTTGGACCACTATTTCTAAATATACAAGATATTATGAATTAATAATTAACTTGGTTACTACGGGTGAGGCCAACTTAATTATATTAAGTAAAAGAACAATTAGGTTGGTGTTTTAATTGTTATCTGACATTTATTTTATAAATTTTACTGTTTATATATGGAAAAATTGTCTATACAGCAAAAACTGACTATAGAAACAATTCTTATAGTAATGTAAGATATAAAATATAAGAAATGAAGATATATAATATAAATGCAATAAGCGCATTTTATAAATGCAAATTTATAACAATGTTATAAATGCTGATTAGTCATAAATTATTAATCGTTGTAGTTTTTGTATAAATTACTGTTGAGCTCGTCTTAACAATACATATATATATATATATATATATATATATATATATATATATATATATATATATATATATATATATATATATATATATATAATTATATTCTTAAATATTCTTATATTCTTAAATAACACATATTTATTTAGTAGCTTTATTAACCTCTGTTAATTGTTACTTATTTTATGATGGATAAAAATAAAAAAAAATATAACTATAAGAAACGTCCATTGAGAATTAATGCTGAGGCTATTTTATTTGAGTTAAACAATATAAAAGAAGATCCTCAAAGCATTCAATTTACTAGGTTTAAAACACCTGACTTGGAAAGATTATGTAAAATAATGCACATCAGAAATAATCGTTAAAAAATCGGTAAACTATATTACGACTGACAAAAGCGCAGTCGATTTTTAGTAAATGAAGTATTGTGTAAAAATGTGGATAAATTGAGTTGTTCTTCAGTTTCCAATGTTGATGTTTGCACTGCAAAAGAAAACGAGTTCTCAACGGTTATTTCAGATACCGATATTAATTTTGACGTGCTAACTAATGAAAATGTACCTAATTTTTCCGATGATATTTTGTTGGAGTTTATTGATCAATCAAATTATCAAACTATTAACTTCATAGAACCCAATCCGTTAAATACTTTGATTGATAATGATTCCACAAAACCCAAAAATTTAGACTGGGTTCTTAAATTTTCATTCAAATTTATCAAGTCGCTTGAATTTTTAAATAACGAAGAAATTCGAGAATTAGTTCACAGCTCCTTAGTTCACAACAAAAATCAATGTGTTATCACATTTAACACAATCCACCCTATTTCTAAGATAGGACGAAAGGTTGTGGTGTACCGGTTCTGCAAAGATAAGTTGCATAACCACAAATATAAATTTGAACTGTACAATTCAAATGAAATGCGAGTGTTTACTTTAGGCAAAGAATCTGAAATTATTCATTCGAGCGAAAAACATTTCGGCAATATCGAGGGTTACGGCGGCAAAAAATGAAACTCATATCCGAAAAGCAGAGCGCGCACAGTACTTATTTGGATTTAGTAAGTTCAACTGGTGTAGTCGGGATCACGCAAAATATGACCACTCCCGCCGTTTTACGAAAAATCAAATCAGAGTTTTATAAAAAGGATGATCTTGTACTTGATTGTGATTTAGTGGATATATATTTCAAATATTGTATGGAATCCAACGATACCAGATACATATATTCAGTAACTGAACCTCTCCAAGTAGTTTTGTTACTTGGCATAAAGCAATTAAAAGGCCATTATTTCGTTGTCGATTGGTCATGGGCTCTTATAAATGCGGTAAATCATTCATTTAATCTAATGAATGTTTCTGAGTATATGCAAGTAAACTATGAATTGCTGGAAAATCGTAAACCTCTTCAAAAGCCAATTGTGCCCATTTTTATATGCTGTTCTCATTTTATTGATATTATCACTATTCAAATAAAAAAAAGCTACCAAATATAGATACAGAACATCGGAATTTAATATTAGATTTTTTCTGTGCTATTCTTTCTGCTAAATCAGTTAATTGTGTGGATGAATTGTTTCGGCAATTTTGTATAATAATGTGTTAAACAAAAGTAACAGAAAGTAGTAAATATGCCTATCGGACGTTTATTTAAACTCTAGGAAAAATTTATAGTAATACCTATGCTGGCTTTGAAAACTATAAACCGGAAGAAGCTGTCAATCATAATATAAATATTTGGCCAGAAGATACTGTAAACCCGTTTTACTTAAAATATAAAGGTATATACCAATAAATTTTACTGCGATAGTTTTGTTCAATTTGTTATAAAAAAATATTTTTATTATATAATCTTCTGGGCTAATTACTTTTCAAACACATTTGGTGTTAATGGTCACTTTTCTAACGCCATAGTAGAAAATTGGTTTAGCTCAGTTAAAAACCACTATCCGCAAAATAAGCGAATGAAAATAGGGCGAGTAGTAAATGTGTTAAAATTGAGAAGCGAACAAAAACTAAAATCCATAAAAATGCCAGTACCCTTAATACTAACTCCAAAATCTACGAAAAGAAAGTATTTACCAGATAGCATGCAAAACGAAGAAGCGTGGAATAAAAAATTAAAATCTTCTAGTAGAACACCAAAACATTTTGGTGCAAAGGTGCTTAACCGGTATGCCAAAAAAAATTTATTCGTACGTGATAATAAAATATTTAAACTTCAACAAATACCAATATTAAAGAATGTATTTTCAAAACGTTATGTTGAAGAAATTATATCGGTCACAAATAACTAATTATCGGTCATAATTTACATGCGGCTTTGATTCAATTACGGCGATCATGGTATGTTTTGGTATCGATAACCAATGTTTAAATTTAAAATTTTCTTAAATAAAAAATGATTTTTTTTTTGGTCTCTAAAATCATAGATACTGGAAAAATTACATCTGAAATATATGATTGCCGTACACTGAACCAAATATACCACTCAATATGACAAATTTTAGTGACAAAAATATTGATAAATATTTGTCAGTGTTTTTATTGTTATTTAGAAAAAATTATTTCATTCTGATAATTTATTTTCATTTCGAATTAGAATATTACAGTTATGTTTTCTTTTATATTTTTCAACAAAAATATAATTTTTTATTATTCTTATTGAACATTATTCTAAACAATATTTTATCACTATGATAAAAATGTATTCTATATGATAAATTTATCAGTTTTTTTTAAATGATCTAACTGATCAGTTTGCTATCAAAGTGAACATCAATCTTGATCGATAAGAAAATAGAAATTTGCAAAAATGGTCGATATTTCGCGTACATTCTTGTAATTCGCTAGCACTGAACGTACTCGACTGAAAGTATATATATAATAATTGCACGTCAAATCAGGTAAAATACGCCTGAAGAGATGGATTTGATCTATTCGATCGCACAGCTATTTAATATGACGTCATCCAACACATCGAAACCGGCCAAAGCAGAACTATAACATTAAACAAAAAAGCAACAACGAATTATATATTCCAACTCCGGTAAGAAACCTACAATAAAAATTAAAATTACATCCATAGGAAATGATAGATCTTAGAAATAAACCCAAAATCTCTTCTCCCAAATCGGCCTTAAAAACAAAACTCATTATAATAACTGTGGGGGATGATTTTAGAGGGGGAAGTTCAAAATGAATTGTTCCCTTCCCGGAAGAATGTTCCAAATTAAGAAAGCTTTTTCTTTTATAATATATTTTTAAGCATATATTTTTATATTTTCAAATTAAATTAACAAATTGTATAACATACTTATGTGCATACACTGAAACATATGAAGTTAATTAAACAGAATTATTAAATAAGAAATCTATTAAAATCAAAATATAAAATATTCCAATCGATAAATTCACTTTTCTTATTGATAATATATTATTTGAACTTTTTAGCTATTGATAAGTTCGTAAATCTCATTGATAGGAATCTTTGTCGGTTGTATATTGATAAGGCATTTTTCAATGTGAATGTAATTTTGGTCAGTTTGAACAATTATTTTTTTCAGTGTACAAATTTATTATTTGAAGTTTTCAAAGACATCAATTGTATTGAAAAATTTGACCAGACCTCCGTTTTAAACGCGGAGTGTCAAGTCACGTACTTAATAAATAAGTTATTACCCCAATCTACATCGGTGTTATCAAAAATGTAATGAAGAACAAATAGTTAGGCTTAGAAATTCGCAGAGCTATTACCTCCCATTCGACATTTTCGCTGTGAACGAAAATACTCTTCGTAATGTTCAAAGTTCGATATCATTTGGCAATTTAGCATGTTCTAGTTGTGGTGGTAATTTAGCTATAGAAAAAATTATAAGTCATAATGGCGTAGCTATTGCCGATGTTCAGTCCTACGATAATGTAAATTATAGTATAAAAGTTTGCGAGGTTGAACAACAAATTTTATTAAGTAATGAAATTTATTTCTTAAAAGCAATAATAAATGTTAATAATTTATTAAAACATTATACCGCAATTGTTAAAAGACCCAACAATACATGGGAAATTTTTGATGACCTAAAAAACTTTCCATAGTATGAACAGACCAAATGAATGTCAACCCCGCAATTTTATTTTATTGTAAATCCTAAATTAAACTAAACGATAAAACCTTCAAAAATTACAAAAAAAATATAAATTAAATAACATATGATGTATTTAAAAATAACATCTCAATTCAACAATTTTTTTCTCTCTGTATCACAAGGACATAAAATACATGAGATATGGCATGATCCGGAAACATCTCTGTGAGTCGGCCAATATTCAATACAGTGAACCTCCAAAATTCCAACTCTCATATAAATCACCAATGTTGACATACAATAACAAACGGTTCTTTCTCTCTGTATGACAATGTCATTGATTTCATTTGACAGAACATACCTTAAGCTATCAAATGAGATATGGCATGAACCGGGAACATCTCTGTGAGTCGGCCAATTTTCAATATAGTTAATCGCTTATAAACTCTATTTCTATAAATTTCTTAAGTATAGATTCACTTACTATTAAGAACGAAATTATTTGTTTCTGGCTATGATTGAAGTTAACTATTTTTGATATACCAGATTGGTGGCCTATTTTATAGTTAACATTTGTGTTCATGCATCGAACATAAACTGAACTGACGCCGTTCCCTCTAATCAAAATATCATTCATTATTCAAACCAACTGTTTTATCATACCGAAAAAACCAATACATATAAATCTGAGAGTGGTCCAGTCCAGTACGGTATTGATACATCAAATACAATAAAATATTTAATTACCTTGGTTAAGATCATATCACCTGTATTGGCATCTCAGTTATGATTTTTGGTAATTATGAAAATTATATCCAGCTAGATTTTATTGCTGTAAAACTGTTTTGTACTGGATTGAGAAATAAATATTCATTACGTTTTGGAAATTGAAACAAACAACATCAATTCGATTACTTTATTTATTTTTTATAACCAAAAAAAAAATAAGAAATTTTACATTAACCACAGCACAAAAAGGCTTGTGCTCCATCAATTTGGTTGCCAATCCATTTAATAACTAGTTTGTTTTTTGTCGAAAATTTCATATTCGAGCTGTTATAAGGTTTTTTGTTACTTTTTCGATTTTGCCGAATTTGTTCACAACCGTGAAAATTAACGAAAGCTCACACTGGAGCGAATATAGTCGAAATGATTATGGAAATATTAACGGGTGTGAAGATTCCGACAAATCGACAAAAATATGAATATATTGGTATAACAACTGTACAGTAGGTAAATAAATTGTAATATTATTGTAAAATACTACCAAATAACAATTTTAAAATTGATATATTAAAATGATTCAAAGATTAAAAGAAAATGTTTTAAATGAATTACATATATCTTTTCAATATTTCATTTAATCTTGTTTTATTATTTTCAAAAAACCCTGAAAACAAATTTTATAATATGTATATACAAATTTAATAGTTCACTGTATTGAATTTTGGCTAAATCTCAGAGATGTTCCCGGGGTATGGCATATATCTGAACAGAGTTTAAGGTACACTCTATCAAGCAATTATAGTTCTACAAAAAAACTACGATTAATTTTATCCAATTATTGAGTTGGAAAAGTCGTAACTTATATGATTTTTAGATTTTAGTGATTCACTGTATTGAATTTTGGCTAAATCTCAGAGATGTTCCCGGGGTATGGCATATATTTGAACAGAGTTTAAGGTACACTCTATCAAGCCATTATAGTTCGACAAAAAACTACGATTAATTTTATCCAATTATTGAGTCGGAAAATTCGTAACTTATATGATTTTTAGATTTTAGTGGTTCACTGTATTGAATTTTGGCTAAATCTCAGAGATGTTCCCGGGGTATGGCATATATCTGAACAGAGTTTAAGGTACACTCTATCAAGTCTATATAGTTCGACAAAAAAACTACGATTAATTTTATCCAATTATTGAGTTGGAAAAGTCGTAACTTATATGATTTTTAGATTTTAGTGGTTCACTGTATTGAATTTTGGCTCTATCAAGTATGGGTTCAGGTATGGCATATATCTGAACAGAGTTTAAGGTACACTCTATCAAGCAAGATGTTCCCGGGGTATGGCATTTATCTGAACAGAGTTTAAGGTACCCTCTATCAAGTCTATATAATTCGACAAAAAAACTACGATTAATTTTATCCAATTATTGAGTTGGAAAAGTCGTAACTTATATGATTTTTAGATTTTAGTGGTTCACTGTATTGAATTTTGGCCAAATCTCAGAGATGTTCCCAAAAAGAATTTTGGTCAAATAAGCTGGTGAATATTAATTTTTGGTAAAATAGTCTCATCTGGTAAAACGCAAGAGTACAGGAATTGGGGCCGAAAGGACCTAAACCTATTCTCAAACTTTAAATGGGTAAGATCCTCGACTTTCTTGATTGAAGTCATCAGAGGTTCTTTAATGATATATTGTGCCTAGTGGGCCACTTTTGGTAAGCAGAACTAGCACTGTGGGATGAATCAAACGTTATGATATGGCGCCAAAAAAAGGCTCATTCAGATACCTTGAAAGGTGTTGCTTGCTTAAGTCAGCAGGACGGTGGACATGGAAGTTGTAACACGCTAAGGAGTGTGAAACAACTCACCTGCTGAAGCAACTAGCCCTAAAAATGGATGGCGCTCAAGTCATATGCCTGTACATAACCGATATGGAAAATTTAATTATACTATTAAAATCAACCCATATCGAGTAGGAGGGTACAATGATATGCATTGAAGTGTTTGGTGTGAGACTGCATGGAGTTGTCAGTGGCTTTTATCTTGGTGGTAGTAGCAAATAATCGAATGAGTTATTGGAGGACTGATGTGGAGAAGGGTTTCGTGTGAACAGTTATTGATCACGAGTAAGTTGGTCCTTAGCTCTATGCGAAAGCTGTCACAAACCAAAACGATAAACTTATAGGGTAATTTTCTTTAATCTGAATGAGTACATTTTAATTCTTTTAACAAGGATCAATTCTGGCGCCAGCAGCCACGTTTATTTCAACTCCAATAGACTAAATTACAGGTTTTGCGGTTAAAACGTTCGTAGTTGTGTCAAGTAGAGGTGGTAAGGAATGACGTATTATTGTAGTGGTTTAAACGTAAGTTGATACTCGTAATAAATTTAAATTTTTGCTCTTTACCGAGTATTGGTCTAGAATTAGTACAATAACTTTGAACAAATTAGAGTGCTTAAAGCGGCCATTTGTGCCTAGATATTCTCTGCACGGATTAATGGAATAAGACGAATGCACTATTTTCAATTGACTTTTATTTTAAGACGTAATGATTAATAAAAGTAGTTGAGGAAATTAGTATATTACGGCGCAAGAGGCGAAATTCTCGAACCGTCGTAAGACTAACATATGCGAAATCATTTAATAGTTCTAACCACTAACGATGCCAGCTAGCATTTGCTATATGGACCTACATATATGAGACTTTTAGTCGCTTACTGAGATCCGAAGCTTTTGGGTTCCGGGGAAGTATAGTTGTGAAGTTGAAACTTAAAGAGATTCACGGAAAAGCACCGCCAGGACTAGAATCTGTGGCTTAATTTGACTCAATATGGAGAAAATAACCGGGTTCGACCATACTTGTAAATGAGTAAGACAGATTAATATCTCTTTTTCGAATCTATGAGTGGTGGTGCATGGCCGTTCTTAGTTAGTGGAGTGACTTGTCTCGTTAATTCCAATAATGAACGAAAATCAAATTTCTTAACAAAATACCGGCAGGGTTATGGTGAAGAAACTTGACAGACTTTTTTTACTTTGTTATCCATATTTCTAACGCGATGTGGGTTTAATACGTAAATCTTGTCTGTAAGTGGAGTCATAGCTGGTGGATTGTCTGAATAAGACACTTGCTTCTTTACTAGATAAATTGCGTCTACTAATAATAATTGAAGAACAGGTATGTGGTGCTCTTAGATGTCCTGGGTTGCACACGCGCTACAGTGCAGGTACCAACGTGTACTCTTATAATCTAAAAAGACCGTGTAAACAAACACAACATTCGCTAAAAAACATTCGTGGTTATGATTGTGGTCTGAAATTGTACATATAAACCTGAAATTTCCAGTAAGTGTGAGTGATAAGCTCACGTTATTATACAATTTAAAATAAGTCATTACGAGTCGGAGGAAACAATAATATGCGTTGAAGTAATAAGATGCGTTTGGTGTAGTCCTGCATGGAGCTGTAATTGCGAAGTCGTCATTGTGGATTATTCTTGCCAAATAAAAAAGAACATTTTATTCTTAACCGAACATCATTTAATAATAAATTCAGAACTGGCACGGATCAGAGGTATTCGACTGTCTCAATCAAACAATTATATAAGTCACGACTTTTCCAACTCAATAATTGGATAAAATTAATCGTAGTTTTTTTGTCGAATTATATGGACTTGATAGAGTGTACCTTAAACTCTGTTCAGATATATGCCATACCCCGGGAACATCTCTGAGATTTGGCCAAAATTCAATACAGTGAACCACTAAAATCTAAAAATCATATAAGTTACGACTTTTCCAACTCAATAATTGGATAAAATTAATCGTAGTTTTTTTGTCGAACCATAATGGCTTGATAGATTATGTCTTAAATTATATATGTTTTTATTTAGCCCCTATTTAAGGATTTGTTTTTTTAAGTGATCTTCTCTATAAATTTTGCAACAGTTTTGAAGCTAAAGTTAAATTAGTTTCAATATTGATATCAGAAATGTTACTTTATTAAAACTTTTTTTGTGTTATTAATAATTGGATAATTGGTTTAACGTGTTTTTATAAATTAAATCATAACCTTACAGCGAAAATTTTTAACATTGCTTTTACCTACTGTTTCACCAATACATTTACATATTTTTGTTATTTCGACAAATTTTGTATACATATATTTTTGTCGATTTGTCGAATTTTGTCGGAAACTTTACATC
This sequence comes from Tipula lateralis, assembly GCA_963932295.1. Lineage (NCBI taxonomy): Eukaryota > Metazoa > Arthropoda > Insecta > Diptera > Tipulidae > Tipula > Tipula lateralis. The sequence continues at coordinate 34,419,203 of OZ010739.1, read as the reverse complement.
CGTAAATATTAAGCTTATATGAAATAAATATTTGCCAAATTAATACGTTTACATCCGACAATGGTAAAAATGTGATTAAGGCTGGTGAACTTTTGGAAGAACTACAGTATGAAGACGACGATCAAACGGATTTTTATAATGAAGACACAGAAATACATTTTGATGAAGAGTTTGTAGCAGCAAGCATAATGAGCGCATTTTGAGTATCGTGAGATGTTGGGCTCACACACTTCAACTAGCTGTATCAGATGTACTAAATAAAAATGAGCTGTATTCAAATTTAGTTGCAAAAGTGATGACCATAGTTCTGAAATTAAGAACTCCGTCATTAATTTATGTGTTCAAGGAACGAAAACTTAAAAAACCGATTAGAAGTATGCCTACTGCTTTAACATTTTTGCAAAGAAGTTGAATTGGAAATACCGCATCTTTATTTACTGAATGATGACTAAAAGTTATTAGAAGAATTTCAACAAATTTTAAAATATATTAATCAGGCTACACTTCGATTACAAAGTGAACAGTTAACCATAAGTGATGCTTTTGGGATTTGGTGCCAAAGCATTAAAAGAACGAGCAAAAGCATTGATGTCGTCGAAACCCATGCTTGCTGGCGTATTTTTAAACCTGAGGTTTCAATTTGAATTCCAATGAAAAAATTATGGCAAAAATACATTTGACTAAACAAGCAGATATGGAATTTAAATAGTAAAGAAACTATACCTAACACAGAGATAGTTAAGGAGTCAGACGTTCCTAATTCCTCATGGGAAATATCAGACGAGGATTTATTTGAATCGGTTTTAAAGGAAAACGACACCACTTGTGACACGTTACAGTCTGCAGATACAGTAGATAGTGAAACTGTCGTTAAATATATTTGAAAAAGTGCAAAGATTGAAAGTGGTTTTGGGTGTACCTGCAACACAAGTTTCCGTCGAAAAAACTTTTTCCATGCTAAAATGGATTGTAAGTGAGAATTGCTTAAAAAATCTAAAAAAGGATATTTGGGATAGACGAGTATCCCTCGGAAATATCGAAAGAAGAAGAAATAGATCGATGGAACTATTAGTAAAACCTGAGGCAGGTATATTCGTAGCTGTAAAGTCGTGCGATACAAGTACCTCGGATCTCTCATCTCTAGATCAGGAGATAATACGAACAGAATAATGTCCTCGAAGATGGTTCCAAGGCTTCTTTAAAACCCGACTCGAATCTGATTTTTAACAAGTTCATTACAAGAACAATTTTGAAAAAATAGTAAAATATCTTCTTACCTTTTATTTGTTTTTCCGCTCGCCACCAAAATTTTCTGCAAATATAAAAGATATAAAGATTATTAGTCATCGGGGGATTATCCAAGTACCGTCTGTATAAAAGATAAACAAAGATAACCCGTTGATTAGAAGAAGTTGGGAAAGACTGTTGTCTCTAGCAGCTCCAACAACGTTAAACAAATCTGTTCTGGTAAGTTATGCGTTTAGTACAGTTACTCTTAATGTCTACATTGAGGATTAGTTATCAGTTCAGGGGTACTATGTAGAATTACTGAAGTATGCTTCGGTTACGTACGGAAGCTTAGTTGAAAATCGGTACTCAGGGGTCTTTTATGAAATAATTTCGAGTCGGATTTTTCCGGCGAAAAATTAATCGCTTAGAAACTCCCAAGAATTAACGAAATAAAGCTTTTACCTCCTTTTCCTAGTATCCCAATTTATTTACACAACATGTGCAGTAATTGACATTAGCTTGCCTCACGGAGTCCAAGTGAGAAAGTGTCAAATTAGAATGAGATAAGATACATAGCTGTAGCGATAGCTGTCTCTAAGAAATACATAAGCACAGTGGCGGAGGTAATCCAAAGTGCCCTCCTAATTATAACGAGGTGGGCCACCAAATGTGGACTGGCAATTAGCGCGTCTAAAACTGAATTGGTACTATTTACGAGGAAATATAAAATCCCTGTAGTAGATCCACCTCTCCTAAATGGCAACAGACTAGCTTTTACGGACAAGGCAAGATTTCTAGGCGTAATCTTGGACAGTAAGCTAAGCTAGAAGCCCAACATTCTGGAAAGAGTAAACAAGGCCAATATAGCTTTGTACTCGTGTAGGAACGCCATCGGAAAGAGATGGGGCTTGACGCCGGAGCTGGTACACTGGCTATACACTTCCGTAGTAAGACCTGTACTTATGTATGGGGTGAGCGTGTGGTGGCCAGCTCTTGATAAAATAACATACAGGAAAAGGATTGAGAAGGTGCAAAGAACGGCCTACATGCTTATAAGCGGGACACTGAGGACAATACCTACAAGTGCCTTAGAAGTCTTGTTTCACCTTCTCCCCGTGGACATTTATGGTGTGCAGATGGCGGCAATTATGGCCACTCGACTATCAGCCATGTCTCAGTGGAAATGTCTTCAAATAGGACACTCGACGATAGTCAGATCGCTGAGGAAAGAACTGGCGAATCTAGACTATGTTACACCGACTCCGTGCTTCGAGAAAAGGTTCGGAACCACCTGCCCCTCAAGGGAATCCTGGAGGAGCGGGTTGGCAGCTGAAACGGGAGCATTGCAGTTCTTTACGGATGGCTCCAAGCTAAACGGTAAAGTAGGAGCTGGAGTCTTCTGTGATAAACTAGAGGTAGATATAGCAGTTCGCCTCCCTGATCACTGCAGTGTGTACCAGGCAGAGGTGATAGCGATTGAAGAGGTCCCGAACTGGTTGAAACATAATGTGGTATCCTCGACTGATATCGCAATTTATGGGGACAGTCAGGCGGCAATCAAGTCGCTGGTTTCTGTTTCTCTAACGTCTAGAGTGGCGTTGGGTTGCCGCTCATCTCTAAATGAGATGAGTGAGCATTTCAACATCCAGGTAGTCTGGGTCCACAGCCACTCAGACGTCATGGGAAACTGCAGGGCGGACGAACTAGCGAGGCACGGTACAACTCTCCAACTGCTACCGGAAAGGGCGAAGTTGGGGAGACCCATTAACGCACTCAGGACTGTGCTTAAAAAAGAGGCGGAAGCTTCTGCGAACAATAGGTGGACGAACACCCTCTCATGTAGAGTGGCAAGACAAGTCTGGCCAAAGCTGAACTTGAAACGCTCAAAGGCACTTATCTCCCTACGAAGACGTGAACTTAAAACGATCGTGGGGATACTCACAGGACACTGCCTTCTTGGAGAACATGCGAGAAGGCTGGGTCTGGAAGTAAATGACTTTTGCAGAAGCTGTAGGGACGAGAAGGAGGAAGAGACGTTAGTCCACCTCCTATGCTCATGCCCGTCTTTGGGACACAAAAGACATGAATATTTGGGTAAGTTTTTAATGGACTGCCTTTCCGATCTCGAAAACTGTAATGTGCGAGACTTATTACGCTACGTAAGCAGCTCTAACTGGTTCTCATAGGGGTAAAAGGGGAGTAAGATCCTGTGGTATCACAACGAACCGTTGCCGATCTAAGTGTGCTGTATACAGCCACTCAACCTAACCTTACCTAAGATACATAGCTCTGACCATCGCTATGTTTGCTTTTCTCTAGGTGGAGACATAGAAAATTTAGGAACCAAAGAAACACAATTTGGGAACTAAACAGTTTCCCTCTGTTTCAGCCAATCGATCTTTAGCAATAAAAAGTCAAATAATTAAAAGGAATGGAAATTGGCATGTGATGTGCTTGAATAGACTCTTGATTAGATATCATGGGAAATAATCGGAACCGAAACACAATGTTGGATTAAAAAGCTGGGAAAAAGTATCTCAAGAGCATATGGAACTTGGATAGATCAGAAGATTATCTGACTAGAACATAGAATTTAGAGGCTAGCATTTAAAGAATTTATCTTTCTTCTATCGGATCGAATATATTTCTAGACCAAGGGGTCTACTTGGACTTTAAACCAAAAAACTTGTACATACTTTGTTGGTGTTTACATCCGCTCGACTGCAGGATAGAGACCATCATTCTAGTACTATTCTATACTATAAAATAGTAGGTAAATAATTCAACTCATAACTATCCTTATACCTTCGATATCGAGTCACCTCTTTTTAGGAAGCTACTTAGGGTAGTTATCACTTCTGGGTAGTAAGGTTAGATTAGGTTAGGTTAGAGTGGCTGCTAACGCACACTTGGACCGTTGCCGGTCCGTTATGATACCACAGGATCTTAGTCCCCTAATACCCCTAACACTCTATTGGAACCATCCTGAGCTACTAAGGTAGCGTAAAATGTCCCCCACCTTAATATCTGCAAGATCTGAAAGGTTGAGCATTACATACCTACCCAAGTGTAAATGTCTTCTTAGTGCCAGTGCAGGACAAGAGCACAGGAAGTGAACATGCGTCTCTTCCTCCTCCTCGTCCATGCAGCTTCTACAAAAGTCATTTGTCCCAGCCTTCTCGCATGTTCACCGAAAAGGCAGTGTCCCGTTAATATTCCTACTTTCCTTCTTAGCTTTCTCCTCTCCAGAGAGATTAAGGTCATGGAGCGATTAAAATCCAGCCTTGGCCACATTTTTCTCGCTCTCTCGCATGTGAGGGTGTTAGACCACCTCTTCAGTGCTAAAGCCTCTGCCGTTTTCCTCAAAGCCAGTCTAAGCTCCGCTGTAGGCCTCCCCACATTGGCCCTATCAGGCTTCAGCTAAAGAGTTGTACCTTGCCTAGCTAGTTCGGTTGCCTTGCAGTTACTCTCGACGTCAGAGTGGCCGGGGACCCAGATAATCTGAACATTGAAATGCTCACTCATCTCGTTAAGAGACGAGTGGCAACCCAATGCCACCCTAGACTTCAACAGCACTGCTTCCAGCGACTTGATAGCCGCCTGGCTGTCTACATAAATCATGATATCCCTCTTGGATATCACGATATGCCTCAACCAGCTCAAGACTTCGTCAATCGCTATTATCTCCGCCTGGTACACGCTGCAGTGGTGAGGGAGACGAACGGAAGTACTTATATTTAATGCTCCACAGAACAGCTCCGACCTTACCATCTAGCTTCGAGCCGTCCGTGTAGAATTGTATAGCTTCGGTTTCCAGTGCTAGTATATTCCCCCAGAACTCTCTTGAAGGAATAAAGGTTTTAAAACCCTTTTCGAAGCATAATATCGGCGTAATATAGTCAAGATTCGCCATTTCCTTCTTTAGCGAACCAATTATTGTCGAGTGACCTGCCTGAAGGTGTTTCCACTCAGTCGGTCTGGATAGGTTTCTGATTGACAAATTTTGCAGCACAAACTAAACAGTGATTATTATCTATGCCCATCCAATACTTTAAAATAAGACAAGATATAAAAAAATCGGTAGTCGTTTGGTTCGATTATCCCAACATGAGTGATACTAATGATTAATAGGGGTTGTGATAACCCACCGTCCTTCCCCCATGTGTACCATGTAATTAAGTTGAAGTGTTCCAGTTATATTTGCGACCATCTATCATATTAATTTGACATTAAACATTAAAGTGTTAAAATTTCTCCACACACCGAAGAAATATGTACGTTAACAAAACGGGAAGCTTTTCGTATGAAGAAGAAAAACTATAAAAGTTTTTCCTCTTTTCTATTTTTTATTGTTTAATTTATCTTTATACTTTTTATAAAAAAAAAGACAAGTTTATACCAATGATATATATCTAGATACAGCATTATCTCGTGTATACACAAAACAATGACGATGATGGTGTGCGGTGGTTACGTAGAAAGACAAACTTTTTTAGGTGTCTAAACAGTAAAACAAAGTATATGGATAAAAGGAGGAGGAGGGAAAAAGTTTTGCGCTTTTTTATTTTTATTCATTATTGTTTTCCCCATTTTCTTTTGGTGAAAGTCATAAGTTTGCTTGATTTAATACCCACAGTTGAGCATTTGGAAAAATTTACTCACGGAAGTTTGATTTGTGTTTTTTAACAATTCTCATTATTTTCATCAAAACCAAAACAAAACACAAAAAGAAAAATTGAAAAATTACATATTTTCTATGTACAAATATATAAGATAATGGGTATAAGGTATTTTTGATGGTTTGCGATGATATTTAACAGATATCCCGAAACTTTTAAATCGAAATCATCGCCTTACTACGGTATGTCTTATAGGGCAAGGAAGGGCGATCTCAAAAATATTTAGTTTGCTTTGAATCAGACTAAGACAATTATTCGACCATTGATTGATCGATCCATTGAAATCGTCTTAGCAAAACTCGTGCTCATATACCGTCATCAATCCTCATTTGTAGACCTCAAAATACAAATCGCCATAAGCTACTGGCTTCAAGAAGGCTACAATATGTCCGATCAATACCTTTCAGCATTAAAAAAGCAAAGAAGCACTAACAAAGCCAAGTTGACAAATCTAGTCAGATATGCGCGGGAAGATCACAGTGGCACTGAAATAACCGAATTGACCACACGGATAAGGCGCGTCGAACATTTAATGAAAGAATTCACCTCTCTGGAACTTCGAATTTTTACCATCAATCCTGATGAAGAAAGTAACCTTATCTATCTAAAAGTACTGATTCGATCTAAAAGTACTGACAACGGAGTCATGAATCTCGACATTACGCGACATAAAACGCCTAATGGATACTTCTGACGAAGTAATCCGGGGTCTTCGTGCACTTGGTGACTTAGCAGATTCACGAGACTCAAGGCTCATTTACATCCTAATGCAAAAGTTGGACGATAAAACAAAGACTCTATGGGCAGAACATTCCACAAAAATGACTCATCCCGAGTTTCCAGAATTTCTCACATTTTTGAGTAGACGTATGGAAACACTAGAATCTCTAGTCACCCCAACAAAGCGGTCTGATACGAAATCAGATATCGTTGCCTCAGATGAACCTAGATACTCTATTTGAAGGTTCTATTGCCCTCAACTCCACTCAATCTCGCCTCATGTTGAACGAAGCAACAACTCTAAGGTTTCGAACTACAAAGTACATTGTGCGATGTGCAACAAATTCGGGCACTCATTACTCAAATGCTCAACATTTCACAAAATGGACGTTCCTAATCGTTCCGAATATATTAAATCATGTCGGCACGAACACGTCAACCAATTCAAATGCCAACCAACATACTAGTCAATCCAGTGACTACGACAAAATTCAAAGTTCAGTGCCCAGTGCCAATGCAACATTATCTTTGTACACATCCAATCAAATATCTCGAGCTGTCCTACCAACCGCTTTAATTCAAGTACAAGATGAAAGCGGCAAGCAACAGTTATGTCGTGCTTTGCTAGACTCTGGCTCCGTGGACTGGGTCAATCACTAGCTAGGATTTGTAACGGAAAAACAAAACTAGTAGTGAAGCCAGAACATGGTGAAGAGTTAATCATTAAAGCACTCATCCTGCTAAAAGTCGCATTCTCGAGAGTATCAATTCCTGAAATTTCCAATATTATCAACTCTTTGGTAAATCTTAAGCTAGCAGATCCATTCCTAGATAAGGTGGGTGAGATTGACATTTAATTGGCCCAGACCATTTCTAAAACATTTTGCGAAATGATAAAATTCAAATAAATAACTCTCAACTCGTAGCACAAAACACAATATTCGGTTGGGTCATAGCTGGCACCAACCGTTCGAATCAAATCTTATCAGTCGCCGCAATGACCGCAACATTCAAAGAAGAAAATGCAATGGACATAGACAAAACACTCAGGCAATTCTGGGAACTCTAAAGTATTTATTCAAAGCCGATATTGTCCGATGAAGAAATACTCTGCGAAAACCACTTTATCGAGAATACTAATACGAAACAATGAAGGTAGATCCGCAACTCCTCGGAAACTTATAAAATCGCGCTGTACAACGTTTGCAATGGATGGAAAAGAGGTTTTCGAGGGATGAGAAACTAAAGCAAATGTATTATGAATTCATGCAAGAATACGAGAAACTCGATCAAATGCGAGAAATTGGTCCAATCAAATCAGTCGGTGGTGGATATTTCCTCCCACGTCACGGAGTTCTAAAGAATTCAGTAGGCAGTATCTGCTCTTCCCTACAACGGAGAATCACTAAAAAAATGTCTTGCCGTTGGACCAACGGTACAACCAATGCTATCGTCCATCCTACTTCGATTCAGAGAACGCAGAGTAGTGTTTACGAAAAAATGTATCGTCAGATACAAGTTTCCGACTGTGACATGAAATATCAGAAGATATTGTGGAGAATTGACCCATCCAAGCCAAAAAACAATACGAACTGCGCAGAGTGACATATGGGCTATTCTCATCAGCATTTCTGGCGACTCAATCAATCAAACCTATGAGTGACAGTGTTCACAATAAATACCCGGAGCTCGCAAAGTTAATCGACCAAGATATATATTTCGACGACAAAATAACCGGGGCTAAAATCTGCATTAACGCACCTGTTAAAGGACTATCGGATCACACTAAAAAAGTGGCAGTTGAATAACACTAAAGTGTTAGAGGATAGCCCACGTGAAGATCGTGATTCAGGGGAAAAACAATTTATTGACGGAATCGAAGTATCCGAGTCAACTAAAGTCCTTGACATTCAGGAACACTACAAAATCATCCGTTGTCGACATTCATGGGTTCGCTGATGCCCAATCAACCAAATCTCTCTACCGAGGCTTGAACTGTGTGCTGCAGTATTATTAGTGCAATTTATTGAATATGTAAAGATTGAAACTAACTGCAACATACGAGATGGATGGTCAGACTCCACGATCGTTCTAGATTGGATCGCCGGTCATCCAAAACGATGGTCCACATTCGTAGGCAACCACACCACAGAGATCAAAAATAAGTTACCAAGACGAAACTGGAAGCATGTCCTAACTGGCGACAACCCTGCTGATTGCGATTCCCGTGGACTAGCAATAAACTCATTATTAACTCATGAATTGTGGTGGAAGGGTCCTGCCTGGCTCAAGGAACTCTCAACCTATTGGCCACCACAACAATCAAGTTATGAAACAATCGAAGAGGAGTCGAACGATTTATTTTCATTTGCCGGAATGGTTATGTTGCAAGCACGAGCAAATGAATCATTACCAGCAAGAATTGAGATGCCTAAAGCGCGATAAACAATTCCATCGCACAAGTGATTTATTGTCTCTTAATCCGTTCATCGACAGTAATGGTGTCATGAGGGTAGGTGGCAGAATCGACAACAGTGATGTATCGTACAATACAAACCACCCCATCATAATGCATCAAAACTCAAGAGGTGCAGCCCTCATATTATAGGATGAACATAACTTCAGTAATCATGCCGGCCCAACGTTAATGGTAGCACTCAGTCGAAAGAGCTTTTGGATGCCGAATTGCCGAAATGCAAAAGCGCATCACGTTCGATCATAAAAAATTATGTAACATGCACTCAATTCAAGGCAACATTACCAGCCGCACGAGTCCGTTATTCCAGACCGTTTGAATCCGTAGGAGTAGACTTTGCCGGACCCATACAGATTTACCTCACCAAAGGCCGTGGAAGTCGTCCCAGAAAAGCATACTTTTGTGTCTTCATATGCCTCTCAGTTAAAGCGATTCACCTCGATCTAGTAGCTGACCTGACAACTGATTCTTTTCTGGCAGCTTTGAAACGTTTATCGCCCGACGAGGAATCTGTAAACACATATACTCAGACAATGGGACCAACTTTACTAGTGCCGCAGCAAAAATCAAGAGAGTTCTCGAGAAATTAGTACAAAAGTCTAGTAATTTATATTCTTATCTTTCTAGAAATCGCATAACATGGCACTTCATTCCTCCGAATGCACCACATTTCGGAGGAATATGGGACACCGCTGTACGTTCCGTGAAGTTTCATTTACGACGTGTAATCGGAAAAACCATCCTAACAGTAGAGGAAATCACCACTTTACTGGCCGATATTGAATCTATCCACAACTCTGATCGGATCTCATTTCCTGATCGGGACCACCAGAAGTAGAAATTGTCAATTATAAACCTTCATACTTAACCCGTTGGCAGCAAATACAAAAACTATCCTATTACTTTTGGCGAAGCAACGAAACTACTTAAAAGACTTAAAGTTTGAAAAGACTGATAGAGGCTGGATCAAAAAGGGTTGTTTAATCATCTGATTACGATCGGAGGTATATGAATGAACCAATCTATTCCATGTCAGTATTATAACTAGCCAAAATTGGACATATAGCCGTATTTGTTGGCTGTAGTGGCGTAAAGTACGATATAAATAAGTGGATCTCGAAAGAGTTAAGAGTGCATTGAGACCCAAAAAAGATTTCAACAATTAGAAACAAACCATAGCCTCGGTCTTATCCTGTCCAGTTGTGATTAAATGTTTATTCCTTGATTTGTGAGAGTCCTGTCCAGTTGTGATTAAATATTTATTCCTTGATCTGTGTGTTACTCCCGTCTCAACGGTACCCAGTACTTTGACCTTCACGTTACACTGAGAATCGACTCACAAACTTCTATTAAGTGACGTAATAGTGAAAGTTCTCTGATTACGATTGATGGTGTGAATGAAAACATGTATGACCCCCTGTTAAAGTGCATAAGTCTTATGCCGACTTATCTTCTATGACATTACTATAGGCTGGCTATATTCAGATTATTCCACATGAGTGGGACCTGAAGCCGTATGTCCTCGAACCAAGAAGAAGGGATTGCCTTGAACCAGTATAGAGATGGTAAAGATTAGAAACAAAACTTAACAAAAAATATAAACTTACTTCTCAGCTGCAGACCCAAAGATTATGCTAACACAGCCTGGTTGTTTCTTTTCAGGTATAATTGATTCCACATTTTAACATCAAAACCGCATTTTAAAGGTCCGCAGGATTTTGGTGACTAACCATGAATAACAGTTCTTATATCCCACCAAACATCCTACTAACCATGTTCTTAATAGTGACTAACCATGTTCTTAATTTATGGAGTTGCTGTTAAGCAAAAATTTGCTCTACAATTGTTTCCACAAACTCCTGTACGATTGGTATCTAATTTATTCATTAGTTATATGTCAATGAATTTAATTAATTACGCTTTAAGATTTATTTATGTCATAAAACACGACAAATTATATAAAATCAGCTGATTTACTGTTAACCATGGTAACTCGTCACTGGTTAGAACAATACTAGTCCAATTGGGCGTTTAGTACTGCTATTACGATCGAATGAATTCTTAATAATTTCATTTACTCAAATAGTCAATGTAACGGACCATTTATTACGTATTGTGTATTAGCTTGTTGTATTCACATGTTGTTTGTGCATTTCATGTTGTGTTATTTTTTTCATTATTCTATTGCTATCTCTCACACTAAAACCAACTAACCTAACAGTACCGTTTGAGGCGTCGAAGAGATAACATTTCTCCTCCTCCAACACAAAAAATTATATTCTCTTGTAAACTACTGTACTGCGTAATTTTACCTTCCCGACCATTGACTCGAACAACGTTAATTGCGTTGCTTAATAAACGTATTAACAGTTAGATTAACATTAAATATAAGGTTTGAGATAGAATAAACATGTTTAGTAGACAAAATAAATCCTAAAAAGTACCTGATTTAATCAATGCCGTATCGCCTTCAAGAAGTGTTTAAAAATAAACATCCTACTGGGTTTACGGAGAAAATAAATTACAGTTATATATGTATATACAGTTATATATAATGTTTAACTTAAATAACGAAACAAAAATAAATTACCGCTGCCATGAAATGATATAGTATGAATAAGTATTAAATGAATATATCGTTTTTATAGAGAATGAGAATCAACCACCATTCAGTTGAGTTCTCACACCATAAGAAACAGTACCTTGCAGGTGCAGACGTATTTCCGGCATAATTCAAAGAAAATTAATTAAAATACCACCATTTGTGTTGATTGAATGGAAACTGTTTTCTCCCTTACATTTCAATTTGTTTGAAATTATTTATTTACTCGCTTGTACTTGTATTATTTATGATAGTTTAGAGAACGGTAATTTTTACTTTCCAAGAATTCGATGTAGTATAAAATAAGACTCTAACAACGAGTTGAGTTTCTTGAACCACTGGTAAAATCGGCCAGTAATTCCAATATAAGTTCAATGAAGGAAGATAAATAAATCAATTATCTGGATCACAGAGACCACGATCACACGAGACTCAGATGTCTACATTTGCTTTCAGGGCATGGATTATGATTGGCATAGATATGTCATTCATACCACCGATCGTAATCAGATGGTGAAAATTCCTTTTGTGTCCCTCCTATCGGGATTCGAATCCGGTAGCTCGCGCTCCAATAATCACAACTTTGACCACTGTGCCATAAGTAAAGATATGATCTTAGTCAAACAAGATAGAACAACACTTAAATCAAAATATGAGTGTTGGTTAGTAAAAATAAAAATATACGCTTAATGAGAATCGGGAACCGACCAAATAGTGCAGTGGTTAACTGAATGAATGGAGATACCGGATCCGATTCCCGATAGGAGCAGGATGCAATAGAGAGGGTCTCATTACGATCGGTGATCCGAAAAAACACATCTGTGACCGACTGTTGGAGTGCAGAATTCATGGGCTATAAACCCATCTTCCATGTCAGTCACTATAGGCTGGCATGGAGCAATGCAATGTGCAGATGGTTCTAGGTAAAACGGACCTATAGCCGTACGTCTTCAATTTGGCTATATATAATGGCGTAACGTAGGACGTAAATAAGCGAACCGCAAAAGATTTGGGAGATCTTGAGCCTCATAATAGATTGCAAAGATAAAGACAGACGGACAGACAAAGAATCAGGAACAATGACTCAAAATTATAATAGCTTGAGTATTTGTCAATAGACCAGCTCAGCTGGTGAACAAGTCATACCTTCCTTCACGGTTCTAAAGCGAAATAAAAGGCATTTATTTGGAAAACAGAAACGTGATAAGTAAGTTATTGTTTACAAAAGAGACGTCCATAACTATAACTATGGTATATGAATATTCTCACAACTACCAGGTGTTTTCTGCAGTATACCTTTGAACCTAAGATTTCTGGCAGGGTAAACAATGTTTCGTCGAAAGTGATATATGGTCAATTTAAAAAAAAATTAGCAAGGCGACTAGACGTCAACATAAACAAAATAAAATTTTATTAAAATTAAAACGTTTTATTAACAAAAAGATATATATAGTCGATTCCGCTTAATCGAGACAGCCGCTTAATTGGGCCAAATCCTAAATAACGGAAACAAAACCAAAAAACTAATACAAATTTACTTCTTTTTTTCAGGACAGTAGTTCGTTTAACCTGGACAGTGATCAAAAAAAGAAAATAATGCAAAAACATTGACTAAAAGAACAATAAGTTACGAAAAATAAGAAAAAACAGTTATTTTTTCAAAAAATAATAAATAATAAAAAGAATAACAGTTATTTTTTCTATTGAAATCTGCGCTACGAACAGTTTGGTTCGATTTCTTGCACAGAAAAGACGTATTTTTAATGACAGACGTGAAGATTTGTAGAGTATGATGCTGGGAGTTGTAATCGTGACAGCTAATGATGGGAGTTAGCATACATATGCGATCTGACTTGATATATGTTGCATTTTTGTTTGTATATATGTTGTAAGACTTTGTTGCAACAGTGCTAGCGAATTACAGTGTTTTTGAATAGAAATCTTTTTTCGATTATTTTGTGTTTACTTCACTATTGTGGCGTAACTATTCGTTGTATTTGTGAATGCCACAGATTTAACATTGTTTATATTATAATCTTGAAATAAATTGAGTTACTAATGTGAGTTTAAGCATAAAGGGGGAACTGACATTACCGTTAATAAGGTGCAAAGACAGGATTTAACATTTAAACACAAAATTACTATTCTCGATGAAATTAAAAGACGACCAAGTAACACTAGCCTGCCGAAACAAAAAAAAGCCAAACACAATAATAAACGTGAGGGCAAAGATCCAGACGTAAAAGAAGCGCTGGACCAATGGTTTTACTTAGAAACTCAGAGAGGCGTGAGTATCAGCGGTCCAATACTAAAAGCAATAGCAGAAATATCAGCCAAAAAGTTGAACCACAATAATTTTTTGGCCACCGATGGTCGGCTGTCTCGTTGAGTAACGAGACACAATATTAAATTCAAAAAAGACACAGTGAAAAGAGCAGTGCCGACAATACAAGCTCTGAAGAATGGAAAAATATTATTATAAAGTTCCTATTTATTTAAGCACTTATAGCCCAAATGAAATCTATAATGCCGGTGAAACTGGCCTCTATTATCGCGCCACGCCAGATGGGTCGCTGTGTTATAAACACATTGTATTTTCGACTTGAAGTCGTAAGAGAAAGCTACTCATAATAGGAAAAAGTAGTAAGCTCTATTGTTTAAAGGATTTAAAAATCGAGAGTTTACCGGGTTTCGATTTTACTGGTTAACCAACAACTTTATTTGGCCAGAAATAACGAGCAGTAATAATTTTAAGTGTAGCCCGGAGCTCATGATGTAGTAAATTATGTAAAGAATTAAAAAAAGTTTTGTGTAAAGGTTCAGCGATTTAAAGGCGATGATCACCAGTAGAAGTTTCGCACACAAACTCACTATTATGCAATTTCAAATCTAAACAGAAATTAATTTCTGAAGTTCTTGTTTAGACTTTTGATAGTTAAAAATCGTATCCAAATTTAAAGAAGATTCGACTGAAGAAAAATCTGTGGTGCGAGATAAGGTGTACCACATTTTCTTTGTTTTGCACATGTGCCCGTGGTAAATTGGCTTATAAACTCTAAATAGCGAGTTTGCCTTGGATTACTTTCAGGACGTGAAAGGTTTTAACTCTCGACCTTCAAGGAAATAACGAAAATATTTGATAGAAAAGTAATGCCGAAACAACCAGCAAATTACTTGTCAAGATGCGTTATCGCCTGCACAATGGACCTCCACCAACACCAACAGCGTTATCCACACCATTGTCTAGTCTGGAAAACATGCAGCTTTTTGATCTTCATAAAATAGAATTGTCGAACAATGGGCCAGCAACAACACCGCAACCATCCACAAGTATGGATTGTCAACAGCAAGTTATTCGGATGAGGAATATGTACCGAAAAATACACTCCATCGAACAAGCATTGGACAATAACCAGAATCAAATATAATATATAAATCTGAAAATAGAACAACTGTCCAAAGAAATAGAGATAATTGATTAACAGCATGTAGAGATTCTAGGAGAAATGGAAGAAGAAGAACAAACAAGTAATTACTTCCAAGATAATCACTATGAAGGATAGAGTGGACAATGTAATAATGAGATTACAATGCAACCAACAACATACAACAATAACCACACCTTCTGAAGCAACCAAGGTCTAGTTACCCAAAGTACAGCTTTTTATGGCGACTACGAGCAGTGGAGCTCGTTTAATGACAAATTCACTGACCCCATTCACAACAACAACCAAATATCCGATGCAATAAAGATGACTTACTTGAAGTCAACTGTACAGAAGGGAGCAGCCCAGTTAACTAGTCACCTCTCAATAACTTGGGAGATATTGTAAGCGAGATATAACAACACTAGACTACTAGCAAACAAGTATTTCAACTCCTTGATGACATTACCAACGGTACATGCAACATCCGCGGGAGCAATTCGAGTTCTGATACTATATAACTGAAACACTACACAAAATTAGCAGCTAAATAGTAATTCTCTCTTCGAAGCACTAGTAATGTTCAACTAGACCCTGAATAGACTAGGCTCTAAGAAACAACGTTAGAAAAGCCGAGAAAAATTCAACAATTAACGTCATTTCTAAATTTTCTAGAAAAAAGATTTAAATCATTAGAGGCTATGGGAATCACAAAGATGACAAACACTAGTCCACAGCCAATGGCACCCTTAAAACGTGTACATGCCACAACAGTCAATAGCCAATGTCTTTTAAAAGGATGCCAAGGAAAACATCAATTGCAGGACTGCAGTCAATTCAAGCTGATGTCAACACTAGACAGAAACAAACTGCTCAACGAAACAAAAACCTGTGTTCGCTGTTTAACTCAATATCCCAGAGGTGGTACAACAAAAAATACATGCACATCCATAATACGCTGTATTGTATGTCAAGGCCAACATCATACTCTTCTGCATGGTAATAACATGGCGTCAAACAACAAGGGAACAACACAAACACTTATTACTTACTTATTACCAATCAACATAGCCTAGTATTATAACCAACAGCAGAGGTCAGAGTTAATACAAACACTGGCCAATTCACGACTATAAGACTACTCATTCATTCAGGACCACAGACAACACTAAAATCATCGAAGGCTGCTAATCTTTTGAACATCAAGAAGAAAATGCACATATCAACATTTCAGGTATAGGCGGGAGCGAGGCAGGTGTATGTAGACACTCGATTAAAATAAAACTAGTGCCAAGATTCGATGTAAACTTCAGACATCGAAGCCGATATTTAAACTGGAGCGTGGATCCATCTTAACAACCTAAAACTAGCGGATCCAATGGCATAGGGCACAGAGTTTGGAGGGATCATTATCGGCGGTTTGAGTAATCTGGTCAATAAGGTGAGAACAACCATAAACAAAATCGATCGAGGAACAACTAAAACTATTTGTAGAGGTTGATAACATTCCAGACAAAAGAAGCCACATAGATGAAGAAAAGCATCAGCCTGACTTCTGCAGATCGAGAAAAGATTTATTAAGGATCCAGAATATAAACAGCCATATCGAAAATTCATGCAAGAATATATCGATCGATGTGTTAGCTCCATGTGGTTTACATGGAGCTAACACAAGAAAAGCCAGAAGATGAACTTGAAGAGAATATATACTACATACCTCATCATGGTGTTATCAAACCAGATAGCACAACAACTAAACTTCGAGTGGTTTTTGATGCATCTTCAGAAACAACTAGTGCTGTCTCATTAAACGACATTATGGTGAATGGTTCCAAGCGTCAAGAGGATTGGGCCGACATACTACTACGATGGATAAAGCACAAGTTTGTGATAACAGCCGATATCGAAAAAATGCTTCGACAAGCCTGGCTCAATACAGAAGATCAAAATTACCACCGCATATTGTGGAGAAAGGATAGGATTAAGGTGTACAAATTAAAAACTGGAACATACGGAACCACTGCTGCCAACTACCTAGCTGTAAGGTCAGTGATTTAGTAAGCCGAGGAAGGAACGAAAACGAATCTCCCTAGCGGTTAAAACAATGATGACCGAATTCTATGTAGATGACTTACTCACTGAGGCAGACACCATTGTTTTATTTGACATTCATTCAAATAAAACTAGATTATGCAATCCGGCACAAGATGTGTTTGGATTCGATATAACCAGGCTGCAGCTTACTAGAATCCAGCCCACTAAACGCTGGTTCCTAGCTGATTCATCAAAACTCTATGGTCCTATAGAATGGCTATCACCAATAACTATCATGACCATGATTATAATGCAGAATGTATGGAAAACTGGGATGAACACCTAACAGAAAAAAAACACTAAATGACAGAGTTACCAACAACAACATGGCATCACGTGAAATGTCAAGAAAATCCAGCAGACGCTGCCGCACGTGGCATAACTCCTAGAGAACTTATCAATCACAATTTATAGTGAGACGGACCGTCCTTCCTGCTAGCTATGCCTTTCCAATTGAATGTCGTGTAGATTTTTCCAGACTTACCATTAAAATTACAGGTAGAACTGGAAGAAAAGGTAGTTACCGCACGGTTGCATATTGTTTACGGTTTATCAACAAATGCAAACAGAAAAAAATAAGCAATGGAGAGCTAACTTGAGATAAACTTAAGATTACAGATATGACAATTATAAAACTAACCCGAGACCAGGATTTCGGAAGGGAAATTGCCAGCATATCTAAAGGTAGAAAGCCTCACTTAACCCATTTCAGGATGGCAATATGGCCTACTACGTGTGATGGGACGTATTCAAAACTATAATCTGCCAATGGCCAGCAAACAACCTATAATCCTAAATAAATATAACATAATCACGCAGCGGATAATTGAGGATACTCATAATACCAGTGGCGCACAACTTACAATGGCAATTCTGATGCAAAAATACTGGATCATTGATGGCAAGCGAGCCGTAACACAAGTGATACGAAACTTCGTAATATGCTTTCCGCACAACAAAAAGAACATGGAACAACTAATGGTCAGTTTACCATCATCAAGAGTAAGGCCGGGAAGACCGTTCTCCAAAACGGGAATTGACTATGCAGGCCCTATTGAACTTAGAACTACCAAGGTAGTGGCAACAAATCCTACAAGGGAGACATCGCCCTTTATGTATGCATGGTGACAAAAGCCGTCAACATTGAGATAGTGAGCAGTCTCACAACAGAAGCATTTGTAGCAGCATACAAAAGGTTTATCTCTAGGCTCGGTCTTTGTACAGATATATTCTCGGATAATGGAACCTATTTTATTCGCGCAAATTCTGTATTGAAAAAGACATACCGTGCAGCTATGGCAAAACTATCTCACAATGATGGGACCACCTGGCACTTTATTCCTCCATCCACACACTCCACACTTTGGTGGAATTTGGGAAGCAGGAATAAAATCCGTAAAACATCATCTTAAGAGAGTGAAAGGAGAATCAACTCTAACATTCGAAGAATTAAATACTCTCACCACGCAAATCGAAGCCATCCTTAATACTCGACCACTAATTCCACTAATCAACGATGCATCTGATTCAACAGTAATGATACCAGGACATTTTTTGATTAGGGATTCACTAAAGGTTCTGCCAGAGGCGTGAATAATAACATGGGGCTAAAACAAGAGGGCACTTGGTGGAAAGGATGGTGCAAGATTTTGGAAACGATGGTCTTCAGAATATGTTTCCGAACTTCAACAGCGCAGTAAGTGGAAAACCACCCAGGCAAATTTAGCAACAAATGGTGTTAATAAAAGACGACCAACTACCTGCTACAATAAGGAAGCTAGGACGAGTTCTTAACACTAATGTCGGGAAAGATATTTACTGCGAATCGTGACAGTCAAATGTAAAGATGCCAAGTAAAAACTGCCAATAACAAAACTATGTCAACTACCTATTATTGACCGCCCAGGTGGTGCAGTGGTTAAAGCTGTGGAAGTTGGAGCGGGCGATACCGCGTTCGAATTCCAGAGCAACTCAAACAAATCGCAAATTAGCTCACGCCCCACGCAATTAATAAAATATATATTTCGAGTTAAGTTCTTGTAATTCACTAGTACTGTCACAGTATGAACATCAAGTCCGGTAGCATATGCCTGATGAGATGGATTTGATCTTTTCGATCACACGGTCGTTCAAAACGACTTATCCAATTGTAAACCACTGCATTGGCGATTGTAGTTGTTTCCTGATTTGGGATAGAGTATACCTCTGACCACTTACTGAAGTAGTCCATTAATACCAAAACATATTTGTTGCCACTTTCACTGGTTGGGAATGGTCCTGCAACATCCATGGCAATCCTCTCAAATGGTGCTCCTACATTATATTGTTGCATCACTCCACAGCTATTTTTTGCCGCTCCTTTCACTGCCATATATTGGTCACACTTTTGACACCATTTAGCCACTGCTTATCTACATCCTGCCCAGTAGAACCTTTCATGTACTTTGTCTAACGTTTTAATAATTCCTAGGTGGCCTCCGCTTGTTCCTCCATGGTATTCCTCCAAAATTTCTGAAGTCCTGATCTTCGGTACTACCACTAGCGATTGCTTTGTTTTGCCATCGGAGCTTTCTCATGTTCGCTTTAAGCATCCGTCTTCTATGGTTGAACTATCCCATTGGGCCCAATAAGCCTTGATAGTTGGGCCTTTATCTGCAATGTCGCTCCATGTGGGACGACGTTCTTCCTCCATGAATTTGATAATCACTGCCAAATCTTGATCCTCCCGTTGCTCTTTGGAGATAACATCCTTGTTCCATTCATTAGCCGGCAACACTTTCATTAGTCTGATGGCAACGATGTTTTCCTTGTTTTCTACTCGACCGCAATGTTTACAATCCACTCGACATGGCCGTCTTGACAATGCATCCGCATTCCCATGAGCGCTTCCCTTCCGATGTTGGATTTCGTAAACAAACCTCTCCAATTGCTCAATTCGGAACCGGATTGAAACGGCTTGTTCTTCTGTGTTAGCTCGTGTAAACTCCTTGCGATGTTGGCAAATCCTGGCACAAATCGTCGATAATATGTGCACAGTTCGATGAAACTCCTTAGTTCATGTAAATTCTGCGGTCTTGGCCAATCCTTTACGACGGAGATCTTGTCTTCATCTGTATTAATGCCGCTTGTTGTTATTTTGTGTCTCAAATATTTGACTTCATCCCGGAACAATACGCATTTCTTCGGACTCAACTTCAATCCAGCTGATTGGATTCTTTCGAATACTTCCTCTAGATTTCGTAGATGCTCGTTGAAGTCCTTTCCCATAACGATGATGTCGTCCAAATAAACTAAGCATGTTTTCCATTAGCAGTTCGAAAGTCGCAGGGGCGTTACAAAGTCCAAATGGCATGACATTGAAATGCCATAATTTATTGCCCACACTGAACGCCGTCTTTTCTTTATCTTCGTCTGCGACCTCCACTTGCCATTAACCGCTCTGCAAATCCAATGTTGAAATCATCCGTGCTCCTGCCAATGTATCCAGTGTGTCGTCGCTCCTTGGTAACGGGTAACTATCCTTCTTGGTAACTGTGTTGACCTTCCGATAATCAACGCAGAATATCAAGCTTCCATCCTTCTTTTCCACCAATACTACTGGTGAACTCCATGGTCTCGTTGACTGCTCAATTGCTCCCGATGTTTGCATATCAGTTACCATCTTATCCACTTCTGCTTGTTTAGCCAATGGCAACCTTCTTGGCGCTTGTCGAATTGGTGTTGATGTTCCAGTGTCGATCCGGTGTTTAACCATATTTGTTCTGCCATAATCTTCCGGTGCACCACAGAAAATGGACATATATTTCTGGAGCAAGTTCTTTGCTGCTTGTTTTTCTTCAGATGTTAATTGTTCCGTCCATTTCTGTGTTAGTTCCTCCGTTATTTTCCGTTGTCGTTGATCCTTGGCGTTTACACACGGATTCGTATCCTCGCATTTTATAATCGTGGATACTTCCTCACCTCGGGTCACATCCGATAAACTAAGAGCCCGTATCGGTACTCTGAAGTCACAATCCGATTTAACCAAAGCTTTTTCAATGATAATTTCTTTGGTTTGTATCTCGTCACTGCTGGCTTCCACAACCCACAACCCTTGTGTTCCAAGACCTCCATCCAATTTCTCCCAAACAACCGTTTCCGAGTGTGGTGGTAGCTTCGTCCGATGATCCAATGTTATCCTCCTTACGACTGGCTCCGTCCCGTTGTTCAGTTGCAAAGGCAGTTCGACATTACCGTAGCTCAATGTTCCCCATCCGACATCCAATACGAATCCATTTCGTTTCATGAAGTCCATTCCCAGGATGACCTCATCCACAATATCCGCAATCAGAACTTCATGTCGAAAACTATTGTTCCCGATTCGTATTGTCCCTCCTTCTTCGCCGTTTGTTACTTGAATCCTTCCATTGCCCGAACAACATCCGTGATAAAATCCGGACGCACAATCGTTCTCGTTGCTCCGGTGTCCACCGTTATTATACTGGATCGTCCTTCTACTTCACCTTTCACCATCAAGCTATCACCACCTTTTACCAATCTGGAAATGGGGATGAAGGTTATGGAGCATTTGGTTGTGGGAGTCAGCTTTTGCTCCTCAAAGCTGACTCTACTCGTTTAACGCCTTCGTTGTTGTATGGCGTTCCTCCTTGGTTGGTATTTTTCTTTCCTGCGGTGGCCTTCGATACGATCCAAGCAGAACTGAAAGCGATCCATGCAGAACTAAAAACAAGAATAGCGTCTGAGCCTGATCAAGTTTTTGAGAACCTCTCGTGTTTAACTTCACGTCTTCTTCACGTCCAGCAGCGAATTTCCCGAATTTCAGCCACCAAAAGTGTTGCTCGTTCGGTTGGAACGTTAATGACTTTTTGCCAGTCTTTGCTGGAGCTGGTGGCTAACTTAAAAGAGACACCCCCGAATCTCCTTGGATTAGCTAGATTCCATTCATATCCAAGATGACTGAGGTAAGAAAACCACTCGTTCTTCGGATGACGAAGACCAGCAGTCTCAGTCTGAATGTGATTCAAGTCGCCAACCTCCAGTCGGGAGAAAAGAAGTGTCACCAACCTTTAAGTCTAAGTACGCAGCAGATGTGTCGAGTGTTCGACAAGGTCTATCTTATGCGCTCAATTCTAAGCAACGAGAAATCGAGATTGAGAATTGACATCTAGGCCAACATCAATCGACAAGACAGTCTAAAACTTCTTGCTCCTTCGGTTTTACATCAACATGTCCATTTTCAAACCAATGTATCACCCCATAATCAAGCTAAATTATCTTCAGCAACACAAGTGCCCATAATGTCACAAGACACATTTAAACCGATTACTTCGGATCCATCCGAAATGGCTCCAAATGGGAAGCAGCCATCAAGAGAAATAAACTATCCTTACCATTGGCCTGACAATATTAACATCGGATGCCGTACCCTAATTACTTGCATCCACAGAACGTGAATTCAGTTCAAACGCCACTACCAATGCCTATTCAGATGATTCCAGTACCTCAGCAGACAAGGTATGATATTCACAAATGGAACATCTCATTTAATGGGACTGCGAGTAGCACACCTGTGGAAAGATTTTTGTTAGAGTATAGCTAATGGTCGAAACGCATGGTGTACCAAGAGAATCACTTGTGTACAATATTGGTCCATTATTGCGGGGTATCGCTCGCGAACACTTCTGGCTCCTACTCGAGCAGCATCCACATTGTAGATGGAATCAGTTGGAAGACGGATTTCTGCACCGATTTCAGGATCGTCGAAGTGATTTGGACATAAAAATTCTTTGGACCTACGTAAACAAAAGATAAAAGAATCGTTCGTCGACTTTTATTATCAGATACTTAGTCTAGCAGAGCCTCTGAGAACGCCGTTAACTGAAACCAAACTATAACCCAGAAGTAGCTATGGGTACAGGATTTTCCCGAGGTGTGCATGAAATTTTAGTCCATCCATCAGAGTCAAACTTGTATGCTCATCCTGACAATTTTATCGCTCATTCGGCCCACTACATGCAGGCCTTCCTCACCAGCCAACCTTCACTCCACAGTATGTGCAACCATCGATAACAAATTGGAATAATTCCCGGTTCTGTTCGAATTGTGGCCATCCTATGCAAAACACTACAGGATGTGTAAATTATAACTGGAGATCGGTAAACTCGCAGACGGAAATGAGGATCACTGGGAACCCTCATTTTCAACAAACAATACTTCCAGCTCCCAGACAAAATATTATGGAGGCGGCAACGAATACCGACCCCGAATTTTACGCTCGGTTACGCCACCACAAATAAACACACACCTGTTTCACTTTTACCAACCAATAATTTAACTTCTAATATTTTATGAAACGGCATGGTTTAAAATTATATGCCCTAAGTGCTTCTGTTCAAACGGCTGACGGAACTAAACAGTCAGTGCTAGGCTACGTGAACGTAGAAATAGCATATGGCGGAAAAACTTAGCCCATGCAGCTCTTCTTAGTTCCCGAGCTACAGCGGGAGCTATATCTAGGATATGACTTTTGGGCCTTATTTGGTCTAAGACCCATACTGATTGATGAGATGACAGATTTATAATCTTCTATGCTAAATAGCCTAAAATTCCACGATCTGACAAAACCTCAGTTAAAGAGGGTTCAACAAATTATAAGTCAGTTGCCGAGTTCTCTAGAGCTAGGGCTTGGTCGAACATCTCTGGCTACACACCGAATCGACACCGGTGATGTAAGTCCTATTAAACAGCGGTTCTTCGCTGTGTCACCAGCGGTACAAAAAGATATGTATGCAGAATTAGATCGCATGTTGTCTCTCGGTGTTATCCAAGAGAGTACAAGTCTTTGGTGTTCCCCAATGGCTCCTGTCCGAAAATCTAACGGGAAGGTTCGACTTTGCTTAGACGCCCGTAAATTGAATAGCGTTACAAGGAAAGATGCCTACACCTTACCTTTAATCGATGGTTTACTGAGTCGACTAGACAAATCTCAGTTCATGTCTAGTCTTGACTTAAAGGATGCCTTCTGGCAGATTGCCTTAGATTCAGAGTCTATGGCGAACACACCTTTCACTGTGCCAGGACGACCGCTATACCATTTTACTGTTGGCATTACTGTTCGGACTCTGCAATGCGCCTCAAACCTTATGCCGATGATGCATAAAGATATCCCATACCATCTGCATGATCGAGTGTTCGTATACCTCGATGATCTGCTCATTACAACGCGCCCACGTTTGAGGAACACCTGTCTATTCTGACCGATGTAGCATCTCGGTTAGCTGCGGCAGGGCTCACTATTATAGTGTAGACAAAAGTAAATTTTTACTGAGAGAGATTTTACGTCCCAATCCGGATAAGGTGAATGCCATTGCAGATTACCCGATGCCAAAAACGGTACTTCAGGTAAGGAGATTTCTGGGTATTTATGGCTGTTATAGGCGTTTCTCGACTAATATTCGTCAATTTCAACGAACTTATTAAAAAAGAACCACAAATTTATTGAAATCGCCCTTACCACCACCCCTGTGCTGAACACGGCTGATTTCAATAAACACTTTTATATACAGTGTGACGCAAGTTCAACGGAAGTCGGAGTCGTTCTATTT
The DNA here is from genome assembly GCA_963932295.1 of Tipula lateralis. Lineage (NCBI taxonomy): Eukaryota > Metazoa > Arthropoda > Insecta > Diptera > Tipulidae > Tipula > Tipula lateralis. The sequence goes on along the minus strand of OZ010739.1, from coordinate 34,394,373 downwards.
TAAAAGACGGAGAATGGCCAAGACACGCCCATAGAGTTCATGTGTCACAAGCTCAACGGAGCCCAACGAAACTACAGCGTGACAGAGCTAGAATGCTTGGGCGCGCTATTGGCCATAAAAAAGTTTAGGATCCACTCCATTTGGATCTTGATTCCGTGCATTTTAAGGACTCCGATTATCAGAAACGAAACCCTCAAATAATAAGAACTGTCCCGAAGTCTTTGAATATACAATTTCTCTGTCAAAGTTTTCCACGGAAATTCTTATCACCATGACCTATGGCCCATTTCTAGTCAGTTGTTACCATTTCTAGTCAGTGAGTCAAATATTCGATTGGCTACATTGGATAATGTATTCAATTCAACCTAGCTTTAATTCGGCGCAGAGCATCGGATGGGTTCATATCACATAATTCTGAGCCATTGAAAAAATTTTCTTGCTAATTATCTTGCTAATAAAGCTTTCTTTTAAGTAGGGTGTTTGTCTTCTGCGGGTGGTTCTATCAAAATGTCGGTAGCTTTCTCGCATGCATCCGGCAACATTTGTTCGTCTTTCTTGATCCCGGTATTAATAAGTTGCAATTGAGCCATGTTTAACCAAGTTACAGGGTTATAAAGCCAAATCGGTTTTAATCTTTAAAATTAGAAGTGATTGCCTACTGACCGTTACGTTTTTTTATTTATAAGACCTTTATAGAAATATTGCATTATAAATTTCCCTGTCCTCAGAGACCTGTACCAAATCTTTTATCGTAGCTTTGAAATAACACGGTAGTCTGCATACATCAGGTTTTATAAAATCCGAAAACGCAATTATCCTATCCTTGTCCCATCTAGAACAACTAGACACAACTGTTACAGACCAAGATATATTGGTGTTTCCCAGAAATTAATTCTCCAGAATTTAGAAGGAGAACAACCGGACTTGAAACAAATTTCTTCATCCAACAGCAATGATATCGCTCAGCTATATCACCCAAGAAATTCAGGAGATTCTTATTCAGCTCATGATCGAGTGACTCAGGAAGACATTAAACAACTGCACGGGATTTATAATTGCGAGAATATAGGCTAACAGATGGTGACAAGAGTGGTGAAGGTTGCAGCTGAAAACAGTTTACAGATTAACTGTGACAAATGTTAATTTTTGCATACTCGAATCGACTACCTAACGTACGATATAAGAAAGGAGTGCATTCGATCAGAAAGTGGTCAAGTAAACACGCGATAGCGAAGTTTCCAGAACCAAATTATATAAAAGATAGAAGAAGAATATCATTCGGTGTGCTTTAACTGGTAAACCAGTTTTGGCGATGAACGATCTTGCGACATCTCCCAAGGAACTTTCTCCATGTATAATTCGGCCATAGCAGCGATTTACTCTCCGATTGACCCATCTTGTACAATATACGCAGCCAAACGCTAAATTGTGCCTCGGAAATGGTGTAGGACGTAGAATATAGTTTAGACATGGAAGATGAATTCTGCACTCTAACAGGGACCAATAGATGTGTTCATTCCGATCGTAATCAGATGGTGAAAAATAATGATGAATCATGGTGTCACATAAATATTTTCACTTCACACTATTTTAAATCATTTTTATTAATTGCTGATAAATTCAAATTAATTTTCAATTATTTTCAGAAATAATAAAATCTTATCAAAATCTTAAATCTCAACAATAGAAGACTATAAAAGAAATCTATAAATAAATATATCGTTCCAGTTCTGTTTATAGAGCTCAAAAAAAATAGAACACATTGTCGAAGGTAAGTTATGTTACAGTTCGTCCTCGTCATGTAAATGCTGTAAAAAATTAGGTCAAGTACAATTCGATGGCCAACTATCTAAAACCAAAATCTAAACTACACTACGTTAAAAGTAACGCACTGGTGCAACATATATTAACAACATTGGACTATTTCATGTTCGGTTGTCTCATTGAGTGGCCAATCAACTCATGCAATCAATAAAATCTTAACTATACATTCTCATACTGACTTATGTCTTACGTCACATACATATTGCACAAAGAAAAGATTTTAGTTAAGAAAAGATTTGATACGACATACTTTAACAATTTTGACATGGTTCATGTTCGATGGTCCCATTGGGTGGCAAACTATCTAATTCAATAAATAAAATCTTACCTATACATTCTCGTTCTTACTTATATCTTACGTCACATATTTATTTCACAAAACCAAAATGTTTAAGAAAATATTCATTGTCAAATTTTATTCACCACTATACTTAAATAATTTTTCGTTCGAAACTTAAGGCCGTGTGGGGCCAAGAAATCACGGTTCCGAAATTTTTCAACAAATGACAACACTAAATTGTTAGAAATGCCACAAACGTTCACAAAAATGATCAGATTTGTTGTTAGCACAGAACACATCTTTGATTTCAATAATTCTCCTAAATCTCCCTTAAATTATAACACTTATTCGAATTAAGTATATTTACATATACATTTACACTTTACTTACAGAGTTAAACTTAGTCACTTCACGATAAACCGTAAAATCGAAAAATTTCAATTTAATTTGATTTAAAGTTTAGAACCGTCTTTTCTATGATAAGTTCGCGTATAAAATGAAATCGTCTTTAATTGTTACTCATAACATTAGCATGGATCACGTGTCATTGCTATAAAATCTATATCGATATAAGAAATTTGTGCGCACGTTTCCAATACCTGTTTACGTATCATCATCGATATGTAATTTCGAAACCAGACGCACTTACGTTATACCAGATTTTCAATTATCTTACATACATACATACATGTTATAATTGATATGCTTACCCATCGAAGTTTCACATTTTAAAACAAATTATGTAAGACAACAACAAAACTACAATCTTTATTTCTTAAAGAATCTACATATGTAACTATACTATCTCATATATATGTTGTCGTATATGCAATCAGTTTAGAATATTAACAAATAAACGTTCAGATGTACCACGGCCATCCCTTATTGAAGTTTTAGGTGATGTAATCAAACGGAATGATTTTAATTCAACATCTTCAACAGTATCCGGCATCATGATTCGAGACTGCTTTTTTCCACCACAACACAAGATGCACTTAAGCCAGTTCCACATTGTTAGATTTATCTATATAGATGAGGTCACAAATATTAATCACATATAACCGATATTCGATATATACTTACAATAAGATTTCAATTTACTTGATTTGTTTGACACGAAACTGAAGAAACTAAACTTAAAGAATTTTCGAGTAGAAGCTACACGTAGAATTTACGTACAAAATAATTAATTCGCAAGTGTTTTCGGTAGTTAAATTTTTTTTTTACACAATATACAGTTTGATCGAAATATGTAAACTATCAACAGTATAACACTTTTAGAACACTTCGAAAAGTATAAGAAATTAAAACACTTATAACACTTCGAAAAGTACGAGAGTGCGACATATATTAACAAAATTGGCATAGTTGATGCTCGATGGTCTCATCGGACGGCCAATCATCTCATTCAATCAATAATATCTTAACTACACATCTTCGTACCGATTTATATCTTACGTCACATACATATTGCACAAACATAAGAGTTTGGTTCAAGTAAAGGACTGGTACGATATATATTAACAATATTGTCATAGTTGATGCTCGATGGTCTCATCGGACGGCCAATCATTTCATTCAATCAATAATATCTTAACTACACATCTTCGTACCGATTTATATCTTACGTCACATACATATTGCACAAACATAAGAGTTTGGTTCAAGTAAAGGACTGGTACGACATATATTTACAATATTGGGATAGTTCATGCTCGATGGTCTTATCGGACGACCAACTATCTCATTCAATCAATAATATCTTAACTACACATCTTCGTACCGATTTATATCTTACGTCACATACATATTGCACAAACATAAGAGTTTGGTTAAAGTATGGGACTGGTACGACATATATTAACAATATTGTCATAGTTGATGCTCGATGGTCTCATCGGACGGCCAATCATTTCATTCAATCAATAATATCTTAACTACACATCTTCGTACCGATTTATATCTTACGTCACATACATATTGCACAAACATAAGAGTTTGGTTCAAGTAAAGGACTGGTACGACATATATTTACAATATTGGGATAGTTCATGCTCGATGGTCTTATCGGACGACCAACTATCTCATTCAATCAATAATATCTTAACTACACATTTTCGTACCGATTTATATCTTACGTCACATACATATTGCACAAACATAAGAGTTTGGTTCAAGTAAAGGACTGGTACGACATATATTAACAATATTGTCATAGTTGATGCTCGATGGTCTCATCGGACGGCCAATCATCTCATTCAATCAATAATATCTTAACTACACATCTTCGTACCGATTTATATCTTACGTCACATACATATTGCACAAACATAAGAGTTTGGTTCAAGTATGGGACTGGTACGACATATATTAACAATATTGGCATAGTTGATGCTCGATGGTCTCATCGGACGGCCAATCATCTCATTCAATCAATAATATCGTAACTACACATCTTCGTACCGATTTATATCTTACGTCACATACATATTGCACAAACATAAGAGTTTGGTTCAAGTAAAGGACTGGTACGATATATATTAACAATATTGTCATAGTTGATGCTCGATGGTCTCATCGGACGGCCAATCATTTCATTCAATCAATAATATCTTAACTACACATCTTCGTACCGATTTATATCTTACGTCACATACATATTGCACAAACATAAGAGTTTGGTTCAAGTAAAGGACTGGTACGACATATATTAACAATATTGGCATAGTTGATGCTCGATGGTCTCATCGGACGACCAATCATTTCATTCAATCAATAATATCTTAACTACACATCTTCGTACCGATTTATATCTTACGTCACATACATATTGCACAAACATAAGAGTTTGGTTCAAGTAAAGGACTGGTACGACATATATTAACAATATTGGCATAGTTGATGCTCGATGGTCTCATCGGACGGCCAATCATTTCATTCAATCAATAATATCTTAACTACACATCTTCGTACCGATTTATATCTTACGTCACATACATATTGCACAAACATAAGAGTTTGGTTCAAGTAAAGGACTGGTACGATATATATTAACAATATTGTCATAGTTGATGCTCGATGGTCTAATCGGACGGCCAATCATTTCATTCAATCAATAATATCTTAACTACACATCTTCGTACCGATTTATATCTTACGTCACATACATATTGCACAAACATAAGAGTTTGGTTCAAGTAAAGGACTGGTACGACATATATTAACAATATTGGCATAGTTGATGCTCGATGGTCTCATCGGACGACCAATCATTTCATTCAATCAATAATATCTTAACTACACATCTTCGTACCGATTTATATCTTACGTCACATACATATTGCACAAACATAAGAGTTTGGTTCAAGTAAAGGACTGGTACGACATATATTAACAATATTGGCATAGTTGATGCTCGATGGTCTCATCGGACGACCAATCATTTCATTCAATCAATAATATCTTAACTACACATCTTCGTACCGATTTATATCTTACGTCACATACATATTGCACAAACATAAGAGTTTGGTTCAAGTAAAGGACTGGTACGACATATATTAACAATATTGGCATAGTTGATGCTCGATGGTCTCATCGGACGGCCAATCATTTCATTCAATCAATAATATCTTAACTACACATCTTCGTACCGATTTATATCTTACGTCACATACATATTGCACAAACATAAGGGTTTGGTTCAAGTAAAGGACTGGTACGACATATATTAACAATATTGGCATAGTTGATGCTCGATGGTCTCATCGGACGGACAATCATTTCATTCAATCAATAATATCTTAACTACACATCTTCGTACCGATTTATATCTTACGTCACATACATATTGCACAAACATAAGAGTTTGGTTCAAGTAAAGGACTGGTACGACTTATATTAACAATATTGGCATAGTTGATGCTCGATGGTCTCATCGGACGGCCAATCATTTCATTCAATCAATAATATCTTAACTACACATCTTCGTACCGATTTATATCTTACGTCACATACATATTGCACAAACATAAGGGTTTGGTTCAAGTAAAGGACTGGTACGACATATATTAACAATATTGGCATAGTTGATGCTCGATGGTCTCATCGGACGGACAATCATTTCATTCAATCAATAATATCTTAACTACACATCTTCGTACCGATTTATATCTTACGTCACATACATATTGCACAAACATAAGAGTTTGGTTCAAGTAAAGGACTGGTACGACATATATTAACAATATTGGGATAGTTCATGCTCGATGGTCTTATCGGACGACCAACTATCTCATTTAATCAATAATATCTTAACTACACATCTTCGTACCGATTTATATCTTACGTCACATACATATTGCACAAACATAAGAGTTTGGTTCAAGTAAAGGACTGGTACGACATATATTAACAATATTGTCATAGTTGATGCTCGATGGTCTCATCGGACGGCCAATCATTTCATTCAATCAATAATATCTTAACTACACATCTTCGTACCGATTTATATCTTACGTCACATACATATTGCACAAACATAAGAGTTTGGTTCAAGTAAAGGACTGGTACGACATATATTAACAATATTGTCATAGTTGATGCTCGATGGTCTCATCGGACGGCCAATCATTTCATTCAATCAATAATATCTTAACTACACATCTTCGTACCGATTTATATCTTACGTCACATACATATTGCACAAACATAAGAGTTTGGTTCAAGTAAAGGACTGGTACGACATATATTAACAATATTGGCATAGTTGATGCTCGATGGTCTCATCGGACGGCCAATCATTTCATTCAATCAATAATATCTTAACTACACATCTTCGTACCGATTTATATCTTACGTCACATACATATTGCACAAACATAAGAGTTTGGTTCAAGTAAAGGACTGGTACGATATATATTAACAATATTGGCATAGTTGATGCTCGATGGTCTCATCGGACGGCCAATCATTTCATTCAATCAATAATATCTTAACTACACATCTTCGTACCGATTTATATCTTACGTCACATACATATTGCACAAACATAAGAGTTTGGTTCAAGTAAAGGACTGGTACGATATATATTAACAATATTGGCATAGTTGATGCTCGATGGTCTCATCGGACGGTCAATCATTTCATTCAATCAATAATATCTTAACTACACATCTTCGTACCGATTTATATCTTACGTCACATACATATTGCACAAACATAAGAGTTTGGTTCAAGTATGGGACTGGTACGACATATATTAACAATATTGGGATAGTTCATGGTCTTATCGGACGACCAACTATCTCATTCAATCAATAATATCTTAACTACACATCTTCGTACCGATTTATATCTTACGTCACATACATATTGCACAAACATAAGAGTTTGGTTCAAGTAAAGGACTGGTACGACATATATATTAACAATATTGTCATAGTTGATGCTCGATGGTCTCATCGGACGGCCAATCATTTCATTCAATCAATAATATCTTAACTACACATCTTCGTACCGATTTATATCTTACGTCACATACATATTGCACAAACATAAGAGTTTGGTTCAAGTAAAGGACTGGTACGACATATATTAACAATATTGGCATAGTTGATGCTCGATGGTCTCATCGGACGACCAACTATCTCATTCAATCAATAATATCTTAACTACACATCTTCGTACCGATTTATATCTTACGTCACATACATATTGCACAAACATAAGAGTTTGGTTCAAGTAAAGGACTGGTACGATATATATTAACAATATTGGCATAGTTGATGCTCGATGGTCTCATCGGACGGCCAATCATTTCATTCAATCAATAATATCTTAACTACACATCTTCGTACCGATTTATATCTTACGTCACATACATATTGCACAAACATAAGAGTTTGGTTCAAGTAAAGGACTGGTACGACATATATTAACAATATTGGCATAGTTGATGCTCGATGGTCTCATCGGACGGCCAATCATTTCATTCAATCAATAATATCTTAACTACACATCTTCGTACCGATTTATATCTTACGTCACATACATATTGCACAAACATAAGAGTTTGGTTCAAGTAAAGGACTGGTACGACTTATATTAACAATATTGGCATAGTTGATGCTCGATGGTCTCATCGGACGGCCAATCATTTCATTCAATATTGCACAAACATAAGAGTTTGGTTCAAGTAAAGTACTGGTACGATATATATTAACAATATTGGCATAGTTGATGCTCGATGGTCTCATCGGACGGTCAATCATTTCATTCAATCAATAATATCTTAACTACACATCTTCGTACCGATTTATATCTTACGTCACATACATATTGCACAAACATAAGAGTTTGGTTCAAGTAAAGGACTGGTACGATATATATTAACAATATGGTCATAGTTGATGCTCGATGGTCTAATCGGACGGCCAATCATTTCATTCAATCAATAATATCTTAACTACACATCTTCGTACCGATTTATATCTTACGTCACATACATATTGCACAAACATAAGAGTTTGGTTCAAGTAAAGGACTGGTACGACATATATTAACAATATTGGCATAGTTGATGCTCGATGGTCTCATCGGACGACCAACTATCTCATTCAATCAATAATATCTTAACTACACATCTTCGTACCGATTTATATCTTACGTCACATACATATTGCACAAACATAAGAGTTTGGTTCAAGTAAAGGACTGGTACGATATATATTAACAATATTGGCATAGTTGATGCTCGATGGTCTCATCGGACGGCCAATCATTTCATTCAATCAATAATATCTTAACTACACATCTTCGTACCGATTTATATCTTACGTCACATACATATTGCACAAACATAAGAGTTTGGTTCAAGTAAAGGACTGGTACGATATATATTAACAATATTGGCATAGTTGATGCTCGATGGTCTCATCGGACGGCCAATCATTTCATTCAATCAATAATATCTTAACTACACATCTTCGTACCGATTTATATCTTACGTCACATACATATTGCACAAACATAAGAGTTTGGTTCAAGTAAAGTACTGGTACGATATATATTAACAATATTGGCATAGTTGATGCTCGATGGTCTCATCGGACGGTCAATCATTTCATTCAATCAATAATATCTTAACTACACATCTTCGTACCGATTTATATCTTACGTCACATACATATTGCACAAACATAAGAGTTTGGTTCAAGTAAAGGACTGGTACGATATATATTAACAATATTGTCATAGTTGATGCTCGATGGTCTAATCGGACGGCCAATCATTTCATTCAATCAATAATATCTTAACTACACATCTTCGTACCGATTTATATCTTACGTCACATACATATTGCACAAACATAAGAGTTTGGTTCAAGTAAAGGACTGGTACGACATATATATTAACAATATTGTCATAGTTGATGCTCGATGGTCTCATCGGACGGCCAATCATTTCATTCAATCAATAATATCTTAACTACACATCTTCGTACCGATTTATATCTTACGTCACATACATATTGCACAAACATAAGAGTTTGGTTCAAGTAAAGGACTGGTACGACATATATTAACAATATTGGCATAGTTGATGCTCGATGGTCTCATCGGACGACCAACTATCTCATTCAATCAATAATATCTTAACTACACATCTTCGTACCGATTTATATCTTACGTCACATACATATTGCACAAACATAAGAGTTTGGTTCAAGTAAAGGACTGGTACGATATATATTAACAATATTGGCATAGTTGATGCTCGATGGTCTCATCGGACGGCCAATCATTTCATTCAATCAATAATATCTTAACTACACATCTTCGTACCGATTTATATCTTACGTCACATACATATTGCACAAACATAAGAGTTTGGTTCAAGTAAAGGACTGGTACGACATATATTAACAATATTGGCATAGTTGATGCTCGATGGTCTCATCGGACGGCCAATCATTTCATTCAATCAATAATATCTTAACTACACATCTTCGTACCGATTTATATCTTACGTCACATACATATTGCACAAACATAAGAGTTTGGTTCAAGTAAAGGACTGGTACGATATATATTAACAATATTGTCATAGTTGATGCTCGATGGTCTCATCGGACGGCCAATCATTTCATTCAATCAATAATATCTTAACTACACATCTTCGTACCGATTTATATCTTACGTCACATACATATTGCACAAACATAAGAGTTTGGTTCAAGTAAAGGACTGGTACGACTTATATTAACAATATTGGCATAGTTGATGCTCGATGGTCTCATCGGACGGCCAATCATTTCATTCAATCAATTATATCTTAACTACACATCTTCGTACCGATTTATATCTTACGTCACATACATATTGCACAAACATAAGAGTTTGGTTCAAGTAAAGTACTGGTACGATATATATTAACAATATTGGCATAGTTGATGCTCGATGGTCTCATCGGACGGTCAATCATTTCATTCAATCAATAATATCTTAACTACACATCTTCGTACCGATTTATATCTTACGTCACATACATATTGCACAAACATAAGAGTTTGGTTCAAGTAAAGGACTGGTACGATATATATTAACAATATTGTCATAGTTGATGCTCGATGGTCTAATCGGACGGCCAATCATTTCATTCAATCAATAATATCTTAACTACACATCTTCGTACCGATTTATATCTTACGTCACATACATATTGCACAAACATAAGAGTTTGGTTCAAGTAAAGGACTGGTACGACATATATTAACAATATTGGCATAGTTGATGCTCGATGGTCTCATCGGACGGCCAATCATTTCATTCAATCAATAATATCTTAACTACACATCTTCGTACCGATTTATATCTTACGTCACATACATATTGCACAAACATAAGAGTTTGGTTCAAGTAAAGGACTGGTACGACATATATTAACAATATTGGCATAGTTGATGCTCGATGGTCTCATCGGACGACCAACTATCTCATTCAATCAATAATATCTTAACTACACATCTTCGTACCGATTTATATCTTACGTCACATACATATTGCACAAACATAAGAGTTTGGTTCAAGTAAAGGACTGGTACGATATATATTAACAATATTGGCATAGTTGATGCTCGATGGTCTCATCGGACGGCCAATCATTTCATTCAATCAATAATATCTTAACTACACATCTTCGTACCGATTTATATCTTACGTCACATACATATTGCACAAACATAAGAGTTTGGTTCAAGTAAAGGACTGGTACGACATATATTAACAATATTGGCATAGTTGATGCTCGATGGTCTCATCGGACGGCCAATCATTTCATTCAATCAATAATATCTTAACTACTCATCTTCGTACCGATTTATATCTTACGTCACATACATATTGCACAAACATAAGAGTTTGGTTCAAGTAAAGGACTGGTACGACACATATTAACAATATTGGGATAGTTCATGCTCGATGGTCTTATCGGACGACCAACTATCTCATTCAATCAATAATATCTTAACTACACATCTTCGTACCGATTTATATCTTACGTCGCATCCATATTGCACAAACATAAGAGTTTGGTTCAAGTAAAGGACTGGTACGACATATATTAACAATATTGTCATAGTTGATGCTCGATGGTCTTATCGGACGACCAACTATCTCATTCAATCAATAATATCTCAACTACACATCTTCGTACCGATTTATATCTTACGTCACATACATATTGCACAAACATAAGAGTTTGGTTCAAGTAAAGGACTGGTACGACATATATATTAACAATATTGTCATAGTTGATGCTCGATGGTCTCATCGGACGGCCAATCATTTCATTCAATCAATAATATCTTAACTACACATCTTCGTACCGATTTATATCTTACGTCACATACATATTGCACAAACATAAGAGTTTGGTTCAAGTAAAGGACTGGTACGACATATATTAATAATATTGGGATAGTTCATGCTCGATGGTCTTATCGGACGACCAACTATCTGTTGGTCTCTTGGGACCAACTATCTTACGTCACATACATATTGCACAAACATAAGAGTTTGGTTCAAGTAAAGGACTGGTACGACATATATTAACAATATTGGCATAGTTGATGCTCGATGGTCTCATCGGACGGCCAATCATTTCATTCAATCAATAATATCTTAACTACACATCTTCGTACCGATTTATATCTTACGTCACATACATATTGCACAAACATAAGAGTTTGGTTCAAGTAAAGGACTGGTACGACATATATTAACAATATTGGCATAGTTGATGCTCGATGGTCTCATCGGACGGCCAATCATTTCATTCAATCAATAATATCTTAACTACTCATTTTCGTACCGATTTATATCTTACGTCACATACATATTGCACAAACATAAGAGTTTGGTTCAAGTAAAGGACTGGTACGACATATATTAACAATATTGTCATAGTTGATGCTCGATGGTCTTATCGGACGACCAACTATCTCATTCAATCAATAATATCTCAACTACACATCTTCGTACCGATTTATATCTTACGTCACATACATATTGCACAAACATAAGAGTTTGGTTCAAGTAAAGGACTGGTACGACATATATATTAACAATATTGTCATAGTTGATGCTCGATGGTCTCATCGGACGGCCAATCATTTCATTCAATCAATAATATCTTAACTACACATCTTCGTACCGATTTATATCTTACGTCACATACATATTGCACAAACATAAGAGTTTGGTTCAAGTAAAGGACTGGTACGACATATATTAATAATATTGGGATAGTTCATGCTCGATGGTCTTATCGGACGACCAACTATCTGTTGGTCTCTTGGGACCAACTATCTTACGTCACATACATATTGCACAAACATAAGAGTTTGGTTCAAGTAAAGGACTGGTACGACATATATTAACAATATTGGCATAGTTGATGCTCGATGGTCTCATCGGACGGCCAATCATTTCATTCAATCAATAATATCTTAACTACACATCTTCGTACCGATTTATATCTTACGTCACATACATATTGCACAAACATAAGAGTTTGGTTCAAGTAAAGGACTGGTACGACATATATTAACAATATTGGCATAGTTGATGCTCGATGGTCTCATCGGACGGCCAATCATTTCATTCAATCAATAATATCTTAACTACACATCTTCGTACCGATTTATATCTTACGTCACATACATATTGCACAAACATAAGAGTTTGGTTCAAGTAAAGGACTGGTACGATATATATTAACAATATTGGCATAGTTGATGCTCGATGGTCTCATCGGACGGCCAATCATTTCATTCAATCAATAATATCTTAACTACACATCTTCGTACCGATTTATATCTTACGTCACATACATATTGCACAAACATAAGAGTTTGGTTCAAGTAAAGGACTGGTACGACATATATTAACAATATTGGCATAGTTGATGCTCGATGGTCTCATCGGACGGCCAATCATTTCATTCAATCAATAATATCTTAACTACTCATTTTCGTACCGATTTATATCTTACGTCACATACATATTGCACAAACATAAGAGTTTGGTTCAAGTAAAGGACTGGTACGACATATATTAACAATATTGGGATAGTTCATGCTCGATGGTCTTATCGGACGACCAACTATCTCATTCAATCAATAATATCTTAACTACACATCTTCGTACCGATTTATATCTTACGTCACATACATATTGCACAAACATAAGAGTTTGGTTCAAGTAAAGGACTGGTACGACATATATATTAACAATATTGTCATAGTTGATGCTCGATGGTCTCATCGGACGGCCAATCATTTCATTCAATCAATAATATCTTAACTACACATCTTCGTACCGATTTATATCTTACGTCACATACATATTGCACAAACATAAGAGTTTGGTTCAAGTAAAGGACTGGTACGACATATATTAACAATATTGGGATAGTTCATGCTCGATGGTCTTATCGGACGACCAACTATCTGTTGGTCTCTTGGGACCAACTATCTTACGTCACATACATATTGCACAAACATAAGAGTTTGGTTCAAGTAAAGGACTGGTACGATATATATTAACAATATTGGCATAGTTGATGCTCGATGGTCTCATCGGACGGCCAATCATTTCATTCAATCAATAATATCTTAACTACACATCTTCGTACCGATTTATATCTTACGTCACATACATATTGCACAAACATAAGAGTTTGGTTCAAGTAAAGGACTGGTACGACATATATTAACAATATTGGCATAGTTGATGCTCGATGGTCTCATCGGACGGCCAATCATTTCATTCAATCAATAATATCTTAACTACTCATCTTCGTACCGATTTATATCTTACGTCACATACATATTGCACAAACATAAGAGTTTGGTTCAAGTAAAGGACTGGTACGATATATATTAACAATATTGGCATAGTTGATGCTCGATGGTCTCATCGGACGGCCAATCATTTCATTCAATCAATAATATCTTAACTACACATCTTCGTACCGATTTATATCTTACGTCACATACATATTGCACAAACATAAGAGTTTGGTTCAAGTAAAGGACTGGTACGACATATATTAACAATATTGGCATAGTTGATGCTCGATGGTCTCATCGGACGGCCAATCATTTCATTCAATCAATAATATCTTAACTACTCATCTTCGTACCGATTTATATCTTACGTCACATACATATTGCACAAACATAAGAGTTTGGTTCAAGTAAAGGACTGGTACGACATATATTAACAATATTGGGATAGTTCATGCTCGATGGTCTTATCGGACGACCAACTATCTCATTCAATCAATAATATCTCAACTACACATCTTCGTACCGATTTATATCTTACGTCACATACATATTGCACAAACATAAGAGTTTGGTTCAAGTAAAGGACTGGTACGACATATATATTAACAATATTGTCATAGTTGATGCTCGATGGTCTCATCGGACGGCCAATCATTTCATTCAATCAATAATATCTTAACTACACATCTTCGTACCGATTTATATCTTACGTCACATACATATTGCACAAACATAAGAGTTTGGTTCAAGTAAAGGACTGGTACGACATATATTAACAATATTGGGATAGTTCATGCTCGATGGTCTTATCGGACGACCAACTATCTGTTGGTCTCTTGGGACCAACTATCTTACGTCACATACATATTGCACAAACATAAGAGTTTGGTTCAAGTAAAGGACTGGTACGACATATATTTACAATATTGGGATAGTTCATGCTCGATGGTCTTATCGGACGGCCAATCATTTCATTCAATCAATAACATCTTAACTACACATCTTCGTACCGATTTATATCTTACGTCACATACATATTGCACAAACATAAGAGTTTCGTTCAAGTAAAGGACTGGTACGACATATATTAACAATATTGGCATAGTTGATGCTCGATGGTCTCATCGGACGGCCAATCATTTCATTCAATCAATAATATCTTAACTACACATCTTCGTACCGATTTATATCTTACGTCACATACATATTGCACAAACATAAGAGTTTGGTTCAAGTAAAGGACTGGTACGATATATATTAACAATATTGTCATAGTTGATGCTCGATGGTCTAATCGGACGGCCAATCATTTCATTCAATCAATAATATCTTAACTACACATCTTCGTACCGATTTATATCTTACGTCACATACATATTGCACAAACATAAGAGTTTGGTTCAAGTAAAGGACTGGTACGACATATATATTAACAATATTGTCATAGTTGATGCTCGATGGTCTCATCGGACGGCCAATCATTTCATTCAATCAATAATATCTTAACTACACATCTTCGTACCGATTTATATCTTACGTCACATACATATTGCACAAACATAAGAGTTTGGTTCAAGTAAAGGACTGGTACGATATATATTAACAATATTGTCATAGTTGATGCTCGATGGTCTAATCGGACGGCCAATCATTTCATTCAATCAATAATATCTTAACTACACATCTTCGTACCGATTTATATCTTACGTCACATACATATTGCACAAACATAAGAGTTTGGTTCAAGTAAAGGACTGGTACGACATATATATTAACAATATTGTCATAGTTGATGCTCGATGGTCTCATCGGACGGCCAATCATTTCATTCAATCAATAATATCTTAACTACACATCTTCGTACCGATTTATATCTTACGTCACATACATATTGCACAAACATAAGAGTTTGGTTCAAGTAAAGGACTGGTACGACATATATTAACAATATTGGCATAGTTGATGCTCGATGGTCTCATCGGACGACCAACTATCTCATTCAATCAATAATATCTTAACTACACATCTTCGTACCGATTTATATCTTACGTCACATACATATTGCACAAACATAAGAGTTTGGTTCAAGTAAAGGACTGGTACGATATATATTAACAATATTGGCATAGTTGATGCTCGATGGTCTCATCGGACGGCCAATCATTTCATTCAATCAATAATATCTTAACTACACATCTTCGTACCGATTTATATCTTACGTCACATACATATTGCACAAACATAAGAGTTTGGTTCAAGTAAAGGACTGGTACGACATATATTAACAATATTGGCATAGTTGATGCTCGATGGTCTCATCGGACGGCCAATCATTTCATTCAATCAATAATATCTTAACTACACATCTTCGTACCGATTTATATCTTACGTCACATACATATTGCACAAACATAAGAGTTTGGTTCAAGTAAAGGACTGGTACGATATATATTAACAATATTGGCATAGTTGATGCTCGATGGTCTCATCGGACGGCCAATCATTTCATTCAATCAATAATATCTTAACTACACATCTTCGTACCGATTTATATCTTACGTCACATACATATTGCACAAACATAAGAGTTTGGTTCAAGTAAAGGACTGGTACGACATATATTAACAATATTGGCATAGTTGATGCTCGATGGTCTCATCGGACGGCCAATCATTTCATTCAATCAATAACATCTTAACTACACATCTTCGTACCGATTTATATCTTACGTCACATACATATTGCACAAACATAAGAGTTTCGTTCAAGTAAAGGACTGGTACGACATATATTAACAATATTGTCATAGTTGATGCTCGATGGTCTCATCGGACGGCCAATCATTTCATTCAATCAATAATATCTTAACTACACATCTTCGTACCGATTTATATCTTACGTCACATACATATTGCACAAACATAAGAGTTTGGTTCAAGTAAAGGACTGGTACGACATATATTAACAATATTGTCATAGTTGATGCTCGATGGTCTCATCGGACGGCCAATCATTTCATTCAATCAATAATATCTTAACTACACATCTTCGTACCGATTTATATCTTACGTCACATACATATTGCACAAACATAAGAGTTTGGTTCAAGTAAAGGACTGGTACGATATATATTAACAATATTGTCATAGTTGATGCTCGATGGTCTAATCGGACGGCCAATCATTTCATTCAATCAATAATATCTTAACTACACATCTTCGTACCGATTTATATCTTACGTCACATACATATTGCACAAACATAAGAGTTTGGTTCAAGTAAAGGACTGGTACGACATATATTAACAATATTGTCATAGTTGATGCTCGATGGTCTCATCGGACGGCCAATCATTTCATTCAATCAATAATATCTTAACTACACATCTTCGTACCGATTTATATCTTACGTCACATACATATTGCACAAACATAAGAGTTTGGTTCAAGTAAAGGACTGGTACGACATATATTAACAATATTGGCATAGTTGATGCTCGATGGTCTCATCGGACGACCAACTATCTCATTCAATCAATAATATCTTAACTACACATCTTCGTACCGATTTATATCTTACGTCACATACATATTGCACAAACATAAGAGTTTGGTTCAAGTAAAGGACTGGTACGATATATATTAACAATATTGGCATAGTTGATGCTCGATGGTCTCATCGGACGGCCAATCATTTCATTCAATCAATAATATCTTAACTACACATCTTCGTACCGATTTATATCTTACGTCACATACATATTGCACAAACATAAGAGTTTGGTTCAAGTAAAGGACTGGTACGACATATATTAACAATATTGGCATAGTTGATGCTCGATGGTCTCATCGGACGGCCAATCATTTCATTCAATCAATAATATCTTAACTACACATCTTCGTACCGATTTATATCTTACGTCACATACATATTGCACAAACATAAGAGTTTGGTTCAAGTAAAGGACTGGTACGATATATATTAACAATATTGGCATAGTTGATGCTCGATGGTCTCATCGGACGGCCAATCATTTCATTCAATCAATAATATCTTAACTACACATCTTCGTACCGATTTATATCTTACGTCACATACATATTGCACAAACATAAGAGTTTGGTTCAAGTAAAGGACTGGTACGACATATATTAACAATATTGGCATAGTTGATGCTCGATGGTCTCATCGGACGGCCAATCATTTCATTCAATCAATAACATCTTAACTACACATCTTCGTACCGATTTATATCTTACGTCACATACATATTGCACAAACATAAGAGTTTCGTTCAAGTAAAGGACTGGTACGACATATATTAACAATATTGTCATAGTTGATGCTCGATGGTCTCATCGGACGGCCAATCATTTCATTCAATCAATAATATCTTAACTACACATCTTCGTACCGATTTATATCTTACGTCACATACATATTGCACAAACATAAGAGTTTGGTTCAAGTAAAGGACTGGTACGATATATATTAACAATATTGGCATAGTTGATGCTCGATGGTCTCATCGGACGGCCAATCATTTCATTCAATCAATAATATCTTAACTACACATCTTCGTACCGATTTATATCTTACGTCACATACATATTGCACAAACATAAGAGTTTGGTTCAAGTAAAGGACTGGTACGACATATATTAACAATATTGGCATAGTTGATGCTCGATGGTCTCATCGGACGGCCAATCATTTCATTCAATCAATAATATCTTAACTACACATCTTCGTACCGATTTATATCTTACGTCACATACATATTGCACAAACATAAGAGTTTGGTTCAAGTAAAGGACTGGTACGATATATATTAACAATATTGGCATAGTTGATGCTCGATGGTCTCATCGGACGGCCAATCATTTCATTCAATCAATAATATCTTAACTACACATCTTCGTACCGATTTATATCTTACGTCACATACATATTGCACAAACATAAGAGTTTGGTTCAAGTAAAGGACTGGTACGACATATATTAACAATATTGGCATAGTTGATGCTCGATGGTCTCATCGGACGGCCAATCATTTCATTCAATCAATAACATCTTAACTACACATCTTCGTACCGATTTATATCTTACGTCACATACATATTGCACAAACATAAGAGTTTCGTTCAAGTAAAGGACTGGTACGACATATATTAACAATATTGGCATAGTTGATGCTCGATGGTCTCATCGGACGGCCAATCATTTCATTCAATCAATAATATCTTAACTACACATCTTCGTACCGATTTATATCTTACGTCACATACATATTGCACAAACATAAGAGTTTCGTTCAAGTAAAGGACTGGTACGACATATATTAACAATATTGGCATAGTTGATGCTCGATGGTCTCATCGGACGGCCAATCATTTCATTCAATCAATAATATCTTAACTACACATCTTCGTACCGATTTATATCTTACGTCACATACATATTGCACAAACATAAGAGTTTGGTTCAAGTAAAGGACTGGTACGATATATATTAACAATATTGGCATAGTTGATGCTCGATGGTCTCATCGGACGGCCAATCATTTCATTCAATCAATAATATCTTAACTACACATCTTCGTACCGATTTATATCTTACGTCACATACATATTGCACAAACATAAGAGTTTGGTTCAAGTAAAGGACTGGTACGATATATATTAACAATATTGTCATAGTTGATGCTCGATGGTCTCATCGGACGGCCAATCATTTCATTCAATCAATAATATCTTAACTACACATCTTCGTACCGATTTATATCTTACGTCACATACATATTGCACAAACATAAGAGTTTGGTTCAAGTAAAGGACTGGTACGACATATATTAACAATATTGGCATAGTTGATGCTCGATGGTCTCATCGGACGGCCAATCATTTCATTCAATCAATAACATCTTAACTACACATCTTCGTACCGATTTATATCTTACGTCACATACATATTGCACAAACATAAGAGTTTCGTTCAAGTAAAGGACTGGTACGACATATATTAACAATATTGGCATAGTTGATGCTCGATGGTCTCATCGGACGGCCAATCATTTCATTCAATCAATAATATCTTAACTACACATCTTCGTACCGATTTATATCTTACGTCACATACATATTGCACAAACATAAGAGTTTGGTTCAAGTAAAGGACTGGTACGATATATATTAACAATATTGTCATAGTTGATGCTCGATGGTCTCATCGGACGGCCAATCATTTCATTCAATCAATAACATCTTAACTACACATCTTCGTACCGATTTATATCTTACGTCACATACATATTGCACAAACATAAGAGTTTGGTTCAAGTAAAGGACTGGTACGACATATATATTAACAATATTGTCATAGTTGATGCTCGATGGTCTCATCGGACGGCCAATCATTTCATTCAATCAATAATATCTTAACTACACATCTTCGTACCGATTTATATCTTACGTCACATACATATTGCACAAACATAAGAGTTTGGTTCAAGTAAAGGACTGGTACGACATATATTAACAATATTGGCATAGTTGATGCTCGATGGTCTCATCGGACGGCCAATCATTTCATTCAATCAATAATATCTTAACTACACATCTTCGTACCGATTTATATCTTACGTCACATACATATTGCACAAACATAAGAGTTTGGTTCAAGTAAAGGACTGGTACGACTTATATTAACAATATTGGCATAGTTGATGCTCGATGGTCTCATCGGACGGCCAATCATTTCATTCAATCAATAATATCTCAACTACACATCTTCGTACCGATTTATATCTTACGTCACATACATATTGCACAAACATAAGAGTTTGGTTCAAGTAAAGGACTGGTACGATATATATTAACAATATTGTCATAGTTGATGCTCGATGGTCTCATCGGACGGCCAATCATTTCATTCAATCAATAATATCTTAACTACACATCTTCGTATCGATTTATATCTTACGTCACATACATATTGCACAAACATAAGAGTTTGGTTCAAGTAAAGGACTGGTACGACATATATTAACAATATTGGCATAGTTGATGCTCGATCTCATCGGACAGCCAATCATTTCACTCAATCAATAATATCTTAATTACACGTCTTCGTACCGATTTATATCTTACGTCACATACATATTGCACAAACATAAGAGTTTGGTTCAAGTAAAGGACTGGTACGATATATATTAACAATATTGGCATAGTTGATGCTCGATGGTCTCATCGGACGGCCAATCATTTCATTCAATCAATAATATCTTAACTACACATCTTCGTACCGATTTATATCTTACGTCACATACATATTGCACAAACATAAGAGTTTGGTTCAAGTAAAGGACTGGTACGATATATATTAACAATATTGTCATAGTTGATGCTCGATGGTCTCATCGGACGGCCAATCATTTCATTCAATCAATAATATCTTAACTACACATCTTCGTACCGATTTATATCTTACGTCACATACATATTGCACAAACATAAGAGTTTGGTTCAAGTAAAGGACTGGTACGACATATATTAACAATATTGGCATAGTTGATGCTCGATGGTCTCATCGGACGGCCAATCATTTCATTCAATCAATAACATCTTAACTACACATCTTCGTACCGATTTATATCTTACGTCACATACATATTGCACAAACATAAGAGTTTCGTTCAAGTAAAGGACTGGTACGACATATATTAACAATATTGGCATAGTTGATGCTCGATGGTCTCATCGGACGGCCAATCATCTCATTCAATCAATAATATCTTAACTACACATCTTCGTACCGATTTATATCTTACGTCACATACATATTGCACAAACATAAGAGTTTGGTTCAAGTAAAGGACTGGTACGACATATATTAACAATATTGGCATAGTTGATGCTCGATAGTCTCATCGGACGGCCAATCATTTCATTCAATCAATAATATCTCAACTACACATCTTCGTACCGATTTATATCTTACGTCGCATCCATATTGCACAAACATAAGAGTTTCGTTCAAGTAAAGGACTGGTACGACATATATTAACAATATTGGCATAGTTGATGCTCGATGGTCTCATCGGACGGCCAATCATTTCATTCAATCAATAATATCTTAACTACACATCTTCGTACCGATTTATATCTTACGTCACATACATATTGCACAAACATAAGAGTTTGGTTCAAGTAAAGGACTGGTACGATATATATTAACAATATTGTCATAGTTGATGCTCGATGGTCTCATCGGACGGCCAATCATTTCATTCAATCAATAATATCTTAACTACACATCTTCGTACCGATTTATATCTTACGTCACATACATATTGCACAAACATAAGAGTTTGGTTCAAGTAAAGGACTGGTACGACATATATTAACAATATTGGCATAGTTGATGCTCGATGGTCTCATCGGACGGCCAATCATTTCATTCAATCAATAACATCTTAACTACACATCTTCGTACCGATTTATATCTTACGTCACATACATATTGCACAAACATAAGAGTTTCGTTCAAGTAAAGGACTGGTACGACATATATTAACAATATTGGCATAGTTGATGCTCGATGGTCTCATCGGACGGCCAATCATTTCATTCAATCAATAACATCTTAACTACACATCTTCGTACCGATTTATATCTTACGTCACATACATATTGCACAAACATAAGAGTTTCGTTCAAGTAAAGGACTGGTACGACATATATTAACAATATTGGCATAGTTGATGCTCGATGGTCTCATCGGACGGCCAATCATTTCATTCAATCAATAATATCTTAACTACACATCTTCGTACCGATTTATATCTTACGTCACATACATATTGCACAAACATAAGAGTTTGGTTCAAGTAAAGTACTGGTACGACATATATTAACAATATTGGCATAGTTGATGCTCGATGGTCTCATCGGACGGCCAATCATTTCATTCAATCAATAATATCTTAACTACACATCTTCGTACCGATTTATATCTTACGTCACATACATATTGCACAAACATAAGAGTTTGGTTCAAGTAAAGGACTGGTACGATATATATTAACAATATTGGCATAGTTGATGCTCGATGGTCTCATCGGACGGCCAATCATTTCATTCAATCAATAATATCTTAACTACACATCTTCGTACCGATTTATATCTTACGTCACATACATATTGCACAAACATAAGAGTTTGGTTCAAGTAAAGGACTGGTACGATATATATTAACAATATTGTCATAGTTGATGCTCGATGGTCTCATCGGACGGCCAATCATTTCATTCAATCAATAATATCTTAACTACACATCTTCGTACCGATTTATATCTTACGTCACATACATATTGCACAAACATAAGAGTTTGGTTCAAGTAAAGGACTGGTACGACATATATTAACAATATTGGCATAGTTGATGCTCGATGGTCTCATCGGACGGCCAATCATTTCATTCAATCAATAACATCTTAACTACACATCTTCGTACCGATTTATATCTTACGTCACATACATATTGCACAAACATAAGAGTTTCGTTCAAGTAAAGGACTGGTACGACATATATTAACAATATTGGCATAGTTGATGCTCGATGGTCTCATCGGACGGCCAATCATTTCATTCAATCAATAATATCTTAACTACACATCTTCGTACCGATTTATATCTTACGTCACATACATATTGCACAAACATAAGAGTTTGGTTCAAGTAAAGGACTGGTACGATATATATTAACAATATTGTCATAGTTGATGCTCGATGGTCTCATCGGACGGCCAATCATTTCATTCAATCAATAATATCTTAACTACACATCTTCGTACCGATTTATATCTTACGTCACATACATATTGCACAAACATAAGAGTTTGGTTCAAGTAAAGGACTGGTACGACATATATATTAACAATATTGTCATAGTTGATGCTCGATGGTCTCATCGGACGGCCAATCATTTCATTCAATCAATAATATCTTAACTACACATCTTCGTACCGATTTATATCTTACGTCACATACATATTGCACAAACATAAGAGTTTGGTTCAAGTAAAGGACTGGTACGACATATATTAACAATATTGGCATAGTTGATGCTCGATGGTCTCATCGGACGACCAACTATCTCATTCAATCAATAATATCTTAACTACACATCTTCGTACCGATTTATATCTTACGTCACATACATATTGCACAAACATAAGAGTTTGGTTCAAGTAAAGGACTGGTACGATATATATTAACAATATTGGCATAGTTGATGCTCGATGGTCTCATCGGACGGCCAATCATTTCATTCAATCAATAATATCTTAACTACACATCTTCGTACCGATTTATATCTTACGTCACATACATATTGCACAAACATAAGAGTTTGGTTCAAGTAAAGGACTGGTACGACATATATTAACAATATTGGCATAGTTGATGCTCGATGGTCTCATCGGACGGCCAATCATTTCATTCAATCAATAATATCTTAACTACACATCTTCGTACCGATTTATATCTTACGTCACATACATATTGCACAAACATAAGAGTTTGGTTCAAGTAAAGGACTGGTACGACTTATATTAACAATATTGGCATAGTTGATGCTCGATGGTCTCATCGGACGGCCAATCATTTCATTCAATCAATAATATCTTAACTACACATCTTCGTACCGATTTATATCTTACGTCACATACATATTGCACAAACATAAGAGTTTGGTTCAAGTAAAGGACTGGTACGACTTATATTAACAATATTGGCATAGTTGATGCTCGATGGTCTCATCGGACGGCCAATCATTTCATTCAATCAATAATATCTTAACTACACATCTTCGTACCGATTTATATCTTACGTCACATACATATTGCACAAACATAAGAGTTTGGTTCAAGTAAAGTACTGGTACGATATATATTAACAATATTGGCATAGTTGATGCTCGATGGTCTCATCGGACGGTCAATCATTTCATTCAATCAATAATATCTTAACTACACATCTTCGTACCGATTTATATCTTACGTCACATACATATTGCACAAACATAAGAGTTTGGTTCAAGTAAAGGACTGGTACGATATATATTAACAATATTGTCATAGTTGATGCTCGATGGTCTAATCGGACGGCCAATCATTTCATTCAATCAATAATATCTTAACTACACATCTTCGTACCGATTTATATCTTACGTCACATACATATTGCACAAACATAAGAGTTTGGTTCAAGTAAAGGACTGGTACGACATATATTAACAATATTGGCATAGTTGATGCTCGATGGTCTCATCGGACGGCCAATCATTTCATTCAATCAATAATATCTTAACTACACATCTTCGTACCGATTTATATCTTACGTCACATACATATTGCACAAACATAAGAGTTTGGTTCAAGTAAAGGACTGGTACGACATATATTAACAATATTGGCATAGTTGATGCTCGATGGTCTCATCGGACGACCAACTATCTCATTCAATCAATAATATCTTAACTACACATCTTCGTACCGATTTATATCTTACGTCACATACATATTGCACAAACATAAGAGTTTGGTTCAAGTAAAGGACTGGTACGATATATATTAACAATATTGGCATAGTTGATGCTCGATGGTCTCATCGGACGGCCAATCATTTCATTCAATCAATAATATCTTAACTACACATCTTCGTACCGATTTATATCTTACGTCACATACATATTGCACAAACATAAGAGTTTGGTTCAAGTAAAGGACTGGTACGACATATATTAACAATATTGGCATAGTTGATGCTCGATGGTCTCATCGGACGGCCAATCATTTCATTCAATCAATAATATCTTAACTACACATCTTCGTACCGATTTATATCTTACGTCACATACATATTGCACAAACATAAGAGTTTGGTTCAAGTAAAGGACTGGTACGATATATATTAACAATATTGTCATAGTTGATGCTCGATGGTCTCATCGGACGGCCAATCATTTCATTCAATCAATAATATCTTAACTACACATCTTCGTATCGATTTATATCTTACGTCACATACATATTGCACAAACATAAGAGTTTGGTTCAAGTAAAGGACTGGTACGATATATATTAACAATATTGGCATAGTTGATGCTCGATGGTCTCATCGGACGGCCAATCATTTCATTCAATCAATAATATCTTAACTACACATCTTCGTACCGATTTATATCTTACGTCACATACATATTGCACAAACATAAGAGTTTGGTTCAAGTAAAGGACTGGTACGATATATATTAACAATATTGTCATAGTTGATGCTCGATGGTCTCATCGGACGGCCAATCATTTCATTCAATCAATAATATCTTAACTACACATCTTCGTACCGATTTATATCTTACGTCACATACATATTGCACAAACATAAGAGTTTGGTTCAAGTAAAGGACTGGTACGACATATATTAACAATATTGGCATAGTTGATGCTCGATGGTCTCATCGGACGGCCAATCATTTCATTCAATCAATAACATCTTAACTACACATCTTCGTACCGATTTATATCTTACGTCACATACATATTGCACAAACATAAGAGTTTGGTTCAAGTAAAGGACTGGTACGACATATATTAACAATATTGGCATAGTTGATGCTCGATAGTCTCATCGGACGGCCAATCATTTCATTCAATCAATAATATCTTAACTACACATCTTCGTACCGATTTATATCTTACATCACATACATATTGCACAAACATAAGAGTTTGGTTCAAGTAAAGGACTGGTACGACATATATTAACAATATTGGCATAGTTGATGCTCGATAGTCTCATCGGACGGCCAATCATTTCATTCAATCAATAATATCTCAACTACACATCTTCGTACCGATTTATATCTTACGTCGCATCCATATTGCACAAACATAAGAGTTTGGTTCAAGTAAAGGACTGGTACGATATATATTAACAATATTGTCATAGTTGATGCTCGATGGTCTCATCGGACGGCCAATCATTTCATTCAATCAATAATATCTTAACTACACATCTTCGTACCGATTTATATCTTACGTCACATACATATTGCACAAACATAAGAGTTTGGTTCAAGTATGGGACTGGTACGACATATATTAACAATATTGGGATAGTTCATGGTCTTATCGGATGACCAACTATCTCATTCAATCAATAATATCTCAACTACACATCTTCGTACCGATTTATATCTTACGTCACATACATATTGCACAAACATAAGAGTTTGGTTCAAGTAAAGGACTGGTACGACATATATTAACAATATTGGCATAGTTGATGCTCGATGGTCTCATCGGACGGCCAATCATTTCATTCAATCAATAATATCTTAACTACACATCTTCGTACCGATTTATATCTTACGTCACATACATATTGCACAAACATAAGAGTTTGGTTCAAGTAAAGGACTGGTACGACATATATTAACAATATTGGGATAGTTCATGCTCGATGGTCTTATCGGACGGCCAACTATCTCATTCAATCAATAATATCTTAACTACACATCTTCGTACCGATTTATATCTTACGTCGCATCCATATTGCACAAACATAAGAGTTTGGTTCAAGTAAAGGACTGGTACGACATATATTAACAATATTGTCATAGTTGATGCTCGATGGTCTCATCGGACGGCCAATCATTTCATTCAATCAATAATATCTTAACTACACATCTTCGTACCGATTTATATCTTACGTCACATACATATTGCACAAACATAAGAGTTTGGTTCAAGTAAAGGACTGGTACGACATATATATTAACAATATTGTCATAGTTGATGCTCGATGGTCTCATCGGACGGCCAATCATTTCATTCAATCAATAATATCTTAACTACACATCTTCGTACCGATTTATATCTTACGTCACATACATATTGCACAAACATAAGAGTTTGGTTCAAGTAAATTACTGGTACGACATATATTAACAATATTGGGATAGTTCATGCTCGATGGTCTTATCGGACGACCAACTATCTCATTCAATCAATAATATCTTAACTACACATCTTCGTACCGATTTATATCTTACGTCACATACATATTGCACAAACATAAGAGTTTGGTTCAAGTAAAGGACTGGTACGACATATATTAACAATATTGGCATAGTTCATGCTCGATGGTCTTATCGGACGACCAACTATCTCATTCAATCAATAATATCTTAACTACACATCTTCGTACCGATTTATATCTTACGTCACATACATATTGCACAAACATAAGAGTTTGGTTCAAGTAAAGGACTGGTACGACATATATTAACAATATTGGCATAGTTGATGCTCGATGGTCTCATCGGACGGCCAATCATCTCATTCAATCAATAATATCTTAACTACACATCTTCGTACCGATTTATATCTTACGTCACATACATATTGCACAAACATAAGAGTTTGGTTTAAGTAACGGACTGGTACGACATATATTAACAATATTGGGATAGTTGATGCTCGATGGTCTCATCGGACGGCCAATCATCTCATTCAATCAATAATATCTTATAACTACACATCTTCGTACCGATTTATATCTTACGTCACATACATATTGCACAAACATAAGAGTTTGGTTCAAGTAAAGGACTGGTACGACATATATTAACAATATTGGGATAGTTCATGCTCGATGGTCTTATCGGACGACCAACTATCTCATTCAATCAATAATATCTTAACTACACATCTTCGTACCGATTTATATCTTACGTCACATACATATTGCACAAACATAAGAGTTTGGTTCAAGTAAAGGACTGGTACGACATATATTAACAATATTGGCATAGTTGATGCTCGATGGCCTCATCGGACGACCAACTATCTCATTCAATCAATAATATCTTAACTACACATCTTCGTACCGATTTATATCTTACGTCACATACATATTGCACAAACATAAGAGTTTGGTTCAAGTATGGGACTGGTACGACATATATTAACAATATTGGGATAGTTGATGCTCGATGGTCTTATCGGACGACCAACTATCTCATTCAATCAATAATATCTTAACTACACATCTTCGTACCGATTTATATCTTACGTCACATACATATTGCACAAACATAAGAGTTTGGTTCAAGTAAAGTACTGGTACGATATATATTAACAATATTGGCATAGTTGATGCTCGATGGTCTCATCGGACGGTCAATCATTTCATTCAATCAATAATATCTTAACTACACATCTTCGTACCGATTTATATCTTACGTCACATACATATTGCACAAACATAAGAGTTTGGTTCAAGTAAAGGACTGGTACGACATATATTAACAATATTGGCATAGTTGATGCTCGATGGTCTCATCGGACGACCAATCATTTCATTCAATCAATAATATCTTAACTACACATCTTCGTACCGATTTATATCTTACGTCACATACATATTGCACAAACATAAGAGTTTGGTTCAAGTAAAGGACTGGTACGACTTATATTAACAATATTGGCATAGTTGATGCTCGATGGTCTCATCGGACGGCCAATCACCTCATTCAATCAATAATATCTTAACTACACATCTTCGTACCGATTTATATCTTACGTCACATACATATTGCACAAACATAAGAGTTTGGTTCAAGTAAAGGACTGGTACGACATATATTAACAATATTGGCATAGTTGATGCTCGATGGTCTCATCGGACGGCCAATCATCTCATTCAATCAATTATATCTTATTTACACATCTTTGTACCGATTTATATCTTACGTCACATACATATTGCACAAACATAAGAGTTTGGTTCAAGTAAAGGACTGGTACGACTTATATTAACAATATTGGCATAGTTGATGCTCGATGGTCTCATCGGACGGCCAATCATCTCATTCAATCAATAATATCTTAACTACACATCTTCGTACCGATTTATATCTTACGTCACATACATATTGCACAAACATAAGAGTTTGGTTTAAGTAACGGACTGGTACGACATATATTAACAATATTGGGATAGTTGATGCTCGATGGTCTCATCGGACGGCCAATCATCTCATTCAATCAATAATATCTTAACTACACATCTTCGTACCGATTTATATCTTACGTCACATACATATTGCACAAACATAAGAGGTTGGTTCAAGTATGGGACTGGTACGACATATATTAATAATATTGGGATAGTTCATGCTCGATGGTCTTATCGGACGACCAACTATCTCATTCAATCAATAATATCTTAACTACACATCTTCGTACCGATTTATATCTTACGTCACATACATATTGCACAAACATAAGAGTTTGGTTCAAGTAAAGGACTGGTACGACATATATTAACAATATTGGGATAGTTCATGCTCGATGGTCTTATCGGACGACCAACTATCTCATTCAATCAATAATATCTTAACTACACATCTTCGTACCGATTTATATCTTACGTCACATACATATTGCACAAACATAAGAGTTTGGTTCAAGTAAAGGACTGGTACGACATATATTAACAATATTGGCATAGTTGATGCTCGATCTCATCGGACAGCCAATCATTTCACTCAATCAATAATATCTTAATTACACGTCTTCGTACCGATTTATATCTTACGTCACATACATATTGCACAAACATAAGAGTTTGGTTCAAGTAAAGGACTGGTACGATATATATTAACAATATTGGCGTAGTTGATGCTCGATGGTCTCATCGGACGGCCAATCATTTCATTCAATCAATAATATCTTAACTACACATCTTCGTACCGATTTATATCTTACGTCACATACATATTGCACAAACATAAGAGTTTGGTTCAAGTAAAGGACTGGTACGATATATATTAACAATATTGTCATAGTTGATGCTCGATGGTCTCATCGGACGGCCAATCATTTCATTCAATCAATAATATCTTAACTACACATCTTCGTACCGATTTATATCTTACGTCACATACATATTGCACAAACATAAGAGTTTGGTTCAAGTAAAGGACTGGTACGACAAATATTAACAATATTGGCATAGTTGATGCTCGATGGTCTCATCGGACGGCCAATCATTTCATTCAATCAATAACATCTTAACTACACATCTTCGTACCGATTTATATCTTACGTCACATACATATTGCACAAACATAAGAGTTTCGTTCAAGTAAAGGACTGGTACGACATATATTAACAATATTGGCATAGTTGATGCTCGATGGTCTCATCGGACGGCCAATCATCTCATTCAATCAATAATATCTTAACTACACATCTTCGTACCGATTTATATCTTACGTCACATACATATTGCACAAACATAAGAGTTTGGTTCAAGTAAAGGACTGGTACGACATATATTAACAATATTGGCATAGTTGATGCTCGATGGTCTCATCGGACGGCCAATCATTTCATTCAATCAATAACATCTTAACTACACATCTTCGTACCGATTTATATCTTACGTCACATACATATTGCACAAACATAAGAGTTTGGTTCAAGTAAAGGACTGGTACGACATATATTAACAATATTGGCATAGTTGATGCTCGATAGTCTCATCGGACGGCCAATCATTTCATTCAATCAATAATATCTTAACTACACATCTTCGTACCGATTTATATCTTACATCACATACATATTGCACAAACATAAGAGTTTGGTTCAAGTAAAGGACTGGTACGACATATATTAACAATATTGGCATAGTTGATGCTCGATAGTCTCATCGGACGGCCAATCATTTCATTCAATCAATAATATCTCAACTACACATCTTCGTACCGATTTATATCTTACGTCGCATCCATATTGCACAAACATAAGAGTTTGGTTCAAGTAAAGGACTGGTACGATATATATTAACAATATTGTCATAGTTGATGCTCGATGGTCTCATCGGACGGCCAATCATTTCATTCAATCAATAATATCTTAACTACACATCTTCGTACCGATTTATATCTTACGTCACATACATATTGCACAAACATAAGAGTTTGGTTCAAGTATGGGACTGGTACGACATATATTAACAATATTGGGATAGTTCATGGTCTTATCGGATGACCAACTATCTCATTCAATCAATAATATCTCAACTACACATCTTCGTACCGATTTATATCTTACGTCACATACATATTGCACAAACATAAGAGTTTGGTTCAAGTAAAGGACTGGTACGACATATATTAACAATATTGGCATAGTTGATGCTCGATGGTCTCATCGGACGGCCAATCATTTCATTCAATCAATAATATCTTAACTACACATCTTCGTACCGATTTATATCTTACGTCACATACATATTGCACAAACATAAGAGTTTGGTTCAAGTAAAGGACTGGTACGACATATATTAACAATATTGGGATAGTTCATGCTCGATGGTCTTATCGGACGGCCAACTATCTCATTCAATCAATAATATCTTAACTACACATCTTCGTACCGATTTATATCTTACGTCGCATCCATATTGCACAAACATAAGAGTTTGGTTCAAGTAAAGGACTGGTACGACATATATTAACAATATTGTCATAGTTGATGCTCGATGGTCTCATCGGACGGCCAATCATTTCATTCAATCAATAATATCTTAACTACACATCTTCGTACCGATTTATATCTTACGTCACATACATATTGCACAAACATAAGAGTTTGGTTCAAGTAAAGGACTGGTACGACATATATATTAACAATATTGTCATAGTTGATGCTCGATGGTCTCATCGGACGGCCAATCATTTCATTCAATCAATAATATCTTAACTACACATCTTCGTATCGATTTATATCTTACGTCACATACATATTGCACAAACATAAGAGTTTGGTTCAAGTAAAGGACTGGTACGACATATATTAACAATATTGGCATAGTTGATGGTCGATCTCATCGGACAGCCAATCATTTCACTCAATCAATAATATCTTAATTACACGTCTTCGTACCGATTTATATCTTACGTCACATACATATTGCACAAACATAAGAGTTTGGTTCAAGTAAAGGACTGGTACGATATATATTAACAATATTGGCATAGTTGATGCTCGATGGTCTCATCGGACGGCCAATCATTTCATTCAATCAATAATATCTTAACTACACATCTTCGTACCGATTTATATCTTACGTCACATACATATTGCACAAACATAAGAGTTTGGTTCAAGTAAAGGACTGGTACGATATATATTAACAATATTGTCATAGTTGATGCTCGATGGTCTCATCGGACGGCCAATCATTTCATTCAATCAATAATATCTTAACTACACATCTTCGTACCGATTTATATCTTACGTCACATACATATTGCACAAACATAAGAGTTTGGTTCAAGTAAAGGACTGGTACGACATATATTAACAATATTGGCATAGTTGATGCTCGATGGTCTCATCGGACGGCCAATCATTTCATTCAATCAATAACATCTTAACTACACATCTTCGTACCGATTTATATCTTACGTCACATACATATTGCACAAACATAAGAGTTTCGTTCAAGTAAAGGACTGGTACGACATATATTAACAATATTGGCATAGTTGATGCTCGATGGTCTCATCGGACGGCCAATCATCTCATTCAATCAATAATATCTTAACTACACATCTTCGTACCGATTTATATCTTACGTCACATACATATTGCACAAACATAAGAGTTTGGTTCAAGTAAAGGACTGGTACGACATATATTAACAATATTGGCATAGTTGATGCTCGATGGTCTCATCGGACGGCCAATCATTTCATTCAATCAATAACATCTTAACTACACATCTTCGTACCGATTTATATCTTACGTCACATACATATTGCACAAACATAAGAGTTTGGTTCAAGTAAAGGACTGGTACGACATATATTAACAATATTGGCATAGTTGATGCTCGATAGTCTCATCGGACGGCCAATCATTTCATTCAATCAATAATATCTTAACTACACATCTTCGTACCGATTTATATCTTACATCACATACATATTGCACAAACATAAGAGTTTGGTTCAAGTAAAGGACTGGTACGACATATATTAACAATATTGGCATAGTTGATGCTCGATAGTCTCATCGGACGGCCAATCATTTCATTCAATCAATAATATCTCAACTACACATCTTCGTACCGATTTATATCTTACGTCGCATCCATATTGCACAAACATAAGAGTTTGGTTCAAGTAAAGGACTGGTACGATATATATTAACAATATTGTCATAGTTGATGCTCGATGGTCTCATCGGACGGCCAATCATTTCATTCAATCAATAATATCTTAACTACACATCTTCGTACCGATTTATATCTTACGTCACATACATATTGCACAAACATAAGAGTTTGGTTCAAGTATGGGACTGGTACGACATATATTAACAATATTGGGATAGTTCATGGTCTTATCGGATGACCAACTATCTCATTCAATCAATAATATCTCAACTACACATCTTCGTACCGATTTATATCTTACGTCACATACATATTGCACAAACATAAGAGTTTGGTTCAAGTAAAGGACTGGTACGACATATATTAACAATATTGGCATAGTTGATGCTCGATGGTCTCATCGGACGGCCAATCATTTCATTCAATCAATAATATCTTAACTACACATCTTCGTACCGATTTATATCTTACGTCACATACATATTGCACAAACATAAGAGTTTGGTTCAAGTAAAGGACTGGTACGACATATATTAACAATATTGGGATAGTTCATGCTCGATGGTCTTATCGGACGGCCAACTATCTCATTCAATCAATAATATCTTAACTACACATCTTCGTACCGATTTATATCTTACGTCGCATCCATATTGCACAAACATAAGAGTTTGGTTCAAGTAAAGGACTGGTACGACATATATTAACAATATTGTCATAGTTGATGCTCGATGGTCTCATCGGACGGCCAATCATTTCATTCAATCAATAATATCTTAACTACACATCTTCGTACCGATTTATATCTTACGTCACATACATATTGCACAAACATAAGAGTTTGGTTCAAGTAAAGGACTGGTACGACATATATATTAACAATATTGTCATAGTTGATGCTCGATGGTCTCATCGGACGGCCAATCATTTCATTCAATCAATAATATCTTAACTACACATCTTCGTACCGATTTATATCTTACGTCACATACATATTGCACAAACATAAGAGTTTGGTTCAAGTAAATTACTGGTACGACATATATTAACAATATTGGGATAGTTCATGCTCGATGGTCTTATCGGACGACCAACTATCTCATTCAATCAATAATATCTTAACTACACATCTTCGTACCGATTTATATCTTACGTCACATCCATATTGCACAAATATAAGAGTTTGGTTCAAGTAAAGGACTGGTACGATATATTAACAATATTGGCATAGTTGATGCTCGATGGTCTCATCGGACGGCCAATCATTTCATTCAATCAATAATATCTTAACTACACATCTTCGTACCGATTTATATCTTACGTCACATACATATTGCACAAACATAAGAGTTTGGTTCAAGTAAAGTACTGGTACGATATATATTAACAATATTGGCATAGTTGATGCTCGATGGTCTCATCGGACGGTCAATCATTTCATTCAATCAATAATATCTTAACTACACATCTTCGTACCGATTTATATCTTACGTCACATACATATTGCACAAACATAAGAGTTTGGTTCAAGTAAAGGACTGGTACGACATATATTAACAATATTGGCATAGTTGATGCTCGATGGTCTCATCGGACGGCCAATCATCTCATTCAATCAATAATATCTTAACTACACATCTTCGTACCGATTTATATCTTACGTCACATACATATTGCACAAACATAAGAGTTTGGTTCAAGTAAAGGACTGGTACGACATATATTAACAATATTGGCATAGTTGATGCTCGATGGTCTCATCGGACGGCCAATCATCTCATTCAATCAATTATATCTTATTTACACATCTTTGTACCGATTTATATCTTACGTCACATACATATTGCACAAACATAAGAGTTTGGTTCAAGTAAAGGACTGGTACGACTTATATTAACAATATTGGCATAGTTGATGCTCGATGGTCTCATCGGACGGCCAATCATCTCATTCAATCAATAATATCTTAACTACACATCTTCGTACCGATTTATATCTTACGTCACATACATATTGCACAAACATAAGAGTTTGGTTTAAGTAACGGACTGGTACGACATATATTAACAATATTGGGATAGTTGATGCTCGATGGTCTCATCGGACGGCCAATCATCTCATTCAATCAATAATATCTTAACTACACATCTTCGTACCGATTTATATCTTACGTCACATACATATTGCACAAACATAAGAGGTTGGTTCAAGTATGGGACTGGTACGACATATATTAACAATATTGGGATAGTTCATGCTCGATGGTCTTATCGGACGACCAACTATCTCATTCAATCAATAATATCTTAACTACACATCTTCGTACCGATTTATATCTTACGTCACATACATATTGCACAAACATAAGAGTTTGGTTCAAGTAAAGGACTGGTACGACATATATTAACAATATTGGCATAGTTCATGCTCGATGGTCTTATCGGACGACCAACTATCTCATTCAATCAATAATATCTTAACTACACATCTTCGTACCGATTTATATCTTACGTCACATACATATTGCACAAACATAAGAGTTTGGTTCAAGTAAAGGACTGGTACGACATATATTAACAATATTGGCATAGTTGATGCTCGATGGTCTCATCGGACGGCCAATCATCTCATTCAATCAATAATATCTTAACTACACATCTTCGTACCGATTTATATCTTACGTCACATACATATTGCACAAACATAAGAGTTTGGTTTAAGTAACGGACTGGTACGACATATATTAACAATATTGGGATAGTTGATGCTCGATGGTCTCATCGGACGGCCAATCATCTCATTCAATCAATAATATCTTATAACTACACATCTTCGTACCGATTTATATCTTACGTCACATACATATTGCACAAACATAAGAGTTTGGTTCAAGTAAAGGACTGGTACGACATATATTAACAATATTGGGATAGTTCATGCTCGATGGTCTTATCGGACGACCAACTATCTCATTCAATCAATAATATCTTAACTACACATCTTCGTACCGATTTATATCTTACGTCACATACATATTGCACAAACATAAGAGTTTGGTTCAAGTAAAGGACTGGTACGACATATATTAACAATATTGGCATAGTTGATGCTCGATGGCCTCATCGGACGACCAACTATCTCATTCAATCAATAATATCTTAACTACACATCTTCGTACCGATTTATATCTTACGTCACATACATATTGCACAAACATAAGAGTTTGGTTCAAGTATGGGACTGGTACGACATATATTAACAATATTGGGATAGTTGATGCTCGATGGTCTTATCGGACGACCAACTATCTCATTCAATCAATAATATCTTAACTACACATCTTCGTACCGATTTATATCTTACGTCACATACATATTGCACAAACATAAGAGTTTGGTTCAAGTAAGGGACTGGTACGACATATATTAACAATATTGGGATAGTTCATGCTCGATGGTCTCATCGGACGACCAACTATCTCGTTCAATCAATAATATTTTAACTACACATCTTCGTACCGATTTATATCTTACGTCACATACATATTGCACAAGCATAAGAGTTTGGTTCAAGTAAGGGACTGGTACGACATATATTAACAATATTGGGATAGTTCATGCTCGATGGTCTTATCGGACGACCAACTATCTCATTCAATCAATAATATCTTAACTTCATATCTTCGTACCGATTTATATCTTACGTCACATACATATTGCACAAACATAAGAGTTTGGTTCAAGTAAAGGACTGGTACGATATATATTAACAATATTGGCATAGTTGATGCTCGATGGTCTCATCGGACGGTCAATCATTTCATTCAATCAATAATATCTTAACTACACATCTTCGTACCGATTTATATCTTACGTCACATACATATTGCACAAACATAAGAGTTTGGTTAAAGTATGGGACTGGTACGACATATATTAACAATATTGGCATAGTTGATGCTCGATGGTCTCATCGGACGGCCAATCATTTCATTCAATCAATAATATCTTATAACTACACATCTTCGTACCGATTTATATCTCACGTCACATACATATTGCACAAACATAAGAGTTTGGTTCAAGTAAAGGACTGGTACGACATATATTAACAATATTGGGATAGTTCATGCTCGATGGTCTTATCGGACGACCAACTATCTCATTCAATCAATAATATCTTAACTTCATATCTTCGTACCGATTTATATCTTACGTCACATACATATTGCACAAACATAAGAGTTTGGTTCAAGTAAAGGACTGGTACGATATATATTAACAATATTGGCATAGTTGATGCTCGATGGTCTCATCGGACGGTCAATCATTTCATTCAATCAATAATATCTTAACTACACATCTTCGTACCGATTTATATCTTACGTCACATACATATTGCACAAACATAAGAGTTTGGTTAAAGTATGGGACTGGTACGACATATATTAACAATATTGGCATAGTTGATGCTCGATGGTCTCATCGGACGGCCAATCATTTCATTCAATCAATAATATCTTAACTACACATCTTCGTACCGATTTATATCTTACGTCACATACATATTGCACAAACATAATAGTTTGGTTCAAGTAAAGGACTGGTACGACATATATTAACAATATTGGCATAGTTGATGCTCGATGGTCTCATCGGACGGCCAATCATCTCATTCAATCAATAATATCTTAACTACACATCTTCGTACCGATTTATATCTTACGTCACATACATATTGCACAAACATAAGAGTTTGGTTCAAGTAAAGGACTGGTACGACATATATTAACAATATTGGCATAGTTGATGCTCGATGGTCTCATCGGACGGCCCATCATCTCATTCAATCAATAATATCTTATAACTACACATCTTCGTACCGATTTATATCTCACGTCACATACATATTGCACAAACATAAGAGTTTGGTTCAAGTAAAGGACTGGTACGACATATATTAACAATATTGGCATAGTTGATGCTCGATGGTCTCATCGGACGGCCAATCATCTCATTCAATCAATAATATCTTAACTACACATCTTTGTACCGATTTATATCTTACGT
The DNA here is from genome assembly GCA_963932295.1 of Tipula lateralis. Lineage (NCBI taxonomy): Eukaryota > Metazoa > Arthropoda > Insecta > Diptera > Tipulidae > Tipula > Tipula lateralis. The sequence goes on along the minus strand of OZ010739.1, from coordinate 34,354,590 downwards.
CACATACATATTGCACAAACATAAGAGTTTGGTTCAAGTAAAGGACTGGTACGACATATATTAACAATATTGGGATAGTTCATGCTCGATGGTCTCATCGGACGACCAACTATCTCATTCAATCAATAATATCTTAACTACACATCTTCGTACCGATTTATATCTTACGTCACATACATATTGCACAAACATAAGAGTTTGGTTCAAGTAAAGGACTGGTACGACATATATTAACAATATTGGCATAGTTGATGCTCGATGGTCTCATCGGACGACCAACTATCTCATTCAATCAATAATATCTTAACTACACATCTTCGTACCGATTTATATCTTACGTCACATACATATTGCACAAACATAAGAGTTTGGTTGAAGTATGGGACTGGTACGACATATATTAACAATATTGGGATAGTTCATGCTCGATGGTCTCATCGGACGGCCAATCATCTCATTCAATCAACAATATCTTAACTACACATCTTCGTACCGATTTATATCTTACGTCACATACATATTGCACAAACATAAGAGTTTGGTTCAAGTATGAGACTGGTACGACATATATTAACAATATTGGGATAGTTCATGCTCGATGGTCTTATCGGACGACCAACTATCTCATTCAATCAATAATATCTTAACTACACATCTTCGTACCGATTTATATCTTACGTCACATACATATTGCACAAACATAAGAGTTTGGTTTAAGTAACGGACTGGTACGACATATATTAACAATATTGGCATAGTTGATGCTCGATGGCCTCATCGGACGGCATATCATCTCATTCAATCAATAATATCTTAACTACACATCTTCGTACCGATTTATATCTTACGTCACATACATATTGCACAAACATAAGAGTTTGGTTCAAGTAAAGGACTGGTACGACATATATTAACAATATTGGGATAGTTCATGCTCGATGGTCTTATCGGACGACCAACTATCTCATTCAATCAATAATATCTTAACTACACATCTTCGTACCGATTTATATCCTACGTCACATACATATTGCACAAACATAAGAGTTTGGTTCAAGTAAAGGACTGGTACGACATATATTAACAATATTGGCATAGTTGATGCTCGATGGTCTCATCGGACGGCCCATCATCTCATTCAATCAATAATATCTTATAACTACACATCTTCGTACCGATTTATATCTCACGTCACATACATATTGCACAAACATAAGAGTTTAGTTCAAGTAAAGGACTGGTACGACATATATTAACAATATTGGCATAGTTGATGCTCGATGGTCTCATCGGACGGCCAATCATCTCATTCAATCAATAATATCTTAACTACACATCTTCGTACCGATTTATTCAATCATTAAAATCTTTTACCTTACAAACTGTTCGAAGTGTTCTAAAAGTGTTATACTGTTGAGAGTTTACATATTTCGACCAAACTGTATATTGTGTAAAAAAAAAATTTAACTACCGAAAACACTTGCGAATTAATTATTTTGTACGTAAATTCTACGTGTAGCTTCTACTCGAAAATTCTTTAAGTTTAGTTTCTTCAGTTTCGTGTCAAACAAATCAAGTAAATTGAAATCTTATTGTAAGTATATATCGAATATCGGTTATATGTGATTAATATTTGTGCCCTCATCTATATAGATAAATCTAACAATGTGGACCTGGCTTAAGTGCATTTTGTGTTGTGGTGGAAGAAAGCAGTCTCGAATCATGATGCCGGATACTGTTGAAGATGTTGAATTAAAATCATTCCGTTTGATTACATCACCTAAAACTTCAATAAGGGATGGCCGTGGTACATCTGAACGTTTATTGGTTAATATTCCAAACTGATTGCATATACGACAACATATATATGAGATAGTATAGTTACATATGTAGATTCTTTAAGAAATAAAGATTGTAGTTTTGTTGTTGTCTTACATAATTTGTTTTAAAATGTGAAACTTCGATGGGTAAGCATATCAATTATAACATGTATGTAAATATGTAAGATAATTGAAAATCTGGTATAACGTAAGTGCGTCTGGTTTCGAAATTACATATCGATGATGATACGTAAAAAGGTATTGGAAACGTGCGCAAAAATTTCTTATATCGATATAGATTTTATAGCAATGAGTTGGTCGTCCGATAAAACCATCGAGCATGAACTATGCCAATATTGTTAATATATGTCGTACCAGTCCTTTACTTGAACCAAACTCTTATGTTTATGCAATATGTATGTGACGTAAGATATAACTCGGCACGAAGATGTGTAGTTAAGATATTATTGATTGAATGAGATGATTGGCCGTCCGATGAGACCATCGAGCATGAACTATCCCAATATTGTTAATATATGTCGTACCAATCCCTTACTTGAACCAAACTCTTATGTTTGTGCAATATGTATGTGACGTAAGATATAAATCGGTACGAAGATGTGTAGTTAAGATATTATTGATTGAATGAGATAGTTGGTCGTCCGATAAGACCATCGAGCATGAACTATCCCAATATTGTTAATATATGTCGTACCAATCCCTTACTTGAACCAAACTCTTATGTTTGTGCAATATGTATGTGACGTAAGATATAAATCGGTACGAAGATGTGTAGTTAAGATATTATTGATTGAATGAGATAGTTGGTCGTCCGATAAGACCATCGAGCATCAACTATCCCAATATTGTTAATATATGTCGTACCAGTCCTTTACTTGAACCAAACTCTTATGTTTGTGCAATATGTATGTGACGTAAGATATAAATCGGTACGAAGATGTGTAGTTAAGATATTATTGATTGAATGAGATAGTTGGTCGTCCGATGAGACCATCGAGCATCAACTATGCCAATATTGTTAATATATGTCGTACCAGTCCTTTACTTGAACCAAACTCTTATGTTTGTGCAATATGTATGTGACGTAAGATATAAATCGGTACGAAGATGTGTAGTTAAGATATTATTGATTGAATGAGATAGTTGGTCGTCCGATAAGACCATCGAGCATGAACTATCCCAATATTGTTAATATATGTCGTACCAGTCCCATACTTGAACCAAACTCTTATGTTTGTGCAATATGTATGTGACGTAAGATATAAATCGGTACGAAGATGTGTAGTTAAGATATTATTGATTGAATGAGATAGTTGGTCGTCCGATAAGACCATCGAGCATGAACTATCCCAATATTGTTAATATATGTCGTACCAGTCCCTTACTTGAACCAAACTCTTATGTTTGTGCAATATGTATGTGACGTAAGATATAAATCGGTACGAAGATGTGTAGTTAAGATATTATTGATTGAATGAGATAGTTGGTCGTCCGATAAGACCATCGAGCATGAACTATCCCAATATTGTTAATATATGTCGTACCAGTCCCTTACTTGAACCAAACTCTTATGTTTGTGCAATATGTATGTGACGTAAGATATAAATCGGTACGAAGATGTGTAGTTAAGATATTATTGATTGAACGAGATAGTTGGTCGTCCGATGAGACCATCGAGCATGAACTATCCCAATATTGTTAATATATGTCGTACCAGTCCCTTACTTGAACCAAACTCTTATGTTTGTGCAATATGTATGTGACGTAAGATATAAATCGGTACGAAGATGTGTAGTTAAGATATTATTGATTGAATGAGATAGTTGGTCGTCCGATAAGACCATCGAGCATCAACTATCCCAATATTGTTAATATATGTCGTACCAGTCCCATACTTGAACCAAACTCTTATGTTTGTGCAATATGTATGTGACGTAAGATATAAATCGGTACGAAGATGTGTAGTTAAGATATTATTGATTGAATGAGATAGTTGGTCGTCCGATAAGACCATCGAGCATGAACTATCCCAATATTGTTAATATATGTCGTACCAGTCCCATACTTGAACCAAACTCTTATGTTTGTGCAATATGTATGTGACGTAAGATATAAATCGGTACGAAGATGTGTAGTTAAGATATTGTTGATTGAATGAGATAGTTGGTCGTCCGATGAGACCATCGAGCATGAACTATCCCAATATTGTTAATATATGTCGTACCAGTCCCATACTTGAACCAAACTCTTATGTTTGTGCAATATGTATGTGACGTAAGATATAAATCGGTACGAAGATGTGTAGTTAAGATATTATTGATTGAATGAGATAGTTGGTCGTCCGATAAGACCATCGAGCATGAACTATCCCAATATTGTTAATATATGTCGTACCAGTCCCTTACTTGAACCAAACTCTTATGTTTGTGCAATATGTATGTGACGTAAGATATAAATCGGTACGAAGATGTGTAGTTAAGATATTATTGATTGAATGAGATAGTTGGTCGTCCGATAAGACCATCGAGCATGAACTATCCCAATATTGTTAATATATGTCGTACCAGTCCCATACTTGAACCAAACTCTTATGTTTGTGCAATATGTATGTGACGTAAGATGAATGAGATAGTTGGTCGTCCGATAAGACCATCGAGCATGAACTATCCCAATATTGTTAATATATGTCGTACCAGTCCCATACTTGAACCAAACTCTTATGTTTGTGCAATATGTATGTGACGTAAGATATAAATCGGTACGAAGATGTGTAGTTAAAATATTATTGATTGAATGAGATAGTTGGTCGTCCGATGAGACCATCGAGCATGAACTATCCCAATATTGTTAATATATGTCGTACCAGTCCCTTACTTGAACCAAACTCTTATGTTTGTGCAATATGTATGTGACGTAAGATATAAATCGGTACGAAGATGTGTAGTTAAGATATTATTGATTGAATGAGATAGTTGGTCGTCCGATAAGACCATCGAGCATCAACTATCCCAATATTGTTAATATATGTCGTACCAGTCCTTTACTTGAACCAAACTCTTATGTTTGTGCAATATGTATGTGACGTAAGATATAAATCGGTATGAAGATGTGTAGTTAAGATATTATTGATTGAATGAGATAGTTGGTCGTCCGATAAGACCATCGAGCATGAACTATCCCAATATTGTTAATATATGTCGTACCAGTCCCTTACTTGAACCAAACTCTTATGTTTGTGCAATATGTATGTGACGTAAGATATAAATCGGTACGAAGATGTGTAGTTAAGATATTATTGATTGAATGAGATAGTTGGTCGTCCGATAAGACCATCGAGCATCAACTATCCCAATATTGTTAATATATGTCGTACCAGTCCTTTACTTGAACCAAACTCTTATGTTTGTGCAATATGTATGTGACGTAAGATATAAATCGGTACGAAGATGTGTAGTTAAGATATTATTGATTGAATGAGATTATTGGCCGTCCGATGAGACCATCGAGCATCAACTATGCCAATATTGTTAATATATGTCGTACCAGTCCCTTACTTGAACCAAACTCTTATGCTTGTTCAATATGTATGTGACGTAAGATATAAATCGTTACGAAGATGTGTAGTTAAGATATTATTGATTGAATGAGATAGTTGGTCGTCCGATAAGACCATCGAGCATCAACTATCCCAATATTGTTAATATATGTCGTACCAGTCCTTTACTTGAACCAAACTCTTATGTTTGTGCAATATGTATGTGACGTAAGATATAAATCGGTATGAAGATGTGTAGTTAAGATATTATTGATTGAATGAGATAGTTGGTCGTCCGATAAGACCATCGAGCATGAACTATCCCAATATTGTTAATATATGTCGTACCAGTCCCTTACTTGAACCAAACTCTTATGTTTGTGCAATATGTATGTGACGTAAGATATAAATCGGTACGAAGATGTGTAGTTAAGATATTATTGATTGAATGAGATAGTTGGTCGTCCGATAAGACCATCGAGCATCAACTATCCCAATATTGTTAATATATGTCGTACCAGTCCTTTACTTGAACCAAACTCTTATGTTTGTGCAATATGTATGTGACGTAAGATATAAATCGGTACGAAGATGTGTAGTTAAGATATTATTGATTGAATGAGATAGTTGGTCGTCCGATGAGACCATCGAGCATCAACTATGCCAATATTGTTAATATATGTCGTACCAGTCCTTTACTTGAACCAAACTCTTATGTTTGTGCAATATGTATGTGACGTAAGATATAAATCGGTATGAAGATGTGTAGTTAAGATATTATTGATTGAATGAGATAGTTGGTCGTCCGATAAGACCATCGAGCATCAACTATCCCAATATTGTTAATATATGTCGTACCAGTCCTTTACTTGAACCAAACTCTTATGTTTGTGCAATATGTATGTGACGTAAGATATAAATCGGTACGAAGATGTGTAGTTAAGATATTATTGATTGAATGAGATAGTTGGTCGTCCGATAAGACCATCGAGCATGAACTATCCCAATATTGTTAATATATGTCGTACCAGTCCCTTACTTGAACCAAACTCTTATGTTTGTGCAATATGTATGTGACGTAAGATATAAATCGGTACGAAGATGTGTAGTTAAGATATTATTGATTGAATGAGATAGTTGGTCGTCCGATAAGACCATCGAGCATCAACTATCCCAATATTGTTAATATATGTCGTACCAGTCCCTTACTTGAACCAAACTCTTATGTTTGTGCAATATGTATGTGACGTAAGATATAAATCGGTACGAAGATGTGTAGTTAAGATATTATTGATTGAATGAGATAGTTGGTCGTCCGATAAGACCATCGAGCATCAACTATCCCAATATTGTTAATATATGTCGTACCAGTCCTTTACTTGAACCAAACTCTTATGTTTGTGCAATATGTATGTGACGTAAGATATAAATCGGTATGAAGATGTGTAGTTAAGATATTATTGATTGAATGAGATAGTTGGTCGTCCGATAAGACCATCGAGCATGAACTATCCCAATATTGTTAATATATGTCGTACCAGTCCCTTACTTGAACCAAACTCTTATGTTTGTGCAATATGTATGTGACGTAAGATATAAATCGTTACGAAGATGTGTAGTTAAGATATTATTGATTGAATGAGATAGTTGGTCGTCCGATAAGACCATCGAGCATCAACTATCCCAATATTGTTAATATATGTCGTACCAGTCCTTTACTTGAACCAAACTCTTATGTTTGTGCAATATGTATGTGACGTAAGATATAAATCGGTATGAAGATGTGTAGTTAAGATATTATTGATTGAATGAGATAGTTGGTCGTCCGATAAGACCATCGAGCATGAACTATCCCAATATTGTTAATATATGTCGTACCAGTCCCTTACTTGAACCAAACTCTTATGTTTGTGCAATATGTATGTGACGTAAGATATAAATCGGTACGAAGATGTGTAGTTAAGATATTATTGATTGAATGAGATAGTTGGTCGTCCGATAAGACCATCGAGCATCAACTATCCCAATATTGTTAATATATGTCGTACCAGTCCTTTACTTGAACCAAACTCTTATGTTTGTGCAATATGTATGTGACGTAAGATATAAATCGGTATGAAGATGTGTAGTTAAGATATTATTGATTGAATGAGATAGTTGGTCGTCCGATAAGACCATCGAGCATGAACTATCCCAATATTGTTAATATATGTCGTACCAGTCCCTTACTTGAACCAAACTCTTATGTTTGTGCAATATGTATGTGACGTAAGATATAAATCGGTACGAAGATGTGTAGTTAAGATATTATTGATTGAATGAGATAGTTGGTCGTCCGATAAGACCATCGAGCATGAACTATCCCAATATTGTTAATATATGTCGTACCAGTCCCTTACTTGAACCAAACTCTTATGTTTGTGCAATATGTATGTGACGTAAGATATAAATCGGTACGAAGATGTGTAGTTAAGATATTATTGATTGAATGAGATAGTTGGTCGTCCGATAAGACCATCGAGCATCAACTATCCCAATATTGTTAATATATGTCGTACCAGTCCTTTACTTGAACCAAACTCTTATGTTTGTGCAATATGTATGTGACGTAAGATATAAATCGGTATGAAGATGTGTAGTTAAGATATTATTGATTGAATGAGATAGTTGGTCGTCCGATAAGACCATCGAGCATGAACTATCCCAATATTGTTAATATATGTCGTACCAGTCCCTTACTTGAACCAAACTCTTATGTTTGTGCAATATGTATGTGACGTAAGATATAAATCGGTACGAAGATGTGTAGTTAAGATATTATTGATTGAATGAGATAGTTGGTCGTCCGATAAGACCATCGAGCATCAACTATCCCAATATTGTTAATATATGTCGTACCAGTCCCATACTTGAACCAAACTCTTATGTTTGTGCAATATGTATGTGACGTAAGATATAAATCGGTACGAAGATGTGTAGTTAAGATATTATTGATTGAATGAGATAGTTGGTCGTCCGATAAGACCATCGAGCATGAACTATCCCAATATTGTTAATATATGTCGTACCAGTCCCTTACTTGAACCAAACTCTTATGTTTGTGCAATATGTATGTGACGTAAGATATAAATCGGTACGAAGATGTGTAGTTAAGATATTATTGATTGAATGAGATAGTTGGTCGTCCGATAAGACCATCGAGCATGAACTATCCCAATATTGTTAATATATGTCGTACCAGTCCCTTACTTGAACCAAACTCTTATGTTTGTGCAATATGTATGTGACGTAAGATATAAATCGGTACGAAGATGTGTAGTTAAAATATTATTGATTGAACGAGATAGTTGGTCGTCCGATAAGACCATCGAGCATGAACTATCCCAATATTGTTAATATATGTCGTACCAGTCCCTTACTTGAACCAAACTCTTATGTTTGTGCAATATGTATGTGACGTAAGATATAAATCGGTACGAAGATGTGTAGTTAAGATATTATTGATTGAATGAGATAGTTGGTCGTCCGATAAGACCATCGAGCATCAACTATCCCAATATTGTTAATATATGTCGTACCAGTCCTTTACTTGAACCAAACTCTTATGTTTGTGCAATATGTATGTGACGTAAGATATAAATCGGTATGAAGATGTGTAGTTAAGATATTATTGATTGAATGAGATAGTTGGTCGTCCGATAAGACCATCGAGCATGAACTATCCCAATATTGTTAATATATGTCGTACCAGTCCCTTACTTGAACCAAACTCTTATGTTTGTGCAATATGTATGTGACGTAAGATATAAATCGGTACGAAGATGTGTAGTTAAGATATTATTGATTGAATGAGATAGTTGGTCGTCCGATAAGACCATCGAGCATCAACTATCCCAATATTGTTAATATATGTCGTACCAGTCCTTTACTTGAACCAAACTCTTATGTTTGTGCAATATGTATGTGACGTAAGATATAAATCGGTACGAAGATGTGTAGTTAAGATATTATTGATTGAATGAGATTATTGGCCGTCCGATGAGACCATCGAGCATCAACTATGCCAATATTGTTAATATATGTCGTACCAGTCCTTTACTTGAACCAAACTCTTATGTTTGTTCAATATGTATGTGACGTAAGATATAAATCGGTACGAAGATGTGTAGTTAAGATATTATTGATTGAATGAGATAGTTGGTCGTCCGATGAGACCATCGAGCATGAACTATCCCAATATTGTTAATATATGTCGTACCAGTCCCATACTTGAACCAAACTCTTATGTTTGTGCAATATGTATGTGACGTAAGATATAAATCGGTACGAAGATGTGTAGTTAAGATATTATTGATTGAATGAGATAGTTGGTCGTCCGATAAGACCATCGAGCATGAACTATCCCAATATTGTTAATATATGTCGTACCAGTCCCTTACTTGAACCAAACTCTTATGTTTGTGCAATATGTATGTGACGTAAGATATAAATCGGTACGAAGATGTGTAGTTAAGATATTATTGATTGAATGAGATAGTTGGTCGTCCGATAAGACCATCGAGCATCAACTATCCCAATATTGTTAATATATGTCGTACCAGTCCTTTACTTGAACCAAACTCTTATGTTTGTGCAATATGTATGTGACGTAAGATATAAATCGGTATGAAGATGTGTAGTTAAGATATTATTGATTGAATGAGATAGTTGGTCGTCCGATAAGACCATCGAGCATGAACTATCCCAATATTGTTAATATATGTCGTACCAGTCCCTTACTTGAACCAAACTCTTATGTTTGTGCAATATGTATGTGACGTAAGATATAAATCGGTACGAAGATGTGTAGTTAAGATATTATTGATTGAATGAGATAGTTGGTCGTCCGATAAGACCATCGAGCATCAACTATCCCAATATTGTTAATATATGTCGTACCAGTCCTTTACTTGAACCAAACTCTTATGTTTGTGCAATATGTATGTGACGTAAGATATAAATCGGTACGAAGATGTGTAGTTAAGATATTATTGATTGAATGAGATTATTGGCCGTCCGATGAGACCATCGAGCATCAACTATGCCAATATTGTTAATATATGTCGTACCAGTCCTTTACTTGAACCAAACTCTTATGCTTGTTCAATATGTATGTGACGTAAGATATAAATCGTTACGAAGATGTGTAGTTAAGATATTATTGATTGAATGAGATAGTTGGTCGTCCGATGAGACCATCGAGCATGAACTATCCCAATATTGTTAATATATGTCGTACCAGTCCCATACTTGAACCAAACTCTTATGTTTGTGCAATATGTATGTGACGTAAGATATAAATCGGTACGAAGATGTGTAGTTAAGATATTATTGATTGAATGAGATAGTTGGTCGTCCGATAAGACCATCGAGCATCAACTATCCCAATATTGTTAATATATGTCGTACCAGTCCCATACTTGAACCAAACTCTTATGTTTGTGCAATATGTATGTGACGTAAGATATAAATCGGTACGAAGATGTGTAGTTAAGATATTGTTGATTGAATGAGATAGTTGGTCGTCCGATGAGACCATCGAGCATGAACTATCCCAATATTGTTAATATATGTCGTACCAGTCCCTTACTTGAACCAAACTCTTATGTTTGTGCAATATGTATGTGACGTAAGATATAAATCGGTACGAAGATGTGTAGTTAAGATATTATTGATTGAATGAGATAGTTGGTCGTCCGATAAGACCATCGAGCATGAACTATCCCAATATTGTTAATATATGTCGTACCAGTCCCATACTTGAACCAAACTCTTATGTTTGTGCAATATGTATGTGACGTAAGATGAATGAGATAGTTGGTCGTCCGATAAGACCATCGAGCATGAACTATCCCAATATTGTTAATATATGTCGTACCAGTCCCATACTTGAACCAAACTCTTATGTTTGTGCAATATGTATGTGACGTAAGATATAAATCGGTACGAAGATGTGTAGTTAAAATATTATTGATTGAATGAGATAGTTGGTCGTCCGATGAGACCATCGAGCATGAACTATCCCAATATTGTTAATATATGTCGTACCAGTCCCTTACTTGAACCAAACTCTTATGTTTGTGCAATATGTATGTGACGTAAGATATAAATCGGTACGAAGATGTGTAGTTAAGATATTATTGATTGAATGAGATAGTTGGTCGTCCGATAAGACCATCGAGCATCAACTATCCCAATATTGTTAATATATGTCGTACCAGTCCTTTACTTGAACCAAACTCTTATGTTTGTGCAATATGTATGTGACGTAAGATATAAATCGGTATGAAGATGTGTAGTTAAGATATTATTGATTGAATGAGATAGTTGGTCGTCCGATAAGACCATCGAGCATGAACTATCCCAATATTGTTAATATATGTCGTACCAGTCCTTTACTTGAACCAAACTCTTATGTTTGTGCAATATGTATGTGACGTAAGATATAAATCGGTACGAAGATGTGTAGTTAAGATATTATTGATTGAATGAGATTATTGGCCGTCCGATGAGACCATCGAGCATCAACTATGCCAATATTGTTAATATATGTCGTACCAGTCCCATACTTGAACCAAACTCTTATGTTTGTGCAATATGTATGTGACGTAAGATATAAATCGGTACGAAGATGTGTAGTTAAGATATTATTGATTGAATGAGATAGTTGGTCGTCCGATAAGACCATCGAGCATGAACTATCCCAATATTGTTAATATATGTCGTACCAGTCCCATACTTGAACCAAACTCTTATGTTTGTGCAATATGTATGTGACGTAAGATATAAATCGGTACGAAGATGTGTAGTTAAGATATTATTGATTGAATGAGATTATTGGCCGTCCGATGAGACCATCGAGCATCAACTATGCCAATATTGTTAATATATGTCGTACCAGTCCCATACTTGAACCAAACTCTTATGTTTGTGCAATATGTATGTGACGTAAGATATAAATCGGTACGAAGATGTGTAGTTAAGATATTATTGATTGAATGAGATGATTGGCCGTCCGATGAGACCATCGAGCATCAACTATGCCAATATTGTTAATATATGTCGTACCAGTCCTTTACTTGAACCAAACTCTTATGTTTGTGCAATATGTATGTGACGTAAGATATAAATCGTTACGAAGATGTGTAGTTAAGATATTATTGATTGAATGAGATAGTTGGTCGTCCGATAAGACCATCGAGCATGAACTATCCCAATATTGTTAATATATGTCGTACCAGTCCCTTACTTGAACCAAACTCTTATGCTTGTGCAATATGTATGTGACGTAAGATATAAATCGGTACGAAGATGTGTAGTTAAAATATTATTGATTGAACGAGATAGTTGGTCGTCCGATGAGACCATCGAGCATGAACTATCCCAATATTGTTAATATATGTCGTACCAGTCCCTTACTTGAACCAAACTCTTATGTTTGTGCAATATGTATGTGACGTAAGATATAAATCGGTACGAAGATGTGTAGTTAAGATATTATTGATTGAATGAGATAGTTGGTCGTCCGATAAGACCATCGAGCATCAACTATCCCAATATTGTTAATATATGTCGTACCAGTCCCATACTTGAACCAAACTCTTATGTTTGTGCAATATGTATGTGACGTAAGATATAAATCGGTACGAAGATGTGTAGTTAAGATATTATTGATTGAATGAGATAGTTGGTCGTCCGATAAGACCATCTAGCATGAACTATCCCAATATTGTTAATATATGTCGTACCAGTCCCATACTTGAACCAAACTCTTATGTTTGTGCAATATGTATGTGACGTAAGATATAAATCGGTACGAAGATGTGTAGTTAAGATATTATTGATTGAATGAGATAGTTGGTCGTCCGATAAGACCATCGAGCATGAACTATCCCAATAATGTTATAATAATATATGTCGTACCAGTCCCACACTTTAACCAAACTCTTATGTTTGTGCAATATGTATGTGACGTAAGATATAAATCGGTACGAAGATGTGTAGTTAAGATATTATTGATTGAATGAGATAGTTGGTCGTCCGATAAGACCATCGAGCATGAACTATCCCAATATTGTTAATATATGTCGTACCAGTCCTTTACTTGAACCAAACTCTTATGTTTGTGCAATATGTATGTGACGTAAGATATAAATCGGTACGAAGATGTGTAGTTAAGATATTATTGATTGAATGAGATAGTTGGTCGTCCGATAAGACCATCGAGCATGAACTATCCCAATATTGTTAATATATGTCGTACCAGTCCCTTACTTGAACCAAACTCTTATGTTTGTGCAATATGTATGTGACGTAAGATATAAATCGGTACGAAGATGTGTAGTTAAGATATTATTGATTGAATGAGATAGTTGGTCGTCCGATAAGACCATCGAGCATGAACTATCCCAATATTGTTAATATATGTCGTACCAGTCCCATACTTGAACCAAACTCTTATGTTTGTGCAATATGTATGTGACGTAAGATATAAATCGGTACGAAGATGTGTAGTTAAGATATTATTGATTGAATGAGATAGTTGGTCGTCCGATAAGACCATCGAGCATGAACTATCCCAATATTGTTAATATATGTCGTACCAGTCCCATACTTGAACCAAACTCTTATGTTTGTGCAATATGTATGTGACGTAAGATATAAATCGGTACGAAGATGTGTAGTTAAGATATTATTGATTGAATGAGATAGTTGGTCGTCCGATAAGACCATCGAGCATGAACTATCCCAATATTGTTAATATATGTCGTACCAGTCCTTTACTTGAACCAAACTCTTATGTTTGTGCAATATGTATGTGACGTAAGATATAAATCGGTACGAAGATGTGTAGTTAAGATATTATTGATTGAATGAGATTATTGGCCGTCCGATGAGACCATCGAGCATCAACTATGCCAATATTGTTAATATATGTCGTACCAGTCCTTTACTTGAACCAAACTCTTATGTTTGTGCAATATGTATGTGACGTAAGATATAAATCGTTACGAAGATGTGTAGTTAAGATATTATTGATTGAATGAGATAGTTGGTCGTCCGATGAGACCATCGAGCATGAACTATCCCAATATTGTTAATATATGTCGTACCAGTCCCATACTTGAACCAAACTCTTATGTTTGTGCAATATGTATGTGACGTAAGATATAAATCGGTACGAAGATGTGTAGTTAAGATATTATTGATTGAATGAGATAGTTGGTCGTCCGATAAGACCATCGAGCATGAACTATCCCAATATTGTTAATATATGTCGTACCAGTCCCATACTTGAACCAAACTCTTATGTTTGTGCAATATGTATGTGACGTAAGATATAAATCGGTACGAAGATGTGTAGTTAAGATATTATTGATTGAATGAGATAGTTGGTCGTCCGATAAGACCATCGAGCATGAACTATCCCAATATTGTTAATATATGTCGTACCAGTCCTTTACTTGAACCAAACTCTTATGTTTGTGCAATATGTATGTGACGTAAGATATAAATCGGTACGAAGATATGTAGTTAAGATATTATTGATTGAATGAGATTATTGGCCGTCCGATGAGACCATCGAGCATCAACTATGTCAATATTGTTAATATATGTCGTACCAGTCCCATACTTGAACCAAACTCTTATGTTTGTGCAATATGTATGTGACGTAAGATATAAATCGGTACGAAGATGTGTAGTTAAGATATTATTGATTGAATGAGATTATTGGCCGTCCGATGAGACCATCGAGCATCAACTATGCCAATATTGTTAATATATGTCGTACCAGTCCTTTACTTGAACCAAACTCTTATGTTTGTGCAATATGTATGTGACGTAAGATATAAATCGTTACGAAGATGTGTAGTTAAGATATTATTGATTGAATGAGATAGTTGGTCGTCCGATGAGACCATCGAGCATGAACTATCCCAATATTGTTAATATATGTCGTACCAGTCCCATACTTGAACCAAACTCTTATGTTTGTGCAATATGTATGTGACGTAAGATATAAATCGGTACGAAGATGTGTAGTTAAGATATTATTGATTGAATGAGATAGTTGGTCGTCCGATAAGACCATCGAGCATGAACTATCCCAATATTGTTAATATATGTCGTACCAGTCCCATACTTGAACCAAACTCTTATGTTTGTGCAATATGTATGTGACGTAAGATATAAATCGGTACGAAGATGTGTAGTTAAGATATTATTGATTGAATGAGATAGTTGGTCGTCCGATAAGACCATCGAGCATGAACTATCCCAATATTGTTAATATATGTCGTACCAGTCCTTTACTTGAACCAAACTCTTATGTTTGTGCAATATGTATGTGACGTAAGATATAAATCGGTACGAAGATGTGTAGTTAAGATATTATTGATTGAATGAGATTATTGGCCGTCCGATGAGACCATCGAGCATCAACTATGCCAATATTGTTAATATATGTCGTACCAGTCCTTTACTTGAACCAAACTCTTATGTTTGTGCAATATGTATGTGACGTAAGATATAAATCGTTACGAAGATGTGTAGTTAAGATATTATTGATTGAATGAGATAGTTGGTCGTCCGATGAGACCATCGAGCATGAACTATCCCAATATTGTTAATATATGTCGTACCAGTCCCATACTTGAACCAAACTCTTATGTTTGTGCAATATGTATGTGACGTAAGATATAAATCGGTACGAAGATGTGTAGTTAAGATATTATTGATTGAATGAGATAGTTGGTCGTCCGATAAGACCATCGAGCATGAACTATCCCAATATTGTTAATATATGTCGTACCAGTCCCATACTTGAACCAAACTCTTATGTTTGTGCAATATGTATGTGACGTAAGATATAAATCGGTACGAAGATGTGTAGTTAAGATATTATTGATTGAATGAGATAGTTGGTCGTCCGATAAGACCATCGAGCATGAACTATCCCAATATTGTTAATATATGTCGTACCAGTCCCATACTTGAACCAAACTCTTATGTTTGTGCAATATGTATGTGACGTAAGATATAAATCGGTACGAAGATGTGTAGTTAAGATATTATTGATTGAATGAGATAGTTGGTCGTCCGATGAGACCATCGAGCATGAACTATCCCAATATTGTTAATATATGTCGTACCAGTCCCTTACTTGAACCAAACTCTTATGTTTGTGCAATATGTATGTGACGTAAGATATAAATCGGTACGAAGATGTGTAGTTAAAATATTATTGATTGAACGAGATAGTTGGTCGTCCGATGAGACCATCGAGCATGAACTATCCCAATATTGTTAATATATGTCGTACCAGTCCCTTACTTGAACCAAACTCTTATGTTTGTGCAATATGTATGTGACGTAAGATATAAATCGGTACGAAGATGTGTAGTTAAGATATTATTGATTGAATGAGATAGTTGGTCGTCCGATAAGACCATCGAGCATCAACTATCCCAATATTGTTAATATATGTCGTACCAGTCCCATACTTGAACCAAACTCTTATGTTTGTGCAATATGTATGTGACGTAAGATATAAATCGGTACGAAGATGTGTAGTTAAGATATTATTGATTGAATGAGATAGTTGGTCGTCCGATAAGACCATCGAGCATGAACTATCCCAATATTGTTAATATATGTCGTACCAGTCCCATACTTGAACCAAACTCTTATGTTTGTGCAATATGTATGTGACGTAAGATATAAATCGGTACGAAGATGTGTAGTTAAGATATTATTGATTGAATGAGATAGTTGGTCGTCCGATAAGACCATCGAGCATCAACTATCCCAATATTGTTAATATATGTCGTACCAGTCCCATACTTGAACCAAACTCTTATGTTTGTGCAATATGTATGTGACGTAAGATATAAATCGGTACGAAGATGTGTAGTTAAGATATTATTGATTGAATGAGATAGTTGGTCGTCCGATAAGACCATCGAGCATGAACTATCCCAATATTGTTAATATATGTCGTACCAGTCCTTTACTTGAACCAAACTCTTATGTTTGTGCAATATGTATGTGACGTAAGATATAAATCGGTACGAAGATGTGTAGTTAAGATATTATTGATTGAATGAGATAGTTGGTCGTCCGATAAGACCATCGAGCATGAACTATCCCAATATTGTTAATATATGTCGTACCAGTCCCACACTTTAACCAAACTCTTATGTTTGTGCAATATGTATGTGACGTAAGATATAAATCGGTACGAAGATGTGTAGTTAAGATATTATTGATTGAATGAGATAGTTGGTCGTCCGATAAGACCAACGAGCATGAACTATCCCAATATTGTTTATATATATATACGTCGTACCAGTCCCTTACTTGAACCAAACTCTTATGTTTGTGCAATATGTATGTGACGTAAGATATAAATCGGTACGAAGATGTGTAGTTAAGATATTATTGATTGAATGAGATAGTTGGTCGTCCGATAAGACCATCGAGCATGAACTATCCCAATATTGTTAATATATGTCGTACCAGTCCCACACTTTAACCAAACTCTTATGTTTGTGCAATATGTATGTGACGTAAGATATAAATCGGTACGAAGATGTGTAGTTAAGATATTATTGATTGAATGAGATAGTTGGTCGTCCGATAAGACCAACGAGCATGAACTATCCCAATATTGTTTATATATATATACGTCGTACCAGTCCCTTACTTGAACCAAACTCTTATGTTTGTGCAATATGTATGTGACGTAAGATATAAATCGGTACGAAGATGTGTAGTTAAGATATTGTTGATTGAATGAGATAGTTGGTCGTCCGATGAGACCATCGAGCATGAACTATCCCAATATTGTTAATATATGTCGTACCAGTCCTTTACTTGAACCCAAACTCTTATGTTTGTGCAATATGTATGTGACGTAAGATATAAATCGGTACGAAGATGTGTAGTTAAGATATTATTGATTGAATGAAATGATTGGCCGTCCAATAAGACCATCGAGCATGAACTATCCCAATATTGTTAATATATGTCGTACCAGTCCCATACTTGAACCAAACTCTTATGTTTGTGCAATATGTATGTGACGTAAGATATAAATCGGTACGAAGATGTGTAGTTAAGATATTATTGATTGAATGAGATAGTTGGTCGTCCGATAAGACCAACGAGCATGAACTATCCCAATATTGTTAATATATATATACGTCGTACCAGTCCCTTACTTGAACCAAACTCTTATGTTTGTGCAATATGTATGTGACGTAAGATATAAATCGGTACGAAGATGTGTAGTTAAGATATTATTGATTGAATGAGATAGTTGGTCGTTCGATAAGACCATCGAGCATGAACTATCCCAATATTGTTAATATATGTCGTACCAGTCCCATACTTGAACCAAACTCTTATGTTTGTGCAATATGTATGTGACGTAAGATATAAATCGGTACGAAGATGTGTAGTTAAGATAGTATTGATTGAATGAGATGATTGGCCGTCCGATGAGACCATCGAGCATCAACTATGCCAATATTGTTAATATATGTCGTACCAGTCCTTTACTTGAACCAAACTCTTATGTTTGTGCAATATGTATATGTGGCGTAAGATATAAATCGGTACGAAGATGTGTAGTTAAGATATTATTGATTGAATGAGATAGTTGGTCGTCCGATGAGACCATCGAGCATCAACTATGCCTATATTGTTAATATATGTCGTACCAGTTCTTTACTTGAACCAAACTCTTATGTTTGTGCAATATGTATGTGACGTAAGATATAAATCGGTACGAAGATGTGTAGTTAAGATATTATTGATTGAATGAGATAGTTGGTCGTCCGATAAGACCATCGAGCATGAACTATCCCAATATTGTTAATATATGTCGTACCAGTCCTTTACTTGAACCAAACTCTTATGTTTGTGCAATATGTATGTGGCGTAAGATATAAATCGGTACGAAGATGTGTAGTTAAGATATTATTGATTGAATGAGATAGTTGGTCGTCCGATGAGACCATCGAGCATCAACTATGCCTATATTGTTAATATATGTCGTACCAGTTCTTTACTTGAACCAAACTCTTATGTTTGTGCAATATGTATGTGACGTAAGATATAAATCGGTACGAAGATGTGTAGTTAAGATATTATTGATTGAATGAGATAGTTGGTCGTCCGATGAGACCATCGAGCATCAACTATGCCTATATTGTTAATATATGTCGTACCAGTTCTTTACTTGAACCAAACTCTTATGTTTGTGCAATATGTATGTGACGTAAGATATAAATCGGTACGAAGATGTGTAGTTAAGATATTATTGATTGAATGAGATAGTTGGTCGTCCGATAAGACCATCGAGCATGAACTATCCCAATATTGTTAATATATGTCGTACCAGTCCCATACTTGAACCAAACTCTTATGTTTGTGCAATATGTATGTGACGTAAGATATAAATCGGTACGAAGATGTGTAGTTAAGATATTGTTGATTGAATGAGATGATTGGCCGTCCGATGAGACCATCGAGCATGAACTATCCCAATATTGTTAATATATGTCGTACCAGTCCCATACTTGAACCAAACTCTTATGTTTGTGCAATATGTATGTGACGTAAGATATAAATCGGTACGAAGATGTGTAGTTAAGATAGTATTGATTGAATGAGATGATTGGCCGTCCGATGAGACCATCGAGCATCAACTATCCCAATATTGTTAATATATGTCGTACCAGTCCTTTACTTGAACCAAACTCTTATGTTTGTGCAATATGTATGTGACGTAAGATATAAATCGGTACGAAGATGTGTAGTTAAGATATTATTGATTGAATGAGATAGTTGGTCGTCCGATGAGACCATCGAGCATCAACTATGCCTATATTGTTAATATATGTCGTACCAGTTCTTTACTTGAACCAAACTCTTATGTTTGTGCAATATGTATGTGACGTAAGATATAAATCGGTACGAAGATGTGTAGTTAAGATATTATTGATTGAATGAGATAGTTGGTCGTCCGATAAGACCAACGAGCATGAACTATCCCAATATTGTTAATATATATATACGTCGTACCAGTCCCTTACTTGAACCAAACTCTTATGTTTGTGCAATATGTATGTGACGTAAGATATAAATCGGTACGAAGATGTGTAGTTAAGATATTATTGATTGAATGAGATAGTTGGTCGTCCGATAAGACCATCGAGCATGAACTATCCCAATATTGTTAATATATGTCGTACCAGTCCCATACTTGAACCAAACTCTTATGTTTGTGCAATATGTATGTGACGTAAGATATAAATCGGTACGAAGATGTGTAGTTAAGATAGTATTGATTGAATGAGATGATTGGCCGTCCGATGAGACCATCGAGCATGAACTATCCCAATATTGTTAATATATGTCGTACCAGTCCCATACTTGAACCAAACTCTTATGTTTGTGCAATATGTATGTGACGTAAGATATAAATCGGTACGAAGATGTGTAGTTAAGATATTATTGATTGAATGAGATAGTTGGTCGTCCGATAAGACCATCGAGCATGAACTATCCCAATATTGTTAATATATGTCGTACCAGTCCCATACTTGAACCAAACTCTTATGTTTGTGCAATATGTATGTGACGTAAGATATAAATCGGTACGAAGATGTGTAGTTAAGATATTATTGATTGAATGAGATAGTTGGTCGTCCGATAAGACCATCGAGCATGAACTATCCCAATATTGTTAATATATGTCGTACCAGTCCCTTACTTGAACCAAACTCTTATGTTTGTGCAATATGTATGTGACGTAAGATATAAATCGGTACGAAGATGTGTAGTTAAGATATTGTTGATTGAATGAGATGATTGGCCGTCCGATGAGACCATCGAGCATGAACTATCCCAATATTGTTAATATATGTCGTACCAGTCCCATACTTGAACCAAACTCTTATGTTTGTGCAATATGTATGTGACGTAAGATATAAATCGGTACGAAGATGTGTAGTTAAGATATTATTGATTGAATGAGATAGTTGGTCGTCCGATAAGACCATCGAGCATCAACTATCCCAATATTGTTAATATATGTCGTACCAGTCCCATACTTGAACCAAACTCTTATGTTTGTGCAATATGTATGTGACGTAAGATATAAATCGGTACGAAGATGTGTAGTTAAGATATTATTGATTGAATGAGATAGTTGGTCGTCCGATAAGACCATCGAGCATGAACTATCCCAATATTGTTAATATATGTCGTACCAGTCCTTTACTTGAACCAAACTCTTATGTTTGTGCAATATGTATGTGACGTAAGATATAAATCGGTACGAAGATGTGTAGTTAAGATATTGTTGATTGAATGAGATGATTGGCCGTCCGATGAGACCATCGAGCATGAACTATCCCAATATTGTTAATATATGTCGTACCAGTCCCATACTTGAACCAAACTCTTATGTTTGTGCAATATGTATGTGACGTAAGATATAAATCGGTACGAAGATGTGTAGTTAAGATATTATTGATTGAATGAGATAGTTGGTCGTCCGATAAGACCATCGAGCATGAACTATCCCAATATTGTTAATATATGTCGTACCAGTCCCATACTTGAACCAAACTCTTATGTTTGTGCAATATGTATGTGACGTAAGATATAAATCGGTACGAAGATGTGTAGTTAAGATATTGTTGATTGAATGAGATGATTGGCCGTCCGATGAGACCATCGAGCATGAACTATCCCAATATTGTTAATATATGTCGTACCAGTCCCATACTTGAACCAAACTCTTATGTTTGTGCAATATGTATGTGACGTAAGATATAAATCGGTACGAAGATGTGTAGTTAAGATATTATTGATTGAATGAGATAGTTGGTCGTCCGATAAGACCATCGAGCATGAACTATCCCAATATTGTTAATATATGTCGTACCAGTCCCATACTTGAACCAAACTCTTATGCTTGTGCAATATGTATGTGACGTAAGATATAAATCGGTACGAAGATGTGTAGTTAAGATATTGTTGATTGAATGAGATGATTGGCCGTCCGATGAGACCATCGAGCATGAACTATCCCAATATTGTTAATATATGTCGTACCAGTCCCATACTTCAACCAAACTCTTATGTTTGTGCAATATGTATGTGACGTAAGATATAAATCGGTACGAAGATGTGTAGTTAAGATATTATTGATTGAATGAGATAGTTGGTCGTCCGATAAGACCATCAACTATCCCGAGCATCAACTATCCCAATATTGTTAATATATGTCGTACCAGTCCCATACTTGAACCAAACTCTTATGTTTGTGCAATATGTATGTGACGTAAGATATAAATCGGTACGATGATGTGTAGTTAAGATATTATTGATTGAATGAGATAGTTGGTCGTCCGATAAGACCATCGAGCATGAACTATCCCAATATTGTTAATATATGTCGTACCAGTCCCATACTTGAACCAAACTCTTATGTTTGTGCAATATGTATGTGACGTAAGATATAAATCGGTACGAAGATGTGTAGTTAAGATATTATTGATTGAATGAGATAGTTGGTCGTCCGATAAGACCATCGAGCATGAACTATCCCAATATTGTTAATATATGTCGTACCAGTCCCTTACTTGAACCAAACTCTTATGTTTGTGCAATATGTATGTGACGTAAGATATAAATCGGTACGAAGATGTGTAGTTAAAATATTAACAACATAATGATATAATAATATATGTCGTACCAGTCCCACACTTTAACCAAACTCTTATGTTTGTGCAATATGTATGTGACGTAAGATATAAATCGGTACGAAGATGTGTAGTTAAGATATTATTGATTGAATGAGATAGTTGGTCGTCCGATAAGACCAACGAGCATGAACTATCCCAATATTGTTAATATATATATACGTCGTACCAGTCCCTTACTTGAACCAAACTCTTATGTTTGTGCAATATGTATGTGACGTAAGATATAAATCGGTACGAAGATGTGTAGTTAAGATATTATTGATTGAATGAGATAGTTGGTCGTCCGATAAGACCATCGAGCATGAACTATCCCAATATTGTTAATATATGTCGTACCAGTCCCTTACTTGAACCAAACTCTTATGTTTGTGCAATATGTATGTGACGTAAGATATAAATCGGTACGAAGATGTGTAGTTAAGATATTATTGATTGAATGAGATAGTTGGTCGTCCGATGAGACCATCGAGCATGAACTATCCCAATATTGTTAATATATGTCGTACCAGTCCCTTACTTGAACCAAACTCTTATGTTTGTGCAATATGTATGTGACGTAAGATATAAATCGGTACGAAGATGTGTAGTTAAAATATTAACAACATAATGATATAATAATATATGTCGTACCAGTCCCACACTTTAACCAAACTCTTATGTTTGTGCAATATGTATGTGACGTAAGATATAAATCGGTACGAAGATGTGTAGTTAAGATATTATTGATTGAATGAGATAGTTGGTCGTCCGATAAGACCAACGAGCATGAACTATCCCAATATTGTTAATATATATATACGTCGTACCAGTCCCTTACTTGAACCAAACTCTTATGTTTGTGCAATATGTATGTGACGTAAGATATAAATCGGTACGAAGATGTGTAGTTAAGATATTATTGATTGAATGAGATAGTTGGTCGTCCGATAAGACCATCGAGCATGAACTATCCCAATATTGTTAATATATGTCGTACCAGTCCCATACTTGAACCAAACTCTTATGTTTGTGCAATATGTATGTGACGTAAGATATAAATCGGTACGAAGATGTGTAGTTAAGATATTATTGATTGAATGAGATAGTTGGTCGTCCGATAAGACCAACGAGCATGAACTATCCCAATATTGTTAATATATGTCGTACCAGTCCCATACTTGAACCAAACTCTTATGTTTGTGCAATATGTATGTGACGTAAGATATAAATCGGTACGAAGATGTGTAGTTAAGATATTATTGATTGAATGAGATAGTTGGTCGTCCGATAAGACCATCGAGCATGAACTATCCCAACATTGTTAATATATGTCGTACCAGTCCCTTACTTGAACCAAACTCTTATGTTTGTGCAATATGTATGTGACGTAAGATATAAATCGGTACGAAGATGTGTAGTTAAGATAGTATTGATTGAATGAGATGATTGGCCGTCCGATGAGACCATCGAGCATCAACTATCCCAATATTGTTAATATATGTCGTACCAGTCCTTTACTTGAACCAAACTCTTATGTTTGTGCAATATGTATGTGACGTAAGATATAAATCGGTACGAAGATGTGTAGTTAAGATAGTATTGATTGAATGAGATGATTGGCCGTCCGATGAGACCATCGAGCATCAACTATCCCAATATTGTTAATATATGTCGTACCAGTCCTTTACTTGAACCAAACTCTTATGTTTGTGCAATATGTATGTGACGTAAGATATAAATCGGTACGAAGATGTGTAGTTAAGATATTGTTGATTGAATGAGATAGTTGGTCGTCCGATAAGACCATCGAGCATGAAC
Organism: Tipula lateralis; assembly: GCA_963932295.1. Taxonomy (NCBI): domain Eukaryota; kingdom Metazoa; phylum Arthropoda; class Insecta; order Diptera; family Tipulidae; genus Tipula; species Tipula lateralis. Next base: position 34,329,595 of record OZ010739.1, on the reverse strand, counting down.
TATCCCAATATTGTTAATATATGTCGTACCAGTCCCATACTTGAACCAAACTCTTATGTTTGTGCAATATGTATGTGACGTAAGATATAAATCGGTACGAAGATGTGTAGTTAAGATATTATTGATTGAATGAGATAGTTGGTCGTCCGATAAGACCATCGAGCATCAACTATCCCAATATTGTTAATATATGTCGTACCAGTCCCATACTTGAACCAAACTCTTATGTTTGTGCAATACGTATGTGACGTAAGATATAAATCGGTACGAAGATGTGTAGTTAAGATATTATTGATTGAATGAGATAGTTGGTCGTCCGATAAGACCATCGAGCATGAACTATCCCAATATTGTTAATATATGTCGTACCAGTCCTTTACTTGAACCAAACTCTTATGTTTGTGCAATATGTATGTGACGTAAGATATAAATCGGTACGAAGATGTGTAGTTAAGATATTGTTGATTGAATGAGATGATTGGCCGTCCGATGAGACCATCGAGCATGAACTATCCCAATATTGTTAATATATGTCGTACCAGTCCCATACTTGAACCAAACTCTTATGTTTGTGCAATATGTATGTGACGTAAGATATAAATCGGTACGAAGATGTGTAGTTAAGATATTATTGATTGAATGAGATAGTTGGTCGTCCGATAAGACCATCGAGCATGAACTATCCCAATATTGTTAATATATGTCGTACCAGTCCCTTACTTGAACCAAACTCTTATGTTTGTGCAATATGTATGTGACGTAAGATATAAATCGGTACGAAGATGTGTAGTTAAAATATTAACAACATAATGATATAATAATATATGTCGTACCAGTCCCACACTTTAACCAAACTCTTATGTTTGTGCAATATGTATGTGACGTAAGATATAAATCGGTACGAAGATGTGTAGTTAAGATATTATTGATTGAATGAGATAGTTGGTCGTCCGATAAGACCAACGAGCATGAACTATCCCAATATTGTTAATATATATATACGTCGTACCAGTCCCTTACTTGAACCAAACTCTTATGTTTGTGCAATATGTATGTGACGTAAGATATAAATCGGTACGAAGATGTGTAGTTAAGATATTATTGATTGAATGAGATAGTTGGTCGTCCGATAAGACCATCGAGCATGAACTATCCCAATATTGTTAATATATGTCGTACCAGTCCCATACTTGAACCAAACTCTTATGTTTGTGCAATATGTATGTGACGTAAGATATAAATCGGTACGAAGATGTGTAGTTAAGATATTATTGATTGAATGAGATAGTTGGTCGTCCGATAAGACCAACGAGCATGAACTATCCCAATATTGTTAATATATGTCGTACCAGTCCCATACTTGAACCAAACTCTTATGTTTGTGCAATATGTATGTGACGTAAGATATAAATCGGTACGAAGATGTGTAGTTAAGATATTATTGATTGAATGAGATAGTTGGTCGTCCGATAAGACCATCGAGCATGAACTATCCCAACATTGTTAATATATGTCGTACCAGTCCCTTACTTGAACCAAACTCTTATGTTTGTGCAATATGTATGTGACGTAAGATATAAATCGGTACGAAGATGTGTAGTTAAGATAGTATTGATTGAATGAGATGATTGGCCGTCCGATGAGACCATCGAGCATCAACTATCCCAATATTGTTAATATATGTCGTACCAGTCCTTTACTTGAACCAAACTCTTATGTTTGTGCAATATGTATGTGACGTAAGATATAAATCGGTACGAAGATGTGTAGTTAAGATAGTATTGATTGAATGAGATGATTGGCCGTCCGATGAGACCATCGAGCATCAACTATCCCAATATTGTTAATATATGTCGTACCAGTCCTTTACTTGAACCAAACTCTTATGTTTGTGCAATATGTATGTGACGTAAGATATAAATCGGTACGAAGATGTGTAGTTAAGATATTGTTGATTGAATGAGATAGTTGGTCGTCCGATAAGACCATCGAGCATGAACTATCCCAATATTGTTAATATATGTCGTACCAGTCCCATACTTGAACCAAACTCTTATGTTTGTGCAATATGTATGTGACGTAAGATATAAATCGGTACGAAGATGTGTAGTTAAGATATTATTGATTGAATGAGATAGTTGGTCGTCCGATAAGACCATCGAGCATCAACTATCCCAATATTGTTAATATATGTCGTACCAGTCCCATACTTGAACCAAACTCTTATGTTTGTGCAATACGTATGTGACGTAAGATATAAATCGGTACGAAGATGTGTAGTTAAGATATTATTGATTGAATGAGATAGTTGGTCGTCCGATAAGACCATCGAGCATGAACTATCCCAATATTGTTAATATATGTCGTACCAGTCCTTTACTTGAACCAAACTCTTATGTTTGTGCAATATGTATGTGACGTAAGATATAAATCGGTACGAAGATGTGTAGTTAAGATATTGTTGATTGAATGAGATGATTGGCCGTCCGATGAGACCATCGAGCATGAACTATCCCAATATTGTTAATATATGTCGTACCAGTCCCATACTTGAACCAAACTCTTATGTTTGTGCAATATGTATGTGACGTAAGATATAAATCGGTACGAAGATGTGTAGTTAAGATATTATTGATTGAATGAGATAGTTGGTCGTCCGATAAGACCATCGAGCATGAACTATCCCAATATTGTTAATATATGTCGTACCAGTACCATACTTGAACCAAACTCTTATGTTTGTGCAATATGTATGTGACGTAAGATATAAATCGGTACGAAGATGTGTAGTTAAGATATTGTTGATTGAATGAGATGATTGGCCGTCCGATGAGACCATCGAGCATGAACTATCCCAATATTGTTAATATATGTCGTACCAGTCCCATACTTGAACCAAACTCTTATGTTTGTGCAATATGTATGTGACGTAAGATATAAATCGGTACGAAGATGTGTAGTTAAGATATTATTGATTGAATGAGATAGTTGGTCGTCCGATAAGACCATCGAGCATGAACTATCCCAATATTGTTAATATATGTCGTACCAGTCCCATACTTGAACCAAACTCTTATGTTTGTGCAATATGTATGTGACGTAAGATATAAATCGGTACGAAGATGTGTAGTTAAGATATTGTTGATTGAATGAGATGATTGGCCGTCCGATGAGACCATCGAGCATGAACTATCCCAATATTGTTAATATATGTCGTACCAGTCCCATACTTGAACCAAACTCTTATGTTTGTGCAATATGTATGTGACGTAAGATATAAATCGGTACGAAGATGTGTAGTTAAGATATTATTGATTGAATGAGATAGTTGGTCGTCCGATAAGACCATCGAGCATGAACTATCCCAATATTGTTAATATATGTCGTACCAGTCCCTTACTTGAACCAAACTCTTATGTTTGTGCAATATGTATGTGACGTAAGATATAAATCGGTACGAAGATGTGTAGTTAAGATATTATTGATTGAATGAGATAGTTGGTCGTCCGATGAGACCATCGAGCATGAACTATCCCAATATTGTTAATATATGTCGTACCAGTCCCTTACTTGAACCAAACTCTTATGTTTGTGCAATATGTATGTGACGTAAGATATAAATCGGTACGAAGATGTGTAGTTAAAATATTAACAACATAATGATATAATAATATATGTCGTACCAGTCCCACACTTATCCAAACTCTTATGTTTGTGCAATATGTATGTGACGTAAGATATAAATCGGTACGAAGATGTGTAGTTAAGATATTATTGATTGAATGAGATAGTTGGTCGTCCGATAAGACCATCGAGCATGAACTATCCCAATATTGTTAATATATGTCGTACCAGTCCCATACTTGAACCAAACTCTTATGTTTGTGCAATATGTATGTGACGTAAGATATAAATCGGTACGAAGATGTGTAGTTAAGATATTATTGATTGAATGAGATAGTTGGTCGTCCGATAAGACCAACGAGCATGAACTATCCCAATATTGTTAATATATATATACGTCGTACCAGTCCCTTACTTGAACCAAACTCTTATGTTTGTGCAATATGTATGTGACGTAAGATATAAATCGGTACGAAGATGTGTAGTTAAGATATTATTGATTGAATGAGATAGTTGGTCGTCCGATAAGACCATCGAGCATGAACTATCCCAATATTGTTAATATATGTCGTACCAGTCCCATACTTGAACCAAACTCTTATGTTTGTGCAATATGTATGTGACGTAAGATATAAATCGGTACGAAGATGTGTAGTTAAGATATTATTGATTGAATGAGATAGTTGGTCGTCCGATAAGACCATCGAGCATGAACTATCCCAATATTGTTAATATATGTCGTACCAGTCCCATACTTGAACCAAACTCTTATGTTTGTGCAATATGTATGTGACGTAAGATATAAATCGGTACGAAGATGTGTAGTTAAGATATTATTGATTGAATGAGATAGTTGGTCGTCCGATAAGACCAACGAGCATGAACTATCCCAATATTGTTAATATATGTCGTACCAGTCCCATACTTGAACCAAACTCTTATGTTTGTGCAATATGTATGTGACGTAAGATATAAATCGGTACGAAGATGTGTAGTTAAGATATTATTGATTGAATGAGATAGTTGGTCGTCCGATAAGACCATCGAGCATGAACTATCCCAACATTGTTAATATATGTCGTACCAGTCCCTTACTTGAACCAAACTCTTATGTTTGTGCAATATGTATGTGACGTAAGATATAAATCGGTACGAAGATGTGTAGTTAAGATAGTATTGATTGAATGAGATGATTGGCCGTCCGATGAGACCATCGAGCATCAACTATCCCAATATTGTTAATATATGTCGTACCAGTCCTTTACTTGAACCAAACTCTTATGTTTGTGCAATATGTATGTGACGTAAGATATAAATCGGTACGAAGATGTGTAGTTAAGATATTGTTGATTGAATGAGATGATTGGCCGTCCGATGAGACCATCGAGCATGAACTATCCCAATATTGTTAATATATGTCGTACCAGTCCTTTACTTGAACCAAACTCTTATGTTTGTGCAATATGTATGTGACGTAAGATATAAATCGGTACGAAGATGTGTAGTTAAGATATTGTTGATTGAATGAGATAGTTGGTCGTCCGATAAGACCATCGAGCATGAACTATCCCAATATTGTTAATATATGTCGTACCAGTCCCTTACTTGAACGAAACTCTTATGTTTGTGCAATATGTATGTGACGTAAGATATAAATCGGTACGAAGATGTGTAGTTAAGATATTATTGATTGAATGAGATAGTTGGTCGTCCGATAAGACCATCGAGCATGAACTATCCCAATATTGTTAATATATGTCGTACCAGTCCCTTACTTGAACCAAACTCTTATGTTTGTGCAATATGTATGTGACGTAAGATATAAATCGGTACGAAGATGTGTAGTTAAGATATTATTGATTGAACGAGATAGTTGGTCGTCCGATGAGACCATCGAGCATGAACTATCCCAATATTGTTAATATATGTCGTACCAGTCCCTTACTTGAACCAAACTCTTATGTTTGTGCAATATGTATGTGACGTAAGATATAAATCGGTACGAAGATGTGTAGTTAAGATATTATTGATTGAATGAGATAGTTGGTCGTCCGATAAGACCATCGAGCATGAACTATCCCAATATTGTTAATATATGTCGTACCAGTCCTTTACTTGAACCAAACTCTTATGTTTGTGCAATATGTATGTGGCGTAAGATATAAATCGGTACGAAGATGTGTAGTTAAGATATTATTGATTGAATGAGATGATTGGCCGTCCGATGAGACCATCGAGCATCAACTATGCCAATATTGTTAATATATGTCGTACCAGTCCTTTACTTGAACCAAACTCTTATGTTTGTGCAATATGTATGTGACGTAAGATATAAATCGGTACGAAGATGTGTAGTTAAGATATTATTGATTGAATGAGATAGTTAGTCGTCCGATAAGACCATCGAGCATCAACTATCCCAATATTGTTAATATATGTCGTACCAGTCCCATACTTGAACCAAACTCTTATGTTTGTGCAATATGTATGTGACGTAAGATATAAATCGGTACGAAGATGTGTAGTTAAGATATTATTGATTGAATGAGATAGTTGGTCGTCCGATAAGACCATCGAGCATGAACTATCCCAATATTGTTAATATATGTCGTACCAGTCCCATACTTGAACCAAACTCTTATGTTTGTGCAATATGTATGTGACGTAAGATATAAATCGGTACGAAGATGTGTAGTTAAGATATTATTGATTGAATGAGATAGTTGGTCGTCCGATAAGACCATCGAGCATGAACTATCCCAATAATGTTATAATAATATATGTCGTACCAGTCCCACACTTGAACCAAACTCTTATGTTTGTGCAATATGTATGTGACGTAAGATATAAATCGGTACGAAGATGTGTAGTTAAGATATTATTGATTGAATGAGATAGTTGGTCGTCCGATAAGACCATCGAGCATGAACTATCCCAATATTGTTAATATATGTCGTACCAGTCCCTTACTTGAACCAAACTCTTATGTTTGTGCAATATGTATGTGACGTAAGATATAAATCGGTACGAAGATGTGTAGTTAAGATATTATTGATTGAATGAGATAGTTGGTCGTCCGATAAGACCATCGAGCATCAACTATCCCAATATTGTTAATATATGTCGTACCAGTCCCATACTTGAACCAAACTCTTATGTTTGTGCAATATGTATGTGACGTAAGATATAAATCGGTACGAAGATGTGTAGTTAAGATATTATTGATTGAATGAGATAGTTGGTCGTCCGATAAGACCATCGAGCATGAACTATCCCAATATTGTTAATATATGTCGTACCAGTCCCTTACTTGAACCAAACTCTTATGTTTGTGCAATATGTATGTGACGTAAGATATAAATCGGTACGAAGATGTGTAGTTAAGATAGTATTGATTGAATGAGATGATTGGCCGTCCGATGAGACCATCGAGCATCAACTATCCCAATATTGTTAATATATGTCGTACCAGTCCTTTACTTGAACCAAACTCTTATGTTTGTGCAATATGTATGTGACGTAAGATATAAATCGGTACGAAGATGTGTAGTTAAGATAGTATTGATTGAATGAGATGATTGGCCGTCCGATGAGACCATCGAGCATCAACTATCCCAATATTGTTAATATATGTCGTACCAGTCCTTTACTTGAACCAAACTCTTATGTTTGTGCAATATGTATGTGACGTAAGATATAAATCGGTACGAAGATGTGTAGTTAAGATATTGTTGATTGAATGAGATAGTTGGTCGTCCGATAAGACCATCGAGCATGAACTACCCCAATATTGTTAATATATGTCGTACCAGTCCCTTACTTGAACGAAACTCTTATGTTTGTGCAATATGTATGTGACGTAAGATATAAATCGGTACGAAGATGTGTAGTTAAGATATTATTGATTGAATGAGATAGTTGGTCGTCCGATAAGACCATCGAGCATGAACTATCCCAATATTGTTAATATATGTCGTACCAGTCCCTTACTTGAACCAAACTCTTATGTTTGTGCAATATGTATGTGACGTAAGATATAAATCGGTACGAAGATGTGTAGTTAAGATATTATTGATTGAATGAGATAGTTGGTCGTCCGATAAGACCATCGAGCATGAACTATCCCAATATTGTTAATATATGTCGTACCAGTCCTTTACTTGAACCAAACTCTTATGTTTGTGCAATATGTATGTGGCGTAAGATATAAATCGGTACGAAGATGTGTAGTTAAGATATTATTGATTGAATGAGATAGTTGGTCGTCCGATGAGACCATCGAGCATCAACTATGCCTATATTGTTAATATATGTCGTACCAGTCCTTTACTTGAACCAAACTCTTATGTTTGTGCAATATGTATGTGACGTAAGATATAAATCGGTACGAAGATGTGTAGTTAAGATATTATTGATTGAATGAGATAGTTGGTCGTCCGATAAGACCATCGAGCATGAACTATCCCAATATTGTTAATATATGTCGTACCAGTCCCATACTTGAACCAAACTCTTATGTTTGTGCAATATGTATGTGACGTAAGATATAAATCGGTACGAAGATGTGTAGTTAAGATATTGTTGATTGAATGAGATGATTGGCCGTCCGATGAGACCATCGAGCATGAACTATCCCAATATTGTTAATATATGTCGTACCAGTCCCATACTTCAACCAAACTCTTATGTTTGTGCAATATGTATGTGACGTAAGATATAAATCGGTACGAAGATGTGTAGTTAAGATATTATTGATTGAATGAGATGATTGGCCGTCCGATGAGACCATCGAGCATCAACTATGCCAATATTGTTAATATATGTCGTACCAGTCCTTTACTTGAACCAAACTCTTATGTTTGTGCAATATGTATGTGACGTAAGATATAAATCGGTACGAAGATGTGTAGTTAAGATATTATTGATTGAATGAGATGATTGGTCGTCCGATAAGACCATCGAGCATCAACTATCCCAATATTGTTAATATATGTCGTACCAGTCCCATACTTGAACCAAACTCTTATGTTTGTGCAATATGTATGTGACGTAAGATATAAATCGGTACGAAGATGTGTAGTTAAGATATTATTGATTGAATGAGATAGTTGGTCGTCCGATAAGACCATCGAGCATGAACTATCCCAATATTGTTAATATATGTCGTACCAGTCCCATACTTGAACCAAACTCTTATGTTTGTGCAATATGTATGTGACGTAAGATATAAATCGGTACGAAGATGTGTAGTTAAGATATTATTGATTGAATGAGATAGTTGGTCGTCCGATAAGACCATCGAGCATGAACTATCCCAATAATGTTATAATAATATATGTCGTACCAGTCCCACACTTGAACCAAACTCTTATGTTTGTGCAATATGTATGTGACGTAAGATATAAATCGGTACGAAGATGTGTAGTTAAGATATTATTGATTGAATGAGATAGTTGGTCGTCCGATAAGACCATCGAGCATGAACTATCCCAATATTGTTAATATATGTCGTACCAGTCCTTTACTTGAACCAAACTCTTATGTTTGTGCAATATGTATGTGACGTAAGATATAAATCGGTACGAAGATGTGTAGTTAAGATATTATTGATTGAATGAGATAGTTGGTCGTCCGATAAGACCATCGAGCATGAACTATCCCAATATTGTTAATATATGTCGTACCAGTCCCTTACTTGAACGAAACTCTTATGTTTGTGCAATATGTATGTGACGTAAGATATAAATCGGTACGAAGATGTGTAGTTAAGATATTATTGATTGAATGAGATAGTTGGTCGTCCGATAAGACCATCGAGCATGAACTATCCCAATATTGTTAATATATGTCGTACCAGTCCCTTACTTGAACCAAACTCTTATGTTTGTGCAATATGTATGTGACGTAAGATATAAATCGGTACGAAGATGTGTAGTTAAGATATTATTGATTGAATGAGATAGTTGGTCGTCCGATAAGACCATCGAGCATCAACTATCCCAATATTGTTAATATATGTCGTACCAGTCCTTTACTTGAACCAAACTCTTATGTTTGTGCAATATGTATGTGACGTAAGATATAAATCGGTACGAAGATGTGTAGTTAAGATATTATTGATTGAATGAGATAGTTGGTCGTCCGATAAGACCATCGAGCATGAACTATCCCAATATTGTTAATATATGTCGTACCAGTCCTTTACTTGAACCAAACTCTTATGTTTGTGCAATATGTATGTGACGTAAGATATAAATCGGTACTAAGATGTGTAGTTAAGATATTATTGATTGAATGAGATGATTGGCCGTCCGATGAGACCATCGAGCATCAACTATGCCAATATTGTTAATATATGTCGTACCAGTCCTTTACTTGAACCAAACTCTTATGTTTGTGCAATATGTATGTGACGTAAGATATAAATCGGTACGAAGATGTGTAGTTAAGATATTATTGATTGAATGAGATGATTGGCCGTCCGATGAGACCATCGAGCATGAACTATCCCAATATTGTTAATATATGTCATACCAGTCCTATACTTGAACGAAACTCTTATGTTTGTGCAATATGTATGTGACGTAAGATATAAATCGGTACGAAGATGTGTAGTTAAGATATTATTGATTGAATGAGATAGTTGGTCGTCCGATAAGACCATCGAGCATGAACTATCCCAATATTGTTAATATATGTCGTACCAGTCCTTTACTTGAACCAAACTCTTATGTTTGTGCAATATGTATGTGACGTAAGATATAAATCGGTACGAAGATGTGTAGTTAAGATATTATTGATTGAATGAGATGATTGGCCGTTCGATAAGACCATCGAGCATCAACTATCCCAATATTGTTAATATATGTCGTACCAGTCCCATACTTGAACCAAACTCTTATGTTTGTGCAATATGTATGTGACGTGAGATATAAATCGGTACGAAGATGTGTAGTTAAGATATTATTGATTGAATGAGATGATTGGCCGTTCGATGAGACCATCGAGCATCAACTATCCCAATATTGTTAATATATGTCGTACCAGTCCCTTACTTGAACCAAACTCTTATGTTTGTGCAATATGTATGTGACGTAAGATATAAATCGGTACGAAGATGTGTAGTTAAGATATTATTGATTGAATGAGATGATTGGCCGTCCGATGAGACCATCGAGCATCAACTATGCCAATATTGTTAATATATGTCGTACCAGTCCTTTACTTGAACCAAACTCTTATGTTTGTGCAATATGTATGTGACGTAAGATATAAATCGGTACGAAGATGTGTAGTTAAGATATTATTGATTGAATGAGATGATTGGCCGTCCGATGAGACCATCGAGCATGAACTATCCCAATATTGTTAATATATGTCATACCAGTCCTATACTTGAACCAAACTCTTATGTTTGTGCAATATGTATGTGACGTAAGATATAAATCGGTACGAAGATGTGTAGTTAAGATATTATTGATTGAATGAGATAGTTGGCCGTCCGATAAGACCATCGAGCATGAACTATCCCAATATTGTTAATATATGTCGTACCAGTCCTTTACTTGAACCAAACTCTTATGTTTGTGCAATATGTATGTGACGTAAGATATAAATCGGTACGAAGATGTGTAGTTAAGATATTATTGATTGAATGAGATGATTGGCCGTTCGATAAGACCATCGAGCATCAACTATCCCAATATTGTTAATATATGTCGTACCAGTCCCATACTTGAACCAAACTCTTATGTTTGTGCAATATGTATGTGACGTGAGATATAAATCGGTACGAAGATGTGTAGTTAAGATATTATTGATTGAATGAGATGATTGGCCGTTCGATGAGACCATCGAGCATCAACTATGCCAATATTGTTAATATATGTCGTACCAGTCCTTTACTTGAACCAAACTCTTATGTTTGTGCAATATGTATGTGACGTAAGATATAAATCGGTACGAAGATGTGTAGTTAAGATATTATTGATTGAATGAAATGATTGACCGTCCGATGAGACCATCGAGCATCAACTATGCCAATATTGTTAATATATATCGTACCAGTACTTTACTTGAACCAAACTCTTATGTTTGTGCAATATGTATGTGACGTAAGATATAAATCGGTACGAAGATGTGTAGTTAAGATATTATTGATTGAATGAGATAGTTGGTCGTCCGATAAGACCATCGAGCATGAACTATCCCAATATTGTTAATATATGTCGTACCAGTCCCATACTTGAACCAAACTCTTATGTTTGTGCAATATGTATGTGACGTAAGATATAAATCGGTACGAAGATGTGTAGTTAAGATAGTATTGATTGAATGAGATGATTGGCCGTCCGATGAGACCATCGAGCATCAACTATCCCAATATTGTTAATATATGTCGTACCAGTCCCTTACTTGAACCAAACTCTTATGTTTGTGCAATATGTATGTGACGTAAGATATAAATCGGTACGAAGATGTGTAGTTAAGATATTATTGATTGAATGAGATGATTGGCCGTCCGATGAGACCATCGAGCATGAACTATCCCAATATTGTTAATATATGTAGTACCAGTCCCTTACTTGAACCAAACTCTTATGTTTGTGCAATATGTATGTGACGTAAGATATAAATCGGTACGAAGATGTGTAGTTAAGATATTATTGATTGAATGAGATGATTGGCCGTTCGATGAGACCATCGAGCATCAACTATCCCAATATTGTTAATATATGTCGTACCAGTCCTTTACTTGAACCAAACTCTTATGTTTGTGCAATATGTATGTGACGTAAGATATAAATCGGTACGAAGATGTGTAGTTAAGATATTATTGATTGAATGAGATAGTTGGTCGTCCGATAAGACCATCGAGCATGAACTATCCCAATATTGCTAATATATGTCGTACCAGTCCCAAACTTGAACCAAACCTTTATGTTTGTGCAATATGTATGTGACGTAAGATATAAATCGGTACGAAGATGTGTAGTTAAGATATTATTGATTGAATGAGATGATTGGCCGTCCGATGAGACCATCGAGCATCAACTATGCCAATATTGTTAAGATATGTCGTACCAGTCCTTTACTTGAACCAAACTCTTATGTTTGTGCAATATGTATGTGACGTAAGATATAAATCGGTACGAAGATGTGTAGTTAAGATATTATTGATTGAATGAGATGATTGGCCGTCCGATGAGACCATCGAGCATCAACTATGCCAATATTGTTAATATATGTCGTACCAGTCCTTTACTTGAACCAAACTCTTATGTTTGTGCAATATGTATGTGACGTAAGATATAAATCGGTACGAAGATGTGTAGTTAAGATATTATTGATTGAATGAGATGATTGGCCGTTCGATGAGACCATCGAGCATCAACTATGCCAATATTGTTAAGATATGTCGTACCAGTCCTTTACTTGAACCAAACTCTTATGTTTGTGCAATATGTATGTGACGTGAGATATAAATCGGTACGAAGATGTGTAGTTAAGATATTATTGATTGAATGAGATGATTGGCCGTTCGATGAGACCATCGAGCATCAACTATCCCAATATTGTTAATATATGTCGTACCAGTCCTTTACTTGAACCAAACTCTTATGTTTGTGCAATATGTATGTGACGTAAGATATAAATCGGTACGAAGATGTGTAGTTAAGATATTATTGATTGAATGAGATGATTGGCCGTCCGATGAGACCATCGAGCATCAACTATCCCAATATTGTTAATATATGTCGTACCAGTCCCTTACTTGAACCAAACTCTTATGTTTGTGCAATATGTATGTGACGTAAGATATAAATCGGTACGAAGATGTGTAGTTAAGATATTATTGATTGAATGAGATAGTTGGCCGTCCGATAAGACCATCGAGCATCAACTATCCCAATATTGTTAATATATGTCGTACCAGTCCTTTACTTGAACCAAACTCTTATGTTTGTGCAATATGTATGTGACGTAAGATATAAATCGGTACTAAGATGTGTAGTTAAGATATTATTGATTGAATGAGATGATTGGCCGTCCGATGAGACCATCGAGCATCAACTATCCCAATATTGTTAATATATGTCGTACCAGTCCCTTACTTGAACCAAACTCTTATGTTTGTGCAATATGTATGTGACGTAAGATATAAATCGGTACGAAGATGTGTAGTTAAGATATTATTGATTGAATGAGATGATTGGCCGTCCGATGAGACCATCGAGCATGAACTATCCCAATATTGTTAATATATGTCGTACCAGTCCTTTACTTGAACCAAACTCTTATGTTTGTGCAATATGTATGTGACGTAAGATATAAATCGGTACGAAGATGTGTAGTTAAGATATTATTGATTGAATGAGATAGTTGGTCGTCCGATAAGACCATCGAGCATGAACTATCCCAATATTGTTAATATATGTCGTACCAGTCCCATACTTGAACCAAACTCTTATGTTTGTGCAATATGTATGTGACGTAAGATATAAATCGGTACGAAGATGTGTAGTTAAGATAGTATTGATTGAATGAGATGATTGGCCGTCCGATGAGACCATCGAGCATCAACTATCCCAATATTGTTAATATATGTCGTACCAGTCCCTTACTTGAACCAAACTCTTATGTTTGTGCAATATGTATGTGACGTAAGATATAAATCGGTACGAAGATGTGTAGTTAAGATATTATTGATTGAATGAGATGATTGGCCGTCCGATGAGACCATCGAGCATGAACTATCCCAATATTGTTAATATATGTAGTACCAGTCCCTTACTTGAACCAAACTCTTATGTTTGTGCAATATGTATGTGACGTAAGATATAAATCGGTACGAAGATGTGTAGTTAAGATATTATTGATTGAATGAGATGATTGGCCGTTCGATGAGACCATCGAGCATCAACTATCCCAATATTGTTAATATATGTCGTACCAGTCCTTTACTTGAACCAAACTCTTATGTTTGTGCAATATGTATGTGACGTAAGATATAAATCGGTACGAAGATGTGTAGTTAAGATATTATTGATTGAATGAGATGATTGGCCGTTCGATGAGACCATCGAGCATCAACTATCCCAATATTGTTAATATATGTCGTACCAGTCCTTTACTTGAACCAAACTCTTATGTTTGTGCAATATGTATGTGACGTGAGATATAAATCGGTACGAAGATGTGTAGTTAAGATATTATTGATTGAATGAGATGATTGGCCGTTCGATGAGACCATCGAGCATCAACTATCCCAATATTGTTAATATATGTCGTACCAGTCCTTTACTTGAACCAAACTCTTATGTTTGTGCAATATGTATGTGACGTGAGATATAAATCGGTACGAAGATGTGTAGTTAAGATATTATTGATTGAATGAGATGATTGGCCGTTCGATGAGACCATCGAGCATCAACTATCCCAATATTGTTAATATATGTCGTACCAGTCCCTTACTTGAACCAAACTCTTATGTTTGTGCAATATGTATGTGACGTAAGATATAAATCGGTACGAAGATGTGTAGTTAAGATATTATTGATTGAATGAGATGATTGGCCGTCCGATGAGACCATCGAGCATCAACTATGCCAATATTGTTAATATATGTCGTACCTGTCCTTTACTTGAACCAAACTCTTATGTTTGTGCAATATGTATGTGACGTAAGATATAAATCGGTACGAAGATGTGTAGTTAAGATATTATTGATTGAATGAGATGATTGGCCGTTCGATGAGACCATCGAGCATCAACTATCCCAATATTGTTAATATATGTCGTACCAGTCCTTTACTTGAACCAAACTCTTATGTTTGTGCAATATGTATGTGACGTGAGATATAAATCGGTACGAAGATGTGTAGTTAAGATATTATTGATTGAATGAGATGATTGGCCGTACGATGAGACCATCGAGCATCAACTATCCCAATATTGTTAATATATGTCGTACCAGTCCTTTACTTGAACCAAACTCTTATGTTTGTGCAATATGTATGTGACGTAAGATATAAATCGGTACGAAGATGTGTAGTTAAGATATTATTGATTGAATGAGATGATTGGCCGTTCGATGAGACCATCGAGCATCAACTATCCCAATATTGTTAATATATGTCGTACCAGTCCTTTACTTGAACCAAACTCTTATGTTTGTGCAATATGTATGTGACGTGAGATATAAATCGGTACGAAGATGTGTAGTTAAGATATTATTGATTGAATGAGATGATTGGCCGTTCGATGAGACCATCGAGCATCAACTATGCCAATATTGTTAATATATGTCGTACCAGTCCTTTACTTGAACCAAACTCTTATGTTTGTGCAATATGAATGTGACGTAAGATATAAATCGGTACGAAGATGTGTAGTTAAGATATTATACATCGAGCATGAACTATCCCAATATTGTTAATATATGTCGTACCAGTCCCATACTTGAACCAAACTCTTATGTTTGTGCAATATGTATGTGACGTAAGATATAAATCGGTACGAAGATGTGTAGTTAAGATAGTATTGATTGAATGAGATGATTGGCCGTTCGATGAGACCATCGAACATCAACTATCCCAATATTGTTAATATATGTCGTACCAGTCCTTTACTTGAACCAAACTCTTATGTTTGTGCAATATGTATGTGACGTGAGATATAAATCGGTACGAAGATGTGTAGTTAAGATATTATTGATTGAATGAGATGATTGGCCGTTCGATGAGACCATCGAGCATCAACTATCCCAATATTGTTAATATATGTCGTACCAGTCCTTTACTTGAACCAAACTCTTATGTTTGTGCAATATGTATGTGACGTAAGATATAAATCGGTACGAAGATGTGTAGTTAAGATATTATTGATTGAATGAGATGATTGGCCGTTCGATGAGACCATCGAGCATCAACTATCCCAATATTGTTAATATATGTCGTACCAGTCCCTTACTTGAACCAAACTCTTATGTTTGTGCAATATGTATGTGACGTAAGATATAAATCGGTACGAAGATGTGTAGTTAAGATATTATTGATTGAATGAGATGATTGGCCGTCCGATGAGACCATCGAGCATCAACTATGCCAATATTGTTAATATATGTTGTACCAGTCCTTTACTTGAACCAAACTCTTATGTTTGTGCAATATGTATGTGACGTAAGATATAAATCGGTACGAAGATGTGTAGTTAAGATATTATTGATTGAATGAGATGATTGGCCGTTCGATGAGACCATCGAGCATTAACTATGCCAATATTGTTAATATATGTCGTACCAGTCCTTTACTTGAACCAAACTCTTATGTTTGTGCAATATGTATGTGACGTAAGATATAAATCGGTACGAAGATGTGTAGTTAAGATATTATTGATTGAATGAGATGATTGGCCGTCCGATGAGACCATCGAGCATCAACTATGCCAATATTGTTAATATATGTCGTACCAGTCCTTTACTTGAACCAAACTCTTATGTTTGTGCAATATGTATGTGACGTAAGATATAAATCGGTACGAAGATGTGTAGTTAAGATATTATTGATTGAATGAGATGATTGGCCGTTCGATGAGACCATCGAGCATCAACTATGCCAATATTGTTAAGATATGTCGTACCAGTCCTTTACTTGAACCAAACTCTTATGTTTGTGCAATATGTATGTGACGTAAGATATAAATCGGTACGAAGATGTGTAGTTAAGATATTATTGATTGAATTGGATAGTTGGTCGTCCGATAAGACCATCGAGCATGAACTATCCCAATATTGTTAATATATGTCGTACCAGTCCTTTACTTGAACCAAACTCTTATGTTTGTGCAATATGTATGTGACGTAAGATATGAATCGGTACGAAGATGTGTAGTTAAGATATTATTGATTGAATGAGATGATTGGCCGTCCGATGAGACCATCGAGCATCAACTATGCCAATATTGTTAATATATGTCGTACCAGTTCTTTACTTGAACCAAACTCTTATGTTTGTGCAATATGTATGTGACGTAAGATATAAATCGGTACGAAGATGTGTAGTTAAGATATTATTGATTGAATGAGATAGTTGGTCGTCCGATAAGACCATCGAGCATCAACTATCCCAATATTGTTAATATATGTCGTACCAGTCCCATACTTGAACCAAACTCTTATGTTTGTGCAATATGTATGTGACGTAAGATATAAATCGGTACGAAGATGTGTAGTTAAGATATTATTGATTGAATGAGATAGTTGGTCGTCCGATAAGACCATCGAGCATGAACTATCCCAATATTGTTAATATATGTCGTACCAGTCCCATACTTGAACCAAACACTTATGTTTGTGCAATATGTATGTGACGTAAGATATAAATCGTTACGAAGATGTGTAGTTAAGATAGTATTGATTGAATGAGATGATTGGCCGTCCGATGAGACCATCGAGCATGAACTATCCCAATATTGTTAATATATGTCGTACCAGTCCCTTACTTGAACCAAACTCTTATGTTTGTGCAATATGTATGTGACGTAAGATATAAATCGGTACGAAGATGTGTAGTTAAGATATTATTGATTGAATGAGATGATTGGCCGTCCGATGAGACCATCGAGCATCAACTATGCCAATATTGTTAATATATGTCGTACCAGTCCTTTACTTGAACCAAACTCTTATGTTTGTGCAATATGTATGTGACGTAAGATATAAATCGGTACGAAGATGTGTAGTTAAGATATTATTGATTGAATGAGATAGTTGGTCGTCCGATAAGACCATCGAGCATCAACTATCCCAATATTGTTAATATATGTCGTACCAGTCCCATACTTGAACCAAACTCTTATGTTTGTGCAATATGTATGTGACGTAAGATATAAGTCGGTACGAAGATGTGTAGTTAAGATATTATTGATTGAATGAGATAGTTGGTCGTCCGATAAGACCATCGAGCATCAACTATCCCAATATTGTTAATATATGTCGTACCAGTCCCATACTTGAACCAAACTCTTATGTTTGTGCAATATGTATGTGACGTAAGATATAAATCGGTACGAAGATGTGTAGTTAAGATATTATTGATTGAATGAGATAGTTGGTCGTTCGATAAGACCATCGAGCATGAACTATCCCAATATTGTTAATATAGGTCGTACCAGTCCCATACTTGAACCAAACTCTTATGTTTGTGCAATATATATGTGACGTGAGATATAAATTGGTACGAAGATGTGTAGTTAAGATATTATTGATTGAATGAGATAGTTGGTCGTCCGATAAGACCATCGAGCATGAACTATCCCAATATTGTTAATATATGTCGTACCAGTCCCAAACTTGAACCAAACCTTTATGTTTGTGCAATATGTATGTGACGTAAGATATAAATCGGTACGAAGATGTGTAGTTAAGATATTATTGATTGAATGAGATGATTGGCCGTCCGATGAGACCATCGAGCATCAACTATGCCAATATTGTTAATATATGTCGTACCAGTCCTTTACTTGAACCAAACTCTTATGTTTGTGCAATATGTATGTGACGTAAGATATAAATCGGTACGAAGATGTGTAGTTAAGATATTATTGATTGAATGAGATAGTTGGTCGTCCGATAAGACCATCGAGCATCAACTATGCCAATATTGTTAATATATGTCGTACCAGTCCCATACTTGAACCAAACTCTTATGTTTGTGCAATATGTATGTGACGTAAGATATAAATCGGTACGAAGATCTGTAGTTAAGATATTATTGATTGAATGAGATAGTTGGTCGTCCGATAAGACCATCGAGCATCAACTATGCCAATATTGTTAATATATGTCGTACCAGTCCTTTACTTGAACCAAACTCTTATGTTTGTGCAATATGTATGTGACGTAAGATATAAATCGGTACGAAGATGTGTAGTTAAGATATTATTGATTGAATGAGATAGTTGGTCGTCTGATAAGACCATCGAGCATGAACTATCCCAATATTGTTAATATATGTCGTACCAGTCCCATACTTGAACCAAACTCTTATGTTTGTGCAATATGTATGTGACGTAAGATATAAATCGGTACGAAGATGTGTAGTTAAGATATTATTGATTGAATGAGATAGTTGGTCGTCCGATAAGACCATCGAGCATGAACTATCCCAATATTGTTAATATATGTCGTACCAGTCCTTTACTTGAACCAAACTCTTATGTTTGTGCAATATGTATGTGACGTATAAGATATAAATCGTAACGAAGATGTGTAGTTAAGATATTATTGATTGAATGAGATAGTTGGTCATCCGATAAGACCAACGAGCATGAACTATCCCAATATTGTTAATATATGTCGTATACCAGTCCCATACTTGAACCAAACTCTTATGTTTGTGCAATATATATGTGACGTAAGATATAAATCGGTACGAAGATGTGTAGTTAAGATATTATTGATTGAATGAGATAGTTGGTCGTCCGATAAGACCATCGAGCATGAACTATCCCAATATTGTTAATATATGTCGTATACCAGTCCTTTACTTGAACCAAACTCTTATGTTTGTGCAATATATATGTGACGTAAGATATAAATCGGTACGAAGATGTGTAGTTAAGATATTATTGATTGAATGAGATAGTTGGTCGTCCGATAAGACCATCGAGCATGAACTATCCCAATATTGCTAATATATGTCGTACCAGTCCCATACTTGAACCAAACTCTTATGTTTGTGCAATATGTATGTGACGTAAGATATAAATCGGTACGAAGATGTGTAGTTAAGATATTATTGATTGAATGAGATAGTTGGTCGTCCGATAAGACCATCGAGCATCAACTATCCCAATATTGTTAATATATGTCGTACCAGTCCCATACTTGAACCAAACTCTTATGTTTGTGCAATATGTATGTGACGTAAGATATAAGTCGGTACGAAGATGTGTAGTTAAGATATTATTGATTGAATGAGATAGTTGGTCGTCCGATAAGACCATCGAGCATGAACTATCCCAATATTGTTAATATATGTCGTACCAGTCCCATACTTGAACCAAACTCTTATGTTTGTGCAATATGTATGTGACGTAAGATATAAATCGGTACGAAGATGTGTAGTTAAGATATTATTGATTGAATGAGATAGTTGGTCGTCCGATAAGACCATCGAGCATGAACTATCCCAATATTGTTAATATATGTCGTACCAGTCCCATACTTGAACCAAACTCTTATGTTTGTGCAATATGTATGTGACGTAAGATATAAATCGGTACGAAGATGTGTAGTTAAGATATTATTGATTGAATGAGATAGTTGGTCGTCCGATAAGACCATCGAGCATCAACTATGCCAATATTGTTAATATATGTCGTACCAGTCCCATACTTGAACCAAACTCTTATGTTTGTGCAATATGTATGTGACGTAAGATATAAATCGGTACGAAGATGTGTAGTTAAGATATTATTGATTGAATGAGATAGTTGGTCATCCGATAAGACCATCGAGCATGAACTATCCCAATATTGTTAATATATATATACGTCGTACCAGTCCCATACTTGAACCAAACTCTTATGTTTGTGCAATATGTATGTGACGTAAGATATAAATCGGTACGAAGATGTGTAGTTAAGATATTATTGATTGAATGAGATAGTTGGTCGTCCGATAAGACCATCGAGCATGAACTATCCCAATATTGTTAATATATGTCGTATACCAGTCCCATACTTGAACCAAACTCTTATGTTTGTGCAATATGTATGTGACGTAAGATATAAATCGGTACGAAGATGTGTAATTAAGATATTATTGATTGAATGAGATAGTTGGTCGTCCGATAAGACCATCGAGCATGAACTATCCCAATATTGCTAATATATGTCGTACCAGTCCCATACTTGAACCAAACTCTTATGTTTGTGCAATATGTATGTGACGTAAGATATAAATCGGTACGAAGATGTGTAGTTAAGATATTATTGATTGAATGAGATAGTTGGTCGTCCGATAAGACCATCGAGCATCAACTATCCCAATATTGTTAATATATGTCGTACCAGTCCCATACTTGAACCAAACTCTTATGTTTGTGCAATATGTATGTGACGTAAGATATAAGTCGGTACGAAGATGTGTAGTTAAGATATTATTGATTGAATGAGATAGTTGGTCGTCCGATAAGACCATCGAGCATGAACTATCCCAATATTGTTAATATATGTCGTACCAGTCCCATACTTGAACCAAACTCTTATGTTTGTGCAATATGTATGTGACGTAAGATATAAATCGGTACGAAGATGTGTAGTTAAGATATTATTGATTGAATGAGATAGTTGGTCGTCCGATAAGACCATCGAGCATGAACTATCCCAATATTGTTAATATATGTCGTACCAGTCCCATACTTGAACCAAACTCTTATGTTTGTGCAATATGTATGTGACGTAAGATATAAATCGGTACGAAGATCTGTAGTTAAGATATTATTGATTGAATGAGATAGTTGGTCGTCCGATAAGACCATCGAGCATCAACTATGCCAATATTGTTAATATATGTCGTACCAGTCCCATACTTGAACCAAACTCTTATGTTTGTGCAATATATATGTGACGTAAGATATAAATCGGTACGAAGATGTGTAGTTAAGATATTATTGATTGAATGAGATAGTTGGTCGTCCGATAAGACCATCGAGCATGAACTATCCCAATATTGCTAATATATGTCGTACCAGTCCCATACTTGAACCAAACTCTTATGTTTGTGCAATATGTATGTGACGTAAGATATAAATCGGTACGAAGATGTGTAGTTAAGATATTATTGATTGAATGAGATAGTTGGTCGTCCGATAAGACCAACGAGCATGAACTATCCCAATATTGTTAATATATATATACGTCGTACCAGTCCCATACTTGAACCAAACTCTTATGTTTGTGCAATATGTATGTGACGTAAGATATAAATCGGTACGAAGATGTGTAGTTAAGATATTATTGATTGAATGAGATAGTTGGTCGTCCGATAAGACCATCGAGCATGAACTATCCCAATATTGTTAATATATGTCGTATACCAGTCCCATACTTGAACCAAACTCTTATGTTTGTGCAATATATATGTGACGTAAGATATAAATCGGTACGAAGATGTGTAGTTAAGATATTATTGATTGAATGAGATAGTTGGTCGTCCGATAAGACCAACGAGCATGAACTATCCCAATATTGTTAATATATATATACGTCGTACCAGTCCCATACTTGAACCAAACTCTTATGTTTGTGCAATATGTATGTGACGTAAGATATAAATCGGTACGAAGATGTGTAGTTAAGATATTATTGATTGAATGAGATAGTTGGTCGTCCGATAAGACCAACGAGCATGAACTATCCCAATATTGTTAATATATATATACGTCGTACCAGTCCCATACTTGAACCAAACTCTTATGTTTGTGCAATATGTATGTGACGTAAGATATAAATCGGTACGAAGATGTGTAGTTAAGATATTATTGATTGAATGAGATAGTTGGTCGTCCGATAAGACCATCGAGCATCAACTATCCTAATATTGTTAATATATGTCGTACCAGTCCCATACTTGAACCAAACTCTTATGTTTGTGCAATATGTATGTGACGTAAGATATAAGTCGGTACGAAGATGTGTAGTTAAGATATTATTGATTGAATGAGATAGTTGGTCGTCCGATAAGACCATCGAGCATGAACTATCCCAATATTGTTAATATATGTCGTACCAGTCCCATACTTGAACCAAACTCTTATGTTTGTGCAATATGTATGTGACGTAAGATATAAATCGGTACGAAGATGTGTAGTTAAGATATTATTGATTGAATGAGATAGTTGGTCGTCCGATAAGACCATCGACCATGAACTATCCCAATATTGTTAATATAGGTCGTACCAGTCCCATACTTGAACCAAACTCTTATGTTTGTGCAATATATATGTGACGTGAGATATAAATTGGTACGAAGATGTGTAGTTAAGATATTATTGATTGAATGAGATAGTTGGTCGTCCGATAAGACCATCGAGCATGAACTATCCCAATATTGTTAATATATGTCGTACCAGTCCCAAACTTGAACCAAACCTTTATGTTTGTGCAATATGTATGTGACGTAAGATATAAATCGGTACGAAGATGTGTAGTTAAGATATTATTGATTGAATGAGATGATTGGCCGTCCGATGAGACCATCGAGCATCAACTATGCCAATATTGTTAATATATGTCGTACCAGTCCTTTACTTGAACCAAACTCTTATGTTTGTGCAATATGTATGTGACGTAAGATATAAATCGGTACGAAGATGTGTAGTTAAGATATTATTGATTGAATGAGATAGTTGGTCGTCCGATAAGACCATCGAGCATCAACTATGCCAATATTGTTAATATATGTCGTACCAGTCCGTTACTTGAACCAAACTCTTATGTTTGTGCAATATGTATGTGACGTAAGATATAAATCGGTACGAAGATGTGTAGTTAAGATATTATTGATTGAATGAGATAGTTGGTCGTCCGATAAGACCAACGAGCATGAACTATCCCAATATTGTTAATATATGTCGTACCAGTCCTTTACTTGAACCAAACTCTTATGTTTGTGCAATATGTATGTGACGTAAGATATAAATCGGTACGAAGATGTGTAGTTAAGATATTATTGATTGAATGAGATAGTTGGTCGTCCGATAAGACCAACGAGCATGAACCATCCCAATATTGTTAATATATGTCGTACCAGTCCCATACTTGAACCAAACTCTTATGTTTGTGCAATATATATGTGACGTAAGATATAAATCGGGAGGAAGATGTGTAGTTAAGATATTATTGATTGAATGAGATAGTTGGTCGTCCGAAGACTCGGACCTATAGCCGTATAGAGTGGTATCACATCGGATCAAATTTGGTGTAAGTGTTTGATAGCAGCCACATCATTTTTACTTTTTTTTTAACTAAACATCTTCGTACACATTTATATCTTACGTCACATACATATTGCACAAACATAAGAGTTTGGTTCAAGTATGGGACTGGTACGACATATATTAACAATATTGGCATAGTTCATGCTCGATGGTCTTATCGGACGACCAACTATCTCATTCAATCAATAATATCTTAACTACACATCTTCGTACCGATTTATATCTTACGTCACATACATATTGCACAAACATAAGAGTTTGGTTCAAGTATGGGACTGGCACGACATATATTAACAATATTGGGATAGTTCATGCTCGATGGTCTTATCGGACGATCAACTATCTCATTCAATCAATACTATCTTAACTACACATCTTCGTACCGATTTATATCTTACGTCACATACATATTGCACAAACATAAGAGTTTGGTTCAAGTATGGGACTGGTACGACATATATTAACAATATTGGGATAGTTCATGCTCGATGGTCTTATCGGACGACCAACTATCTCATTCAATCAATAATATCTTAACTACACATCTTCGTACCGATTTATATCTTACGTCACATACATATTGCACAAACATAAGAGTTTGGTTCAAGTATGGGACTGGTACGACATATATTAACAATATTGGGATAGTTCATGCTCGATGGTCTTATCGGACGACCAACTATCTCATTCAATCAATAATATCTTAACTACACATCTTCGTACCGATTTATATCTTACGTCACATACATATTGCACAAACATAAGAGTTTGGTTCAAGTAAAGGACTGGTACGACATATATTAACAATATTGGCATAGTTGATGCTCGATGGTCTCATCGAACGGCCAATCATCTCATTCAATCAATAATATCTTAACTACACATCTTCGTACCGATTTATATCTTACGTCACATACATATTGCACAAACATAAGAGTTTGGTTCAAGTAAAGGACTGGTACGACATATATTAACAATATTGGCATAGTTGATGCTCGATGGTCTCATCGGACGACCAACTATCTCATTCAATCAATAATATCTTAACTACACATCTTCGTACCGATTTATATCTTACGTCACATACATATTGCACAAACATAAGAGTTTGGTTCAAGTATGGGACTGGTACGACATATATTAACAATATTGGGATAGTTCATGCTCGTTGGTCTTATCGGACGACCAACTATCTCATTCAATCAATAATATCTTAACTACACATCTTCGTACCGATTTATATCTTACGTCACATACATATTGCACAAACATAAGAGTTTGGTTCAAGTAAAGGACTGGTACGACATATATTAACAATATTGGCATAGTTGATGCTCGATGGTCTCATCGGACGGCCAATCATCTCATTCAATCAATAATATCTTAACTACACATCTTCGTACCGATTTATATCTTACGTCACATACATATTGCACAAATGTAAGAGTTTGGTTCAAGTAAGGGACTGGTACGACATACATTAACAATATTGGCATAGTTGATGCTCGATGGTCTTATCGGACGACCAACTATCTCATTCAATCAATAATATCTTAACTACACATCTTCGTACCGATTTATATCTTACGTCACATACATATTGCACAAACATAAGAGTTTGGTTCAAGTAAAGGACTGGTACGACATATATTAACAATATTGGCATAGTTGATGCTCGATGGTCTCATCGGACGGCCAATCATCTCATTCAATCAATAATATCTTAACTACACATCTTCGTACCGATTTATATCTTACGTCACATACATATTGCACAAACATAAGAGTTTGGTTCAAGTATGGGACTGGTACGACATATATTAACAATATTGGCATAGTTGATGCTCGATGGTCTAATCGGACGACCAACTATCTCATTCAATCAATAATATCTTAACTACACATCTTCGTACCGATTTATATCTTACGTCACATACATATTGCACAAACATAAGAGTTTGGTTCAAGTATGGGACTGGTACGACATATATTAACAATATTGGGATAGTTCATGCTCGATGGTCTTATCGGACGACCAACTATCTCATTCAATCAATAATATCTTAACTACACATCTTCGTACCGATTTATATCTTACGTCACATACATATTGCACAAACATAAGAGTTTGGTTCAAGTAAAGGACTGGTACGACATATATTAACAATATTGGCATAGTTGATGCTCGATGGTCTCATCGGACGGCCAATCATCTCATTCAATCAATAATATCTTAACTACACATCTTCGTACCGATTTATATCTTACGTCACATACATATTGCACAAACATAAGAGTTTGGTTCAAGTATGGGACTGGTACGACATATATTAACAATATTGGGATAGTTCATGCTCGATGGTCTTATCGGACGGCCAACCATCTCATTCAATCAATAATATCTTAACTACACATCTTCGTACCGATTTATATCTTACGTCACATACATATTGCACAAACATAAGAGTTTGGTTCAAGCAAAGGACTGGTACGACATATATTAACAATATTGGCATAGTTGATGCTCGATGGTCTCATCGGACGGCCAATCATCTCATTCAATCAATAATATCTTAACTACACATCTTCGTACCGATTTATATCTTACGTCACATACATATTGCACAAACATAAGAGTTTGGTTCAAGTATGGGACTGGTACGACATATATTAACAATATTGGGATAGTTCATGCTCGTTGGTCTTATCGGACGACCAACTATCTCATTCAATCAATAATATCTTAACTACACATCTTCGTACCGATTTATATCTTACGTCACATACATATTGCACAAACATAAGAGTTTAGTTCAAGTAAAGGACTGGTACGACACATATTAACAATATTGGCATAGTTGATGCTTGATGGTCTCATCGGACGGCCAACCATCTCATTCAATCAATAATGTCTTAACTACACATCTTCGTACCGATTTATATCTTACGTCACATACATATTGCACAAACATAAGAGTTTGGTTCAAGTAAAGGACTGGTACGACATATATTAACAATATTGGCATAGTTGATGCTCGATGGTCTCATCGGACGGCCAATCATCTCATTCAATCAATAATATCTTAACTACACATCTTCGTACCGATTTATATCTTACGTCACATACATATTGCACAAACATAAGAGTTTGGTTCAAGTATGGGACTGGTACGACATATATTAACAATATTGGGATAGTTCATGCTCGATGGTCTTATCGGACGGCCAACCATCTCATTCAATCAATAATATCTTAACTACACATCTTCGTACCGATTTATATCTTACGTCACATACATATTGCACAAACATAAGAGTTTGGTTCAAGTAAAGGACTGGTACGACATATATTAACAATATTGGCATAGTTGATGCTCGATGGTCTCATCGGACGGCCAATCATCTCATTCAATCAATAATATCTTAACTACACATCTTCGTACCGATTTATATCTTACGTCGCATACATATTGCACAAACATAAGAGTTTGGTTCAAGTATGGGACTGGTACGACATACATTAACAATATTGGCATAGTTGATGCTCGATGGTCTTATCGGACGACCAACTATCTCATTCAATCAATAATATCTTAACTACACATCTTCGTACCGATTTATATCTTACGTCACATACATATTGCACAAACATAAGAGTTTGGTTCAAGTATGGGACTGGTACGACATATATTAACAATATTGGCATAGTTGATGCTCGATGGTCTCATCGGACGGCCAATCATCTCATTCAATCAATAATATCTTAACTACACATCTTCGTACCGATTTATATCTTACGTCACATACATATTGCACAAACATAAGAGTTTGGTTCAAGTAAAGGACTGGTACGACATATATTAACAATATTGGCATAGTTGATGCTCGATAGTCTCATCGAACGGCCAATCATCTCATTCAATCAATAATATCTTAACTACACATCTTCGTACCGATTTATATCTTACGTCACATACATATTGCACAAACATAAGAGTTTGGTTCAAGTATGGGACTGGTACGACATATATTAACAATATTGGGATAGTTCATGCTCGTTGGTCTTATCGGACGACCAACTATCTCATTCAATCAATAATATCTTAACTACACATCTTCGTACCGATTTATATCTTACGTCACATACATATTGCACAAACATAAGAGTTTGGTTCAAGTAAAGGACTGGTACGACATATATTAACAATATTGGCATAGTTGATGCTCGATGGTCTCATCGGACGGCCAATCATCTCATTCAATCAAAAATATCTTAACTACACATCTTCGTACCGATTTATATCTTACGTCACATACATATTGCACAAACATAAGAGTTTGGTTCAAGTATGGGACTGGTACGACATACATTAACAATATTGGCATAGTTGATGCTCGATGGTCTCATCGGACGGCCAATCATCTCATTCAATCAATAATATCTTAACTACACATCTTCGTACCGATTTATATCTTACGTCACATACATATTGCACAAACATAAGAGTTTGGTTCAAGTATGGGACTGGTACGACATACATTAACAATATTGGCATAGTTGATGCTCGATGGTCTTATCGGACGACCAACTATCTCATTCAATCAATAATATCTTAACTACACATCTTCGTACCGATTTATATCTTACGTCGCATACATATTGCACAAACATAAGAGTTTGGTTCAAGTATGGGACTGGTACGACATACATTAACAATATTGGCATAGTTGATGCTCGATGGTCTTATCGGACGACCAACTATCTCATTCAATCAATAATATCTTAACTACACATCTTCGTACCGATTTATATCTTACGTCACATACATATTGCACAAACATAAGAGTTTGGTTCAAGTATGGGACTGGTACGACATATATTAACAATATTGGGATAGTTCATGCTCGATGGTCTTATCGGACGGCCAACCATCTCATTCAATCAATAATATCTTAACTACACATCTTCGTACCGATTTATATCTTACGTCACATACATATTGCACAAACATAAGAGTTTGGTTCAAGTAAAGGACTGGTACGACATATATTAACAATATTGGCATAGTTGATGCTCGATAGTCTCATCGGACGGCCAATCATCTCATTCAATCAATAATATCTTAACTACACATCTTCGTACCGATTTATATCTTACGTCACATACATATTGCACAAACATAAGAGTTTGGTTCAAGTATGGGACTGGTACGACATATATTAACAATATTGGGATAGTTCATGCTCGTTGGTCTTATCGGACGACCAACTATCTCATTCAATCAATAATATCTTAACTACACATCTTCGTACCGATTTATATCTTACGTCACATACATATTGCACAAACATAAGAGTTTGGTTCAAGTAAAGGACTGGTACGACATATATTAACAATATTGGCATAGTTGATGCTCGATGGTCTCATCGGACGGCCAATCATCTCATTCAATCAAAAATATCTTAACTACACATCTTCGTACCGATTTATATCTTACGTCACATACATATTGCACAAACATAAGAGTTTGGTTCAAGTATGGGACTGGTACGACATACATTAACAATATTGGCATAGTTGATGCTCGATGGTCTCATCGGACGGCCAATCATCTCATTCAATCAATAATATCTTAACTACACATCTTCGTACCGATTTATATCTTACGTCACATACATATTGCACAAACATAAGAGTTTGGTTCAAGTATGGGACTGGTACGACATACATTAACAATATTGGCATAGTTGATGCTCGATGGTCTTATCGGACGACCAACTATCTCATTCAATCAATAATATCTTAACTACACATCTTCGTACCGATTTATATCTTACGTCACATACATATTGCACAAACATAAGAGTTTGGTTCAAGTATGGGACTGGTACGACATATATTAACAATATTGGGATAGTTCATGCTCGATGGTCTTATCGGACGACCAACTATCTCATTCAATCAATAATATCTTAACTACACATCTTCGTACCGATTTATATCTTACGTCACATACATATTGCACAAACATAAGAGTTTGGTTCAAGTAAAGGACTGGTACGACATATATTAACAATATTGGCATAGTTGATGCTCGATGGTCTCATCGGACGGCCAATCATCTCATTCAATCAATAATATCTTAACTACACATCTTCGTACCGATTTATATCTTACGTCACATACATATTGCACAAACATAAGAGTTTGGTTCAAGTATGGGACTGGTACGACATATATTAACAATATTGGGATAGTTCATGCTCGTTGGTCTTATCGGACGACCAACTATCTCATTCAATCAATAATATCTTAACTACACATCTTCGTACCGATTTATATCTTACGTCACATACATATTGCACAAACATAAGAGTTTGGTTCAAGTAAAGGACTGGTACGACATATATTAACAATATTGGCATAGTTGATGCTCGATGGTCTCATCGGACGGCCAATCATCTCATTCAATCAATAATATCTTAACTACACATCTTCGTACCGATTTATATCTTACGTCACATACATATTGCACAAATGTAAGAGTTTGGTTCAAGTATGGGACTGGTACGACATACATTAACAATATTGGCATAGTTGATGCTCGATGGTCTTATCGGACGACCAACTATCTCATTCAATCAATAATATCTTAACTACACATCTTCGTACCGATTTATATCTTACGTCACATACATATTGCACAAACATAAGAGTTTGGTTCAAGTAAAGGACTGGTACGACATATATTAACAATATTGGCATAGTTGATGCTCGATGGTCTCATCGGACGGCCAATCATCTCATTCAATCAATAATATCTTAACTACACATCTTCGTACCGATTTATATCTTACGTCACATACATATTGCACAAACATAAGAGTTTGGTTCAAGTATGGGACTGGTACGACATACATTAACAATATTGGCATAGTTGATGCTCGATGGTCTTATCGGACGACCAACTATCTCATTCAATCAATAATATCTTAACTACACATCTTCGTACCGATTTATATCTTACGTCACATACATATTGCACAAACATAAGAGTTTGGTTCAAGTAAAGGACTGGTACGACATATATTAACAATATTGGCATATTTGATGCTCGATGGTCTCATCGGACGGCCAATCATCTCATTCAATCAATAATATCTTAACTACACATCTTCGTACCGATTTATATCTTACGTCACATACATATTGCACAAACATAAGAGTTTGGTTCAAGTAAAGGACTGGTACGACATATATTAACAATATTGGCATAGTTGATGCTCGATGGTCTAATCGGACGGCCAATCATCTCATTCAATCAATAATATCTTAACTACACATCTTCGTACCGATTTATATCTTACGTCACATACATATTGCACAAACATAAGAGTTTGGTTCAAGTATGGGACTGGTACGACATACATTAACAATATTGGCATAGTTGATGCTCGATGGTCTCATCGGACGGCCAATCATCTCATTCAATCCATAATATCTTAACTACACATCTTCGTACCGATTTATATCTTACGTCACATACATATTGCACAAACATAAGAGTTTGGTTCAAGTAAAGGACTGGTACGACATATATTAACAATATTGGCATAGTTGATGCTCGATGGTCTCATCGGACGGCCAATCATCTCATTCAATCAATAATATCTTAACTACACATCTTCGTACCGATTTATATCTTACGTCACATACATATTGCACAAACATAAGAGTTTGGTTCAAGTATGGGACTGGTACGACATACATTAACAATATTGGCATAGTTGATGCTCGATGGTCTTATCGGACGACCAACTATCTCATTCAATCAATAATATCTTAACTACACATCTTCGTACCGATTTATATCTTACGTCACATACATATTGCACAAACATAAGAGTTTGGTTCAAGTAAAGGACTGGTACGACATATATTAACAATATTGGCATAGTTGATGCTCGATGGTCTCATCGGACGGCCAATCATCTCATTCAATCAATAATATCTTAACTACACATCTTCGTACCGATTTATATCTTACGTCACATACATATTGCACAAACATAAGAGTTTGGTTCAAGTATGGGACTGGTACGACATACATTAACAATATTGGCATAGTTGATGCTCGATGGTCTTATCGGACGACCAACTATCTCATTCAATCAATAATATCTTAACTACACATCTTCGTACCGATTTATATCTTACGTCACATACATATTGCACAAACATAAGAGTTTGGTTCAAGTATGGGACTGGTACGACATATATTAACAATATTGGGATAGTTCATGCTCGATGGTCTTATCGGACGACCAACTATCTCATTCAATCAATAATATCTTAACTACACATCTTCGTACCGATTTATATCTTACGTCACATACATATTGCACAAACATAAGAGTTTGGTTCAAGTAAAGGACTGGTACGACATATATTAACAATATTGGCATAGTTGATGCTCGATGGTCTCATCGGACGGCCAATCATCTCATTCAATCAATAATATCTTAACTACACATCTTCGTACCGATTTATATCTTACGTCACATACATATTGCACAAACATAAGAGTTTGGTTCAAGTATGGGACTGGTACGACATACATTAACAATATTGGCATAGTTGATGCTCGATGGTCTTATCGGACGACCAACTATCTCATTCAATCAATAATATCTTAACTACACATCTTCGTACCGATTTATATCTTACGTCACATACATATTGCACAAACATAAGAGTTTGGTTCAAGTAAAGGACTGGTACGACATATATTAACAATATTGGCATAGTTGATGCTCGATGGTCTCATCGGACGGCCAATCATCTCATTCAATCAATAATATCTTAACTACACATCTTCGTACCGATTTATATCTTACGTCACATACATATTGCACAAACATAAGAGTTTGGTTCAAGTATGGGACTGGTACGACAAACATTAACAATATTGGCATAGTTGATGCTCGATGGTCTTATCGGACGGCCAACTATCTCATTCAATCAATAATATCTTAACTACACATCTTCGTACCGATTTATATCTTACGTCACATACATATTGCACAAACATAAGAGTTTAGTTCAAGTATGGGACTGGTACGACATATATTAACAATATTGGGATAGTTCATGCTCGATGGTCTTATCGGACGACCAACTATCTCATTCAATCAATAATATCTTAACTACACATCTTCGTACCGATTTATATCTTACGTCACATACATATTGCACAAACATAAGAGTTTGGTTCAAGTATGGGACTGGTACGACATATATTAACAATATTGGGATAGTTCATGCTCGATGGTCTTATCGGACGACCAACTATCTCATTCAATCAATAATATCTTAACTACACATCTTCGTACCGATTTATATCTTACGTCACATACATATTGCACAAACATAAGAGTTTGGTTCAAGTAAAGGACTGGTACGACATATATTAACAATATTGGCATAGTTGATGCTCGATGGTCTCATCGGACGGCCAATCATCTCATTCAATCAATAATATCTTAACTACACATCTTCGTACCGATTTATATCTTACGTCACATACATATTGCACAAACATAAGAGTTTGGTTCAAGTATGGGACTGGTACGACATACATTAACAATATTGGCATAGTTGATGCTCGATGGTCTTATCGGACGACCAACTATCTCATTCAATCAATAATATCTTAACTACACATCTTCGTACCGATTTATATCTTACGTCACATACATATTGCACAAACATAAGAGTTTAGTTCAAGTATGGGACTGGTACGACATATATTAACAATATTGGGATAGTTCATGCTCGATGGTCTTATCGGACGACCAACTATCTCATTCAATCAATAATATCTTAACTACACATCTTCGTACCGATTTATATCTTACGTCACATACATATTGCACAAACATAAGAGTTTGGTTCAAGTATGGGACTGGTACGACATACATTAACAATATTGGCATAGTTGATGCTCGATGGTCTCATCGGACGGCCAATCATCTCATTCAATCAATAATATCTTAACTACACATCTTCGTACCGATTTATATCTTACGTCACATACATATTGCACAAACATAAGAGTTTGGTTCAAGTATGGGACTGGTACGACATATATTAACAATATTGGCATAGTTCATGCTCGTTGGTCTTATCGGACGACCAACTATCTCATTCAATCAATAATATCTTAACTACACATCTTCGTACCGATTTATATCTTACGTCACATACATATTGCACAAACATAAGAGTTTGGTTCAAGTAAAGGACTGGTACGACATATATTAACAATATTGGCATAGTTGATGCTCGATGATCTCATCGGACGGCCAATCATCTCATTCAATCAATAATATCTTAACTACACATCTTCGTACCGATTTATATCTTACGTCACATACATATTGCACAAACATAAGAGTTTGGTTCAAGTATGGGACTGGTACGACATATATTAACAATATTGGCATAGTTCATGCTCGTTGGTCTTATCGGACGACCAACTATCTCATTCAATCAATAATATCTTAACTACACATCTTCGTACCGATTTATATCTTACGTCACATACATATTGCACAAACATAAGAGTTTGGTTCAAGTAAAGGACTGGTACGACATATATTAACAATATTGGCATAGTTGATGCTCGATGGTCTCATCGGACGGCCAATCATCTCATTCAATCAAAAATATCTTAACTACACATCTTCGTACCGATTTATATCTTACGTCACATACATATTGCACAAACATAAGAGTTTGGTTCAAGTATGGGACTGGTACGACATACATTAACAATATTGGCATAGTTGATGCTCGATGGTCTCATCGGACGGCCAATCATCTCATTCAATCAATAATATCTTAACTACACATCTTCGTACCGATTTATATCTTACGTCACATACATATTGCACA
Source organism: Tipula lateralis (assembly GCA_963932295.1). Lineage (NCBI taxonomy): Eukaryota > Metazoa > Arthropoda > Insecta > Diptera > Tipulidae > Tipula > Tipula lateralis. The sequence continues at coordinate 34,294,009 of OZ010739.1, read as the reverse complement.
AACATAAGAGTTTGGTTCAAGTAAAGGACTGGTACGACATATATTAACAATATTGGCATAGTTGATGCTCGATGGTCTCATCGGACGGCCAATCATCTCATTCAATCAATAATATCTTAACTACACATCTTCGTACCGATTTATATCTTACGTCACATACATATTGCACAAACATAAGAGTTTGGTTCAAGTATGGGACTGGTACGACATATATTAACAATATTGGGATAGTTCATGCTCGTTGGTCTTATCGGACGACCAACTATCTCATTCAATCAATAATATCTTAACTACACATCTTCGTACCGATTTATATCTTACGTCACATACATATTGCACAAACATAAGAGTTTGGTTCATAATATCTTAACTACACATCTTCGTACCGATTTATATCTTACGTCACATACATATTGCACAAACATAAGAGTTTGGTTCAAGTAAAGGACTGGTACGACATATATTAACAATATTGGGATAGTTCATGCTCGTTGGTCTTATCGGACGACGAACTATCTCATTCAATCAATAATATCTTAACTACACATCTTCGTACCGATTTATATCTTACGTCACATACATATTGCACAAACATAAGAGTTTGGTTCAAGTATGGGACTGGTACGACATACATTAACAATATTGGCATAGTTGATGCTCGATGGTCTCATCGGACGGCCAATCATCTCATTCAATCAATAATATCTTAACTACACATCTTCGTACCGATTTATATCTTACGTCACATACATATTGCACAAACATAAGAGTTTGGTTCAAGTAAAGGACTGGTACGACATATATTAACAATATTGGCATAGTTGATGCTCGATGGTCTCATCGGACGGCCAATCATCTCATTCAATCAATAATATCTTAACTACACATCTTCGTACCGATTTATATCTTACGTCACATACATATTGCACAAACATAAGAGTTTGGTTCAAGTAAAGGACTGGTACGACATATATTAACAATATTGGCATAGTTGATGCTCGATGGTCTCATCGGACGGCCAATCATCTCATTCAATCAATAATATCTTAACTACACATCTTCGTACCGATTTATATCTTACGTCACATACATATTGCACAAATGTAAGAGTTTGGTTCAAGTATGGGACTGGTACGACATACATTAACAATATTGGCATAGTTGATGCTCGATGGTCTTATCGGACGACCAACTATCTCATTCAATCAATAATATCTTAACTACACATCTTCGTACCGATTTATATCTTACGTCACATACATATTGCACAAACATAAGAGTTTGGTTCATAATATCTTAACTACACATCTTCGTACCGATTTATATCTTACGTCACATACATATTGCACAAACATAAGAGTTTAGTTCAAGTATGGGACTGGTACGACATATATTAACAATATTGGGATAGTTCATGCTCGATGGTCTTATCGGACGACCAACTATCTCATTCAATCAATAATATCTTAACTACACATCTTCGTACCGATTTATATCTTACGTCACATACATATTGCACAAACATAAGAGTTTGGTTCAAGTATGGGACTGGTACGACATACATTAACAATATTGGCATAGTTGATGCTCGATGGTCTCATCGGACGGCCAATCATCTCATTCAATCAATAATATCTTAACTACACATCTTCGTACCGATTTATATCTTACGTCACATACATATTGCACAAACATAAGAGTTTGGTTCAAGTATGGGACTGGTACGACATATATTAACAATATTGGCATAGTTCATGCTCGTTGGTCTTATCGGACGACCAACTATCTCATTCAATCAATAATATCTTAACTACACATCTTCGTACCGATTTATATCTTACGTCACATACATATTGCACAAACATAAGAGTTTGGTTCAAGTAAAGGACTGGTACGACATATATTAACAATATTGGCATAGTTGATGCTCGATGATCTCATCGGACGGCCAATCATCTCATTCAATCAATAATATCTTAACTACACATCTTCGTACCGATTTATATCTTACGTCACATACATATTGCACAAACATAAGAGTTTGGTTCAAGTATGGGACTGGTACGACATATATTAACAATATTGGCATAGTTCATGCTCGTTGGTCTTATCGGACGACCAACTATCTCATTCAATCAATAATATCTTAACTACACATCTTCGTACCGATTTATATCTTACGTCACATACATATTGCACAAACATAAGAGTTTGGTTCAAGTAAAGGACTGGTACGACATATATTAACAATATTGGCATAGTTGATGCTCGATGGTCTCATCGGACGGCCAATCATCTCATTCAATCAAAAATATCTTAACTACACATCTTCGTACCGATTTATATCTTACGTCACATACATATTGCACAAACATAAGAGTTTGGTTCAAGTATGGGACTGGTACGACATACATTAACAATATTGGCATAGTTGATGCTCGATGGTCTCATCGGACGGCCAATCATCTCATTCAATCAATAATATCTTAACTACACATCTTCGTACCGATTTATATCTTACGTCACATACATATTGCACAAACATAAGAGTTTGGTTCAAGTAAAGGACTGGTACGACATATATTAACAATATTGGCATAGTTGATGCTCGATGGTCTCATCGGACGGCCAATCATCTCATTCAATCAATAATATCTTAACTACACATCTTCGTACCGATTTATATCTTACGTCACATACATATTGCACAAATGTAAGAGTTTGGTTCAAGTATGGGACTGGTACGACATACATTAACAATATTGGCATAGTTGATGCTCGATGGTCTTATCGGACGACCAACTATCTCATTCAATCAATAATATCTTAACTACACATCTTCGTACCGATTTATATCTTACGTCACATACATATTGCACAAACATAAGAGTTTGGTTCATAATATCTTAACTACACATCTTCGTACCGATTTATATCTTACGTCACATACATATTGCACAAACATAAGAGTTTGGTTCAAGTATGGGACTGGTACGACATATATTAACAATATTGGGATAGTTCATGCTCGTTGGTCTTATCGGACGACCAACTATCTCATTCAATCAATAATATCTTAACTACACATCTTCGTACCGATTTATATCTTACGTCACATACATATTGCACAAACATAAGAGTTTGGTTCAAGTATGGGACTGGTACGACATACATTAACAATATTGGCATAGTTGATGCTCGATGGTCTTATCGGACGACCAACTATCTCATTCAATCAATAATATCTTAACTACACATCTTCGTACCGATTTATATCTTACGTCACATACATATTGCACAAACATAAGAGTTTGGTTCAAGTAAAGGACTGGTACGACATATATTAACAATATTGGCATAGTTGATGCTCGATGGTCTCATCGGACGGCCAATCATCTCATTCAATCAATAATATCTTAACTACACATCTTCGTACCGATTTATATCTTACGTCACATACATATTGCACAAACATAAGAGTTTGGTTCAAGTATGGGACTGGTACGACATACATTAACAATATTGGCATAGTTGATGCTCGATGGTCTTATCGGACGGCCAACTATCTCATTCAATCAATAATATCTTAACTACACATCTTCGTACCGATTTATATCTTACGTCACATACATATTGCACAAACATAAGAGTTTAGTTCAAGTATGGGACTGGTACGACATATATTAACAATATTGGGATAGTTCATGCTCGATGGTCTTATCGGACGACCAACTATCTCATTCAATCAATAATATCTTAACTACACATCTTCGTACCGATTTATATCTTACGTCACATACATATTGCACAAACATAAGAGTTTGGTTCAAGTATGGGACTGGTACGACATATATTAACAATATTGGGATAGTTCATGCTCGATGGTCTTATCGGACGACCAACTATCTCATTCAATCAATAATATCTTAACTACACATCTTCGTACCGATTTATATCTTACGTCACATACATATTGCACAAACATAAGAGTTTGGTTCAAGTAAAGGACTGGTACGACATATATTAACAATATTGGCATAGTTGATGCTCGATGGTCTCATCGGACGGCCAATCATCTCATTCAATCAATAATATCTTAACTACACATCTTCGTACCGATTTATATCTTACGTCACATACATATTGCACAAACATAAGAGTTTGGTTCAAGTATGGGACTGGTACGACATACATTAACAATATTGGCATAGTTGATGCTCGATGGTCTTATCGGACGACCAACTATCTCATTCAATCAATAATATCTTAACTACACATCTTCGTACCGATTTATATCTTACGTCACATACATATTGCACAAACATAAGAGTTTGGTTCAAGTAAAGGACTGGTACGACATATATTAACAATATTGGCATAGTTGATGCTCGATGGTCTCATCGGACGGCCAATCATCTCATTCAATCAATAATATCTTAACTACACATCTTCGTACCGATTTATATCTTACGTCACATACATATTGCACAAACATAAGAGTTTGGTTCAAGTATGGGACTGGTACGACATACATTAACAATATTGGCATAGTTGATGCTCGATGGTCTTATCGGACGGCCAACTATCTCATTCAATCAATAATATCTTAACTACACATCTTCGTACCGATTTATATCTTACGTCACATACATATTGCACAAACATAAGAGTTTGGTTCAAGTAAAGGACTGGTACGACATATATTAACAATATTGGCATAGTTGATGCTCGATGGTCTCATCGGACGGCCAATCATCTCATTCAATCAATAATATCTTAACTACACATCTTCGTACCGATTTATATCTTACGTCACATACATATTGCACAAACATAAGAGTTTGGTTCAAGTATGGGACTGGTACGACATACATTAACAATATTGGCATAGTTGATGCTCGATGGTCTTATCGGACGGCCAACTATCTCATTCAATCAATAATATCTTAACTACACATCTTCGTACCGATTTATATCTTACGTCACATACATATTGCACAAACATAAGAGTTTGGTTCAAGTAAAGGACTGGTACGACATATATTAACAATATTGGCATAGTTGATGCTCGATGGTCTCATCGGACGGCCAATCATCTCATTCAATCAATAATATCTTAACTACACATCTTCGTACCGATTTATATCTTACGTCACATACATATTGCACAAACATAAGAGTTTGGTTCAAGTATGGGACTGGTACGACATACATTAACAATATTGGCATAGTTGATGCTCGATGGTCTTATCGGACGACCAACTATCTCATTCAATCAATAATATCTTAACTACACATCTTCGTACCGATTTATATCTTACGTCACATACATATTGCACAAACATAAGAGTTTGGTTCAAGTAAAGGACTGGTACGACATATATTAACAATATTGGCATAGTTGATGCTCGATGGTCTCATCGGACGGCCAATCATCTCATTCAATCAATAATATCTTAACTACACATCTTCGTACCGATTTATATCTTACGTCACATACATATTGCACAAACATAAGAGTTTGGTTCAAGTATGGGACTGGTACGACATACATTAACAATATTGGCATAGTTGATGCTCGATGGTCTTATCGGACGACCAACTATCTCATTCAATCAATAATATCTTAACTACACATCTTCGTACCGATTTATATCTTACGTCACATACATATTGCACAAACATAAGAGTTTGGTTCAAGTAAAGGACTGGTACGACATATATTAACAATATTGGCATAGTTGATGCTCGATGGTCTCATCGGACGGCCAATCATCTCATTCAATCAATAATATCTTAACTACACATCTTCGTACCGATTTATATCTTACGTCACATACATATTGCACAAACATAAGAGTTTGGTTCAAGTAAAGGACTGGTACGACATATATTAACAATATTGGCATAGTTGATGCTCGATGGTCTCATCGGACGGCCAATCATCTCATTCAATCAATAATATCTTAACTACACATCTTCGTACCGATTTATATCTTACGTCACATACATATTGCACAAACATAAGAGTTTGGTTCAAGTATGGGACTGGTACGACATATATTAACAATATTGGCATAGTTGATGCTCGATGGTCTCATCGGACGGCCAATCATCTCATTCAATCAATAATATCTTAACTACACATCTTCGTACCGATTTATATCTTACGTCACATACATATTGCACAAACATAAGAGTTTGGTTCAAGTATGGGACTGGTACGACATATATTAACAATATTGGCATAGTTCATGCTCGATGGTCTTATCGGACGACCAACTATCTCATTCAATCAATAATATCTTAACTACACATCTTCGTACCGATTTATATCTTACGTCACATACATATTGCACAAACATAAGAGTTTGGTTCAAGTATGGGACTGGTACGACATATATTAACAATATTGGCATAGTTCATGCTCGTTGGTCTTATCGGACGACCAACTATCTCATTCAATCAATAATATCTTAACTACACATCTTCGTACCGATTTATATCTTACGTCACATACATATTGCACAAACATAAGAGTTTGGTTCAAGTAAAGGACTGGTACGACATATATTAACAATATTGGCATAGTTGATGCTCGATGATCTCATCGGACGGCCAATCATCTCATTCAATCAAAAATATCTTAACTACACATCTTCGTACCGATTTATATCTTACGTCACATACATATTGCACAAACATAAGAGTTTGGTTCAAGTATGGGACTGGTAGGACATACATTAACAATATTGGCATAGTTGATGCTCGATGGTCTCATCGGACGGCCAATCATCTCATTCAATCAATAATATCTTAACTACACATCTTCGTACCGATTTATATCTTACGTCACATACATATTGCACAAACATAAGAGTTTGGTTCAAGTATGGGACTGGTACGACATACATTAACAATATTGGCATAGTTGATGCTCGATGGTCTCATCGGACGGCCAATCATCTCATTCAATCAATAATATCTTAACTACACATCTTCGTACCGATTTATATCTTACGTCACATACATATTGCACAAACATAAGAGTTTGGTTCAAGTATGGGACTGGTACGACATATATTAACAATATTGGGATAGTTCATGCTCGATGGTCTTATCGGACGGCCAACCATCTCATTCAATCAATAATATCTTAACTACACATCTTCGTACCGATTTATATCTTACGTCACATACATATTGCACAAACATAAGAGTTTGGTTCAAGTAAAGGACTGGTACGACATATATTAACAATATTGGCATAGTTGATGCTCGATGGTCTCATCGGACGGCCAATCATCTCATTCAATCAATAATATCTTAACTACACATCTTCGTACCGATTTATATCTTACGTCACATACATATTGCACAAACATAAGAGTTTGGTTCAAGTATGGGACTGGTACGACATATATTAACAATATTGGCATAGTTCATGCTCGTTGGTCTTATCGGACGACCAACTATCTCATTCAATCAATAATATCTTAACTACACATCTTCGTACCGATTTATATCTTACGTCACATACATATTGCACAAACATAAGAGTTTGGTTCAAGTAAAGGACTGGTACGACATATATTAACAATATTGGCATAGTTGATGCTCGATGGTCTTATCGGACGACCAATCATCTCATTCAATCAATAATATCTTAACTACACATCTTCGTACCGATTTATATCTTACGTCACATACATATTGCACAAACATAAGAGTTTGGTTCAAGTATGGGACTGGTACGACATATATTAACAATATTGGCATAGTTCATGCTCGATGGTCTTATCGGACGACCAACTATCTCATTCAATCAATAATATCTTAACTACACATCTTCGTACCGATTTATATCTTACGTCACATACATATTGCACAAACATAAGAGTTTGGTTCAAGTATGGGACTGGTACGACATATATTAACAATATTGGCATAGTTCATGCTCGTTGGTCTTATCGGACGACCAACTATCTCATTCAATCAATAATATCTTAACTACACATCTTCGTACCGATTTATATCTTACGTCACATACATATTGCACAAACATAAGAGTTTGGTTCAAGTAAAGGACTGGTACGACATATATTAACAATATTGGCATAGTTGATGCTCGATGATCTCATCGGACGGCCAATCATCTCATTCAATCAAAAATATCTTAACTACACATCTTCGTACCGATTTATATCTTACGTCACATACATATTGCACAAACATAAGAGTTTGGTTCAAGTATGGGACTGGTACGACATACATTAACAATATTGGCATAGTTGATGCTCGATGGTCTCATCGGACGGCCAATCATCTCATTCAATCAATAATATCTTAACTACACATCTTCGTACCGATTTATATCTTACGTCACATACATATTGCACAAACATAAGAGTTTGGTTCAAGTATGGGACTGGTACGACATACATTAACAATATTGGCATAGTTGATGCTCGATGGTCTCATCGGACGGCCAATCATCTCATTCAATCAATAATATCTTAACTACACATCTTCGTACCGATTTATATCTTACGTCACATACATATTGCACAAACATAAGAGTTTGGTTCAAGTATGGGACTGGTACGACATATATTAACAATATTGGGATAGTTCATGCTCGATGGTCTTATCGGACGGCCAACCATCTCATTCAATCAATAATATCTTAACTACACATCTTCGTACCGATTTATATCTTACGTCACATACATATTGCACAAACATAAGAGTTTGGTTCAAGTAAAGGACTGGTACGACATATATTAACAATATTGGCATAGTTGATGCTCGATGGTCTCATCGGACGGCCAATCATCTCATTCAATCAATAATATCTTAACTACACATCTTCGTACCGATTTATATCTTACGTCACATACATATTGCACAAACATAAGAGTTTGGTTCAAGTATGGGACTGGTACGACATATATTAACAATATTGGGATAGTTCATGCTCGTTGGTCTTATCGGACGACCAACTATCTCATTCAATCAATAATATCTTAACTACACATCTTCGTACCGATTTATATCTTACGTCACATACATATTGCACAAACATAAGAGTTTGGTTCATAATATCTTAACTACACATCTTCGTACCGATTTATATCTTACGTCACATACATATTGCACAAACATAAGAGTTTGGTTCAAGTATGGGACTGGTACGACATACATTAACAATATTGGCATAGTTGATGCTCGATGGTCTCATCGGACGGCCAATCATCTCATTCAATCAATAATATCTTAACTACACATCTTCGTACCGATTTATATCTTACGTCACATACATATTGCACAAACATAAGAGTTTGGTTCAAGTATGGGACTGGTACGACATATATTAACAATATTGGGATAGTTCATGCTCGATGGTCTTATCGGACGGCCAACCATCTCATTCAATCAATAATATCTTAACTACACATCTTCGTACCGATTTATATCTTACGTCACATACATATTGCACAAACATAAGAGTTTGGTTCAAGTAAAGGACTGGTACGACATATATTAACAATATTGGCATAGTTGATGCTCGATGGTCTCATCGGACGGCCAATCATCTCATTCAATCAATAATATCTTAACTACACATCTTCGTACCGATTTATATCTTACGTCACATACATATTGCACAAACATAAGAGTTTGGTTCAAGTATGGGACTGGTACGACATATATTAACAATATTGGCATAGTTCATGCTCGTTGGTCTTATCGGACGACCAACTATCTCATTCAATCAATAATATCTTAACTACACATCTTCGTACCGATTTATATCTTACGTCACATACATATTGCACAAACATAAGAGTTTGGTTCAAGTAAAGGACTGGTACGACATATATTAACAATATTGGCATAGTTGATGCTCGATGGTCTCATCGGACGGCCAACTATCTCATTCAATCAAAAATATCTTAACTACACATCTTCGTACCGATTTATATCTTACGTCACATACATATTGCACAAACATAAGAGTTTGGTTCAAGTATGGGACTGGTACGACATACATTAACAATATTGGCATAGTTGATGCTCGATGGTCTCATCGGACGGCCAATCATCTCATTCAATCAATAATATCTTAACTACACATCTTCGTACCGATTTATATCTTACGTCACATACATATTGCACAAACATAAGAGTTTGGTTCAAGTAAAGGACTGGTACGACATATATTAACAATATTGGCATAGTTGATGCTCGATGGTCTCATCGGACGGCCAATCATCTCATTCAATCAATAATATCTTAACTACACATCTTCGTACCGATTTATATCTTACGTCACATACATATTGCACAAACATAAGAGTTTGGTTCATAATATCTTAACTACACATCTTCGTACCGATTTATATCTTACGTCACATACATATTGCACAAACATAAGAGTTTGGTTCAAGTATGGGACTGGTACGACATATATTAACAATATTGGGATAGTTCATGCTCGATGGTCTTATCGGACGACCAACTATCTCATTCAATCAATAATATCTTAACTACACATCTTCGTACCGATTTATATCTTACGTCACATACATATTGCACAAACATAAGAGTTTGGTTCAAGTATGGGACTGGTACGACATATATTAACAATATTGGGATAGTTCATGCTCGATGGTCTTATCGGACGGCCAACCATCTCATTCAATCAATAATATCTTAACTACACATCTTCGTACCGATTTATATCTTACGTCACATACATATTGCACAAACATAAGAGTTTGGTTCATGTAAAGGACTGGTACGACATATATTAACAATATTGGCATAGTTGATGCTCGATGGTCTCATCGGACGGCCAATCATCTCATTCAATCAATAATATCTTAACTACACATCTTCGTACCGATTTATATCTTACGTCACATACATATTGCACAAATGTAAGAGTTTGGTTCAAGTATGGGACTGGTACGACATACATTAACAATATTGGCATAGTTGATGCTCGATGGTCTTATCGGACGACCAACTATCTCATTCAATCAATAATATCTTAACTACACATCTTCGTACCGATTTATATCTTACGTCACATACATATTGCACAAACATAAGAGTTTGGTTCAAGTAAAGGACTGGTACGACATATATTAACAATATTGGCATAGATGATGCTCGATGGTCTCATCGGACGGCCAATCATCTCATTCAATCAATAATATCTTAACTAGACATCTTCGTACCGATTTATATCTTACGTCACATACATATTGCACAAACATAAGAGTTTGGTTCAAGTAAAGGACTGGTACGACATATATTAACAATATTGGCATATTTGATGCTCGATGGTCTCATCGGACGGCCAATCATCTCATTCAATCAATAATATCTTAACTACACATCTTCGTACCGATTTATATCTTACGTCACATACATATTGCACAAACATAAGAGTTTGGTTCAAGTAAAGGACTGGTACGACATATATTAACAATATTGGCATAGTTGATGCTCGATGGTCTCATCGGACGGCCAATCATCTCATTCAATCAATAATATCTTAACTACACATCTTCGTACCGATTTATATCTTACGTCACATACATATTGCACAAACATAAGAGTTTGGTTCAAGTATGGGACTGGTACGACATACATTAACAATATTGGCATAGTTGATGCTCGATGGTCTTATCGGACGACCAACTATCTCATTCAATCAATAATATCTTAACTACACATCTTCGTACCGATTTATATCTTACGTCACATACATATTGCACAAACATAAGAGTTTGGTTCAAGTAAAGGACTGGTACGACATATATTAACAATATTGGCATAGTTGATGCTCGATGGTCTCATCGGACGGCCAATCATCTCATTCAATCAATAATATCTTAACTACACATCTTCGTACCGATTTATATCTTACGTCACATACATATTGCACAAACATAAGAGTTTGGTTCAAGTATGGGACTGGTACGACATATATTAACAATATTGGGATAGTTCATGCTCGTTGGTCTTATCGGACGACCAACTATCTCATTCAATCAATAATATCTTAACTACACATCTTCGTACCGATTTATATCTTACGTCACATACATATTGCACAAACATAAGAGTTTGGTTCAAGTATGGGACTGGTACGACATATATTAACAATATTGGCATAGTTGATGATCGATGGTCTTATCGGACGACCAACTATCTCATTCAATCAATAATATCTTAACTACACATCTTCGTACCGATTTATATCTTACGTCACATACATATTGCACAAACATAAGAGTTTGGTTCAAGTAAAGGACTGGTACGACATATATTAACAATATTGGCATAGTTGATGCTCGATGGTCTCATCGGACGGCCAATCATCTCATTCAATCAATAATATCTTAACTACACATCTTCGTACCGATTTATATCTTACGTCACATACATATTGCACAAACATAAGAGTTTGGTTCAAGTATGGGACTGGTACGACATATATTAACAATATTGGGATAGTTCATGCTCGTTGGTCTTATCGGACGACCAACTATCTCATTCAATCAATAATATCTTAACTACACATCTTCGTACCGATTTATATCTTACGTCACATACATATTGCACAAACATAAGAGTTTGGTTCAAGTAAAGGACTGGTACGACATATATTAACAATATTGGCATAGTTGATGCTCGATGGTCTCATCGGACGGCCAATCATCTTATTCAATCAATAATATCTTAACTACACATCTTCGTACCGATTTATATCTTACGTCACATACATATTGCACAAACATAAGAGTTTGGTTCAAGTAAAGGACTGGTACGACATATATTAACAATATTGGCATAGTTGATGCTCGATGGTCTCATCGGACGGCCAATCATCTCATTCAATCAATAATATCTTAACTACACATCTTCGTACCGATTTATATCTTACGTCACATACATATTGCACAAACATAAGAGTTTGGTTCAAGTAAAGGACTGGTACGACATATATTAACAATATTGGCATAGTTGATGCTCGATGGTCTCATCGGACGGCCAATCATCTCATTCAATCAATAATATCTTAACTACACATCTTCGTACCGATTTATATCTTACGTCACATACATATTGCACAAACATAAGAGTTTGGTTCAAGTAAAGGACTGGTACGACATATATTAACAATATTGGCATAGTTGATGCTCGATGGTCTTATCGGACGACCAACTATCTCATTCAATCAATAATATCTTAACTACACATCTTCGTACCGATTTATATCTTACGTCACATACATATTGCACAAACATAAGAGTTTGGTTCAAGTATGGGACTGGTACGACATATATTAACAATATTGGCATAGTTGATGCTCGATGGTCTCATCGGACGGCCAATCATCTCATTCAATCAATAATATCTTAACTACACATCTTCGTACCGATTTATATCTTACGTCACATACATATTGCACAAACATAAGAGTTTGGTTCAAGTATGGGACTGGTACGACATATATTAACAATATTGGGATAGTTCATGCTCGATGGTCTTATCGGACGGCCAACCATCTCATTCAATCAATAATATCTTAACTACACATCTTCGTACCGATTTATATCTTACGTCACATACATATTGCACAAACATAAGAGTTTGGTTCAAGTAAAGGACTGGTACGACATATATTAACAATATTGGCATAGTTGATGCTCGATGGTCTTATCGGACGACCAACTATCTCATTCAATCAATAATATCTTAACTACACATCTTCGTACCGATTTATATCTTACGTCACATACATATTGCACAAACATAAGAGTTTGGTTCAAGTATGGGACTGGTACGACATATATTAACAATATTGGCATAGTTGATGCTCGATGGTCTCATCGGACGGCCAATCATCTTATTCAATCAATAATATCTTAACTACACATCTTCGTACCGATTTATATCTTACGTCACATACATATTGCACAAACATAAGAGTTTGGTTCAAGTATGGGACTGGTACGACATACATTAATTATATTGGGATAGTTCATGCTCGATGGTCTTATCGGACGACCAACTATCTCATTCAATCAATAATATCTTAACTACACATCTTCGTACCGATTTATATCTTACGTCACATACATATTGCACAAACATAAGAGTTTGGTTCAAGTAAAGGACTGGTACGACATATATTAACAATATTGGCATAGTTGATGCTCGATGGTCTCATCGGACGGCCAATCATCTCATTCAATCAATAATATCTTAACTACACATCTTCGTACCGATTTATATCTTACGTCACATACATATTGCACAAACATAAGAGTTTGGTTCAAGTATGGTACTGGTACGACATATATTAACAATATTGGGATAGTTCATGCTCGATGGTCTTATCGGACGACCAACTATCTCATTCAATCAATAATATCTTAACTACACATCTTCGTACCGATTTATATCTTACGTCACATACATATTGCACAAACATAAGAGTTTGGTTCAAGTATGGGACTGGTACGACATATATTAACAATATTGGGATAGTTCATGCTCGATGGTCTTATCGGACGACCAACTATCTCATTCAATCAATAATATCTTAACTACACATCTTCGTACCGATTTATATCTTACGTCACATACATATTGCACAAACATAAGAGTTTGGTTCAAGTAAAGGACTGGTACGACATATATTAACAATATTGGCATAGTTGATGCTCGATGGTCTCATCGGACGGCCAATCATCTCATTCAATCAATACTATCTTAACTACACATCTTCGTACCGATTTATATCTTACGTCACATACATATTGCACAAACATAAGAGTTTGGTTCAAGTATGGGACTGGTACGACATATATTAACAATATTGGCATAGTTGATGCTCGATGGTCTTATCGGACGACCAACTATCTCATTCAATCAATAATATCTTAACTACACATCTTCGTACCGATTTATATCTTACGTCACATACATATTGCACAAACATAAGAGTTTGGTTCAAGTAAAGGACTGGTACGACATATATTAACAATATTGGCATAGTTGATGCTCGATGGTCTCATCGGACGGCCAATCATCTCATTCAATCAATAATATCTTAACTACACATCTTCGTACCGATTTATATCTTACGTCACATACATATTGCACAAACATAAGAGTTTGGTTCAAGTAAAGGACTGGTACGACATATATTAACAATATTGGCATAGTTGATGCTCGATGGTCTCATCGGACGGCCAATCATCTCATTCAATCAATAATATCTTAACTACACATCTTCGTACCGATTTATATCTTACGTCACATACATATTGCACAAACATAAGAGTTTGGTTCAAGTATGGGACTGGTACGACATATATTAACAATATTGGCATAGTTGATGCTCGATGGTCTTATCGGACGACCAACTATCTCATTCAATCAATAATATCTTAACTACACATCTTCGTACCGATTTATATCTTACGTCACATACATATTGCACAAACATAAGAGTTTGGTTCACGTAAAGGACTGGTACGACATATATTAACAATATTGGCATAGTTGATGCTCGATGGTCTCATCGGACGGCCAATCATCTCATTCAATCAATAATATCTTAACTACACATCTTCGTACCGATTTATATCTTACGTCACATACATATTGCACAAACATAAGAGTTTGGTTCAAGTATGGGACTGGTACGACATATATTAACAATATTGGGATAGTTCATGCTCGTTGGTCTTATCGGACGACCAACTATCTCATTCAATCAATAATATCTTAACTACACATCTTCGTACCGATTTATATCTTACGTCACATACATATTGCACAAACATAAGAGTTTGGTTCAAGTATGGTACTGGTACGACATACATTAACAATATTGGCATAGTTGATGCTCGATGGTCTTATCGGACGACCAACTATCTCATTCAATCAATAATATCTTAACTTCACATCTTCGTACCGATTTATATCTTACGTCACATACATATTGCACAAACATAAGAGTTTGGTTCAAGTATGGGACTGGTACGACATATATTAACAATATTGGGATAGTTCATGCTCGATGGTCTTATCGGACGACCAACTATCTCATTCAATCAATAATATCTTAACTACACATCTTCGTACCGATTTATATCTTACGTCACATACATATTGCACAAACATAAGAGTTTGGTTCAAGTAAAGGACTGGTACGACATATATTAACAATATTGGCATAGTTGATGCTCGATGGTCTCATCGGACGGCCAATCATCTCATTCAATCAATAATATCTTAACTACACATCTTCGTACCGATTTATATCTTACGTCACATACATATTGCACAAACATAAGAGTTTGGTTCAAGTAAAGGACTGGTACGACATATATTAACAATATTGGCATAGTTGATGCTCGATGGTCTCATCGGACGGCCAATCATCTCATTCAATCAATAATATCTTAACTACACATCTTCGTACCGATTTATATCTTACGTCACATACATATTGCACAAACATAAGAGTTTGGTTCAAGTAAAGGACTGGTACGACATATATTAACAATATTGGCATAGTTGATGCTCGATGGTCTCATCGGACGGCCAATCATCTCATTCAATCAATAATATCTTAACTACACATCTTCGTACCGATTTATATCTTACGTCACATACATATTGCACAAACATAAGAGTTTGGTTCAAGTAAAGGACTGGTACGACATATATTAACAATATTGGCATAGTTGATGCTCGATGGTCTCATCGGACGGCCAATCATCTCATTCAATCAATAATATCTTAACTACACATCTTCGTACCGATTTATATCTTACGTCACATACATATTGCACAAACATAAGAGTTTGGTTCAAGTATGGGACTGGTACGACATATCTTAACAGTATTGGCATAGTTGATGCTCGATGGTCTTATCGGACGACCAACTATCTCATTCAATCAATAATATCTTAACTACACATCTTCGTACCGATTTATATCTTACGTCACATACATATTGCACAAACATAAGAGTTTAGTTCAAGTAAAGGACTGGTACGACACATATTAACAATATTGGCATAGTTGATGCTCGATGGTCTCATCGGACGGCCAATCATCTCATTCAATCAATAATATCTTAACTACACATCTTCGTACCGATTTATATCTTACGTCACATACATATTGCACAAACATAAGAGTTTGGTTCAAGTATGGGACTGGTACGACATATATTAACAATATTGGGATAGTTGATGCTCGATGGTCTCATCGGACGGCCAACCATCTCATTCAATCAATAATATCTTAACTACACATCTTCGTACCGATTTATATCTTACGTCACATACATATTGCACAAACATAAGAGTTTGGTTCAAGTATGGTACTGGTACGACATACATTAACAATATTGGCATAGTTGATGCTCGATGGTCTTATCGGACGACCAACTATCTCATTCAATCAATAATATCTTAACTACACATCTTCGTACCGATTTATATCTTACGTCACATACATATTGCACAAACATAAGAGTTTGGTTCAAGTAAAGGACTGGTACGACATATATTAACAATATTGGGATAGTTGATGCTCGATGGTCTTATCGGACGACCAACTATCTCATTCAATCAATAATATCTTAACTACACATCTTCGTACCGATTTATATCTTACGTCACATACATATTGCACAAACATAAGAGTTTGGTTCAAGTAAAGGACTGGTACGACATATATTAACAATATTGGCATAGTTGATGCTCGATGGTCTCATCGGACGGCCAATCATCTCATTCAATCAATAATATCTTAACTACACATCTTCGTACCGATTTATATCTTACGTCACATACATATTGCACAAACATAAGAGTTTGGTTCAAGTAAAGGACTGGTACGACATATATTAACAATATTGGCATAGTTGATGCTCGATGGTCTCATCGGACGGCCAATCATCTCATTCAATCAATAATATCTTAACTACACATCTTCGTACCGATTTATATCTTACGTCACATACATATTGCACAAACATAAGAGTTTGGTTCAAGTATGGGACTGGTACGACATATATTAACAATATTGGGATAGTTGATGCTCGATGGTCTCATCGGACGGCCAACCATCTCATTCAATCAATAATATCTTAACTACACATCTTCTTACCGATTTATATCTTACGTCACATACATATTGCACAAACATAAGAGTTTGGTTCAAGTATGGGACTGGTACGACATATATTAACAATATTGGCATAGTTGATGCTCGATGGTCTCATCGGACGGCCAATCATCTCATTCAATCAATAATATCTTAACTACACATCTTCGTACCGATTTATATCTTACGTCACATACATATTGCACAAACATAAGAGTTTGGTTCAAGTATGGGACTGGTACGACATATATTAACAATATTGGCATAGTTGATGCTCGATGGTCTCATCGGACGGCCAATCATCTCATTCAATCAATAATATCTTAACTACACATCTTCGTACCGATTTATATCTTACGTCACATACATATTGCACAAACATAAGAGTTTGGTTCAAGTAAAGGACTGGTACGACATATATTAACAATATTGGCATAGTTGATGCTCGATGGTCTCATCGGACGGCCAACCATCTCATTCAATCAATAATATCTTAACTACACATCTTCGTACCGATTTATATCTTACGTCACATACATATTGCACAAACATAAGAGTTTAGTTCAAGTAAAGGACTGGTACGACACATATTAACAATATTGGCATAGTTGATGCTCGATGGTCTCATCGGACGGCCAATCATCTCATTCAATCAATAATATCTTAACTACACATCTTCGTACCGATTTATATCTTACGTCACATACATATTGCACAAACATAAGAGTTTGGTTCAAGTATGGGACTGGTACGACATATATTAACAATATTGGCATAGTTGATACTCGATGGTCTTATCGGACGACCAATCATCTCATTCAATCAATAATATCTTAACTACACATCTTCGTACCGATTTATATCTTACGTCACATACATATTGCACAAACATAAGAGTTTGGTTCAAGTAAAGGACTGGTACGACATATATTAACAATATTGGCATAGTTGATGCTCGATGGTCTCATCGGACGGCCAACCATCTCATTCAATCAATAATATCTTAACTACACATCTTCGTACCGATTTATATCTTACGTCACATACATATTGCACAAACATAAGAGTTTGGTTCAAGTATGGGACTGGTACGACATATATTAACAATATTGGCATAGTTGATGCTCGATGGTCTCATCGGACGGCCAATCATCTCATTCAATCAATAATATCTTAACTACACATCTTCGTACCGATTTATATCTTACGTCACATACATATTGCACAAACATAAGAGTTTGGTTCAAGTATGGGACTGGTACGACATATATTAACAATATTGGCATAGTTGATGCTCGATGGTCTCATCGGACGGCCAATCATCTCATTCAATCAATAATATCTTAACTACACATCTTCGTACCGATTTATATCTTACGTCACATACATATTGCACAAACATAAGAGTTTGGTTCAAGTATGGGACTGGTACGACATATATTAACAATATTGGCATAGTTGATGCTCGATGGTCTCATCGGACGGCCAACCATCTCATTCAATCAATAATATCTTAACTACACATCTTCGTACCGATTTATATCTTACGTCACACACATATTGCACAAACATAAGAGTTTAGTTCAAGTAAAGGACTGGTACGACACATATTAACAATATTGGCATAGTTGATGCTCGATGTTCTCATCGGACGGCCAATCATCTCATTCAATCAATAATATCTTAACTACACATCTTCGTACCGATTTATATCTTACGTCACATACATATTGCACAAACATAAGAGTTTGGTTCAAGTATGGGACTGGTACGACATATATTAACAATATTGGCATAGTTGATGCTCGATGGTCTCATCGGACGGCCAACCATCTCATTCAATCAATAATATCTTAACTACACATCTTCGTACCGATTTATATCTTACGTCACATACATATTGCACAAACATAAGAGTTTGGTTCAAGTATGGGACTGGTACGACATATATTAACAATATTGGCATAGTTGATGCTCGATGGTCTCATCGGACGGCCAATCATCTCATTCAATCAATAATATCTTAACTACACATCTTCTTACCGATTTATATCTTACGTCACATACATATTGCACAAACATAAGAGTTTGGTTCAAGTATGGGACTGGTACGACATATATTAACAATATTGGCATAGTTGATGCTCGATGGTCTCATCGGACGGCCAATCATCTCATTCAATCAATAATATCTTAACTACACATCTTCGTACCGATTTATATCTTACGTCACATACATATTGCACAAACATAAGAGTTTGGTTCAAGTATGGGACTGGTACGACATATATTAACAATATTGGCATAGTTGATGCTCGATGGTCTCATCGGACGGCCAATCATCTCATTCAATCAATAATATCTTAACTACACATCTTCGTACCGATTTATATCTTACGTCACATACATATTGCACAAACATAAGAGTTTGGTTCAAGTAAAGGACTGGTACGACATATATTAACAATATTGGCATAGTTGATGCTCGATGGTCTCATCGGACGGCCAACCATCTCATTCAATCAATAATATCTTAACTACACATCTTCGTACCGATTTATATCTTACGTCACATACATATTGCACAAACATAAGAGTTTAGTTCAAGTAAAGGACTGGTACGACACATATTAACAATATTGGCATAGTTGATGCTCGATGGTCTCATCGGACGGCCAATCATCTCATTCAATCAATAATATCTTAACTACACATCTTCGTACCGATTTATATCTTACGTCACATACATATTGCACAAACATAAGAGTTTGGTTCAAGTATGGGACTGGTACGACATATATTAACAATATTGGCATAGTTGATACTCGATGGTCTTATCGGACGACCAATCATCTCATTCAATCAATAATATCTTAACTACACATCTTCGTACCGATTTATATCTTACGTCACATACATATTGCACAAACATAAGAGTTTGGTTCAAGTAAAGGACTGGTACGACATATATTAACAATATTGGCATAGTTGATGCTCGATGGTCTCATCGGACGGCCAACCATCTCATTCAATCAATAATATCTTAACTACACATCTTCGTACCGATTTATATCTTACGTCACACACATATTGCACAAACATAAGAGTTTAGTTCAAGTAAAGGACTGGTACGACACATATTAACAATATTGGCATAGTTGATGCTCGATGGTCTCATCGGACGGCCAATCATCTCATTCAATCAATAATATCTTAACTACACATCTTCGTACCGATTTATATCTTACGTCACATACATATTGCACAAACATAAGAGTTTGGTTCAAGTATGGGACTGGTACGACATATATTAACAATATTGGCATAGTTGATGCTCGATGGTCTTATCGGACGACCAATCATCTCATTCAATCAATAATATCTTAACTACACATCTTCGTACCGATTTATATCTTACGTCACATACATATTGCACAAACATAAGAGTTTGGTTCAAGTATGGGACTGGTACGACATACATTAACAATATTGGCATAGTTGATGCTCGATGGTCTCATCGGACGGCCAACCATCTCATTCAATCAATAATATCTTAACTACACATCTTCGTACCGATTTATATCTTACGTCACATACATATTGCACAAACATAAGAGTTTAGTTCAAGTAAAGGACTGGTACGACATATATTAACAATATTGGCATAGTTGATGCTCGATGGTCTCATCGGACGGCCAATCATCTCATTCAATCAATAATATCTTAACTACACATCTTCGTACCGATTTATATCTTACGTCACATACATATTGCACAAACATAAGAGTTTGGTTCAAGTATGGGACTGGTACGACATATATTAACAATATTGGCATAGTTGATGCTCGATGGTCTCATCGGACGGCCAACCATCTCATTCAATCAATAATATCTTAACTACACATCTTCGTACCGATTTATATCTTACGTCACATACATATTGCACAAACATAAGAGTTTGGTTCAAGTAAAGGACTGGTACGACATATATTAACAATATTGGCATAGTTGATGCTCGATGGTCTCATCGGACGGCCAATCATCTCATTCAATCAATAATATCTTAACTACACATCTTCGTACCGATTTATATCTTACGTCACATACATATTGCACAAACATAAGAGTTTGGTTCAAGTATGGGACTGGTACGACATATCTTAACAGTATTGGCATAGTTGATGCTCGATGGTCTTATCGGACGACCAACTATCTCATTCAATCAATAATATCTTAACTACACATCTTCGTACCGATTTATATCTTACGTCACATACATATTGCAAAAACATAAGAGTTTGGTTCAAGTAAAGGACTGGTACGACATATATTAACAATATTGGCATAGTTGATGCTCGATGGTCTTATCGGACGACCAACTATCTCATTCAATCAATAATATCTTAACTACACATCTTCGTACCGATTTATATCTTACGTCACATACATATTGCACAAACATAAGAGTTTGGTTCAAGTAAAGGACTGGTACGACATATATTAACAATATTGGCATAGTTGATGCTCGATGGTCTCATCGGACGGCCAATCATCTCATTCAATCAATAATATCTTAACTACACATCTTCGTACCGATTTATATCTTACGTCACATACATATTGCACAAACATAAGAGTTTGGTTCAAGTAAAGGACTGGTACGACATATATTAACAATATTGGCATAGTTGATGCTCGATGGTCTCATCGGACGACCAACTATCTCATTCAATCAATAATATCTTAACTACACATCTTCGTACCGATTTATATCTTACGTCACATACATATTGCACAAACATAAGAGTTTGGTTCAAGTATGGGACTGGTACGACATATCTTAACAGTATTGGCATAGTTGATGCTCGATGGTCTTATCGGACGACCAACTATCTCATTCAATCAATAATATCTTAACTACACATCTTCGTACCGATTTATATCTTACGTCACATACATATTGCAAAAACATAATAGTTTGGTTCAAGTAAAGGACTGGTACGACATATATTAACAATATTGGCATAGTTGATGCTCGATGGTCTCATCGGACGGCCAACCATCTCATTCAATCAATAATATCTTAACTACACATCTTCGTACCGATTTATATCTTACGTCACATACATATTGCACAAACATAAGAGTTTAGTTCAAGTAAAGGACTGGTACGACACATATTAACAATATTGGCATAGTTGATGCTCGATGGTCTCATCGGACGGCCAATCATCTCATTCAATCAATAATATCTTAACTACACATCTTCGTACCGATTTATATCTTACGTCACATACATATTGCACAAACATAAGAGTTTGGTTCAAGTAAAGGACTGGTACGACATATATTAACAATATTGGCATAGTTGATGCTCGATGGTCTCATCGGACGGCCAATCATCTCATTCAATCAATAATATCTTAACTACACATCTTCGTACCGATTTATATCTTACGTCACATACATATTGCACAAACATAAGAGTTTGGTTCAAGTATGGGACTGGTACGACATATATTAACAATATTGGCATAGTTGATGCTCGATGGTCTTATCGGACGACCAACTATCTCATTCAATCAATAATATCCTAACTACACATCTTCGTACCGATTTATATCTTACGTCACATACATATTGCACAAACATAAGAGTTTGGTTCAAGTATGGGACTGGTACGACATATATTAACAATATTGGCATAGTTGATGCTCGATGGTCTTATCGGACGACCAACTATCTCATTCAATCAATAATATCTTAACTACACATCTTCGTACCGATTTATATCTTACGTAACATACATATTGCACAAACATAAGAGTTTGGTTCACGTAAAGGACTGGTACGACATATATTAACAATATTGGCATAGTTGATGCTCGATGGTCTCATCGGACGGCCAATCATCTCATTCAATCAATAATATCTTAACTACACATCTTCGTACCGATTTATATCTTACGTCACATACATATTGCACAAACATAAGAGTTTGGTTCAAGTATGGGACTGGTACGACATATATTAACAATATTGGCATAGTTGATGCTCGATGGTCTTATCGGACGACCAACTATCTCATTCAATCAATAATATCTTAACTACACATCTTCGTACCGATTTATATCTTACGTAACATACATATTGCACAAACATAAGAGTTTGGTTCACGTAAAGGACTGGTACGACATATATTAACAATATTGGCATAGTTGATGCTCGATGGTCTCATCGGACGGCCAATCATCTCATTCAATCAATAATATCTTAACTACACATCTTCGTACCGATTTATATCTTACGTCACATACATATTGCACAAACATAAGAGTTTGGTTCAAGTATGGGACTGGTACGACATATATTAACAATATTGGGATAGTTCATGCTCGATGGTCTTATCGGACGGCCAACCATCTCATTCAATCAATAATATCTTAACTACACATCTTCGTACCGATTTATATCTTACGTCACATACATATTGCACAAACATAAGAGTTTGGTTCAAGTATGGGACTGGTACGACATATATTAACAATATTGGCATAGTTGATGCTCGATGGTCTCATCGGACGGCCAATCATTTCATTCAATCAATAATATCTTAACTACACATCTTCGTACCGATTTATATCTTACGTCACATACATATTGCACAAACATAAGAGTTTGGTTCAAGTAAAGGACTGGTACGACATATATTAACAATATTGGGATAGTTCATGCTCGATGGTCTCATCGGACGGCCAATCATCTCATTCAATCAATAATATCTTAACTACACATCTTCGTACCGATTTATATCTTACGTCACATACATATTGCACAAACATAAGAGTTTGGTTCAAGTAAAGGACTGGTACGACATATATTAACAGTATTGGCATAGTTGATGCTCGATGGTCTTATCGGACGACCAACTATCTCATTCAATCAATAATATCTTAACTACACATCTTCGTACCGATTTATATCTTACGTCACATACATATTGCACAGACATAAGAGTTTGGTTCAAGTAAAGGACTGGTACGACATATATTAACAATATTGGCATAGTTGATGCTCGATGGTCTCATCGGACGGCCAATCATCTCATTCAATCAATAATATCTTAACTACACATCTTCGTACCGATTTATATCTTACGTCACATACATATTGCACAAACATAAGAGTTTGGTTCAAGTAAAGGACTGGTACGACATATATTAACAATATTGGCATAGTTGATGCTCGATGGTCTCATCGGACGGCCAATCATCTCATTCAATCAATAATATCTTAACTACACATCTTCGTACCGATTTATATCTTACGTCACATACATATTGCACAAACATAAGAGTTTGGTTCAAGTATGGGACTGGTACGACATATATTAACAATATTGGGATAGTTCATGCTCGTTGGTCTTATCGGACGACCAACTATCTCATTCAATCAATAATATCTTAACTACACATCTTCGTACCGGTCTCATCGGACGGCCAACCATCTCATTCAATCAATAATATCTTAACTACACATCTTCGTACCGATTTATATCTTACGTCACATACATATTGCACAAACATAAGAGTTTGGTTCAAGTATGGGACTGGTACGACATATATTAACAATATTGGGATAGTTGATGCTCGATGGTCTCATCGGACGGCCAATCATCTCATTCAATCAATAATATCTTAACTACACATCTTCGTACCGATTTATATCTTACGTCACATACATATTGCACAAACATAAGAGTTTGGTTCAAGTAAAGGACTGGTACGACATATATTAACAATATTGGCATAGTTGATGCTCGATGGTCTCATCGGACGGCCAATCATCTCATTCAATCAATAATATCTTAACTACACATCTTCGTACCGATTTATATCTTACGTCACATACATATTGCACAAACATAAGAGTTTGGTTCAAGTAAAGGACTGGTACGACATATATTAACAATATTGGCATAGTTGATGCTCGATGGTCTCATCGGACGGCCAACCATCTCATTCAATCAATAATATCTTAACTACACATCTTCGTACCGATTTATATCTTACGTCACATACATATTGCACAAACATAAGAGTTTGGTTCAAGTAAAGGACTGGTACGACATATATTAACAATATTGGCATAGTTGATGCTCGATGGTCTCATTGGACGGCCAATCATCTCATTCAATCAATAATATCTTAACTACACATCTTCGTACCGATTTATATCTTACGTCACATACATATTGCACAAACATAAGAGTTTGGTTCAAGTATGGGACTGGTACGACATACATTAACAATATTGGCATAGTTGATGCTCGATGGTCTCATCGGACGGCCAATCATCTCATTCAATCAATAATATCTTAACTACACATCTTCGTACCGATTTATATCTTACGTCACATACATATTGCACAAACATAAGAGTTTGGTTCAAGTATGGGACTGGTACGACATATATTAACAATATTGGGATAGTTCATGCTCGTTGGTCTTATCGGACGACCAACTATCTCATTCAATCAATAATATCTTAACTACACATCTTCGTACCGATTTATATCTTACGTCACATACATATTGCACAAACATAAGAGTTTGGTTCAAGTAAAGGACTGGTACGACATATATTAACAATATTGGCATAGTTGATGCTCGATGGTCTCATCGGACGGCCAATCATCTCATTCAATCAATAATATCTTAACTACACATCTTCGTACCGATTTATATCTTACGTCACATACATATTGCACAAACATAAGAGTTTGGTTCAAGTAAAGGACTGGTACGACATATATTAACAATATTGGCATAGTTGATGCTCGATGGTCTCATCGGACGGCCAATCATCTCATTCAATCAATAATATCTTAACTACACATCTTCGTACCGATTTATATCTTACGTCACATACATATTGCACAAACATAAGAGTTTGGTTCAAGTAAAGGACTGGTACGACATATATTAACAATATTGGCATAGTTGATGCTCGATGGTCTCATCGGACGGCCAATCATCTCATTTAATCAATAATATCTTAACTACACATCTTCGTACCGATTTATATCTTACGTCACATACATATTGCACAAACATAAGAGTTTGGTTCAAGTAAAGGACTGGTACGACATATATTAACAATATTGGCATAGTTGATGCTCGATGGTCTCATCGGACGGCCAATCATCTCATTCAATCAATAATATCTTAACTACACATCTTCGTACCGATTTATATCTTACGTCACATACATATTGCAAAAACATAAGAGTTTGGTTCAAGTAAAGGACTGGTACGACATATATTAACAATATTGGCATAGTTGATGCTCGATGGTCTCATCGGACGGCCAATCATCTCATTCAATCAATAATATCTTAACTACACATCTTCGTACCGATTTATATCTTACGTCACATACATATTGCACAAACATAAGAGTTTGGTTCAAGTAAAGGACTGGTACGACATATATTAAAAATATTGGCATAGTTGATGCTCGATGGTCTCATCGGACGGCCAATCATCTCATTCAATCAATAATATCTTAACTACACATCTTCGTACCGATTTATATCTTACGTCACATACATATTGCACAAACATAAGAGTTTGGTTAAAGTATGGGACTGGTACGACATATATTAACAATATTGGGATAGTTGATGCTCGATGGTCTCATCGGACGGCCAATCATCTCATTCAATCAATAATATCTTAACTACACATCTTCGTACCGATTTATATCTTACGTCACATACATATTGCACAAACATAAGAGTTTGCTTCAAGTAAAGGACTGGTACGACATATATTAACAATATTGGCATAGTTGATGCTCGATGGTCTCATCGGACGGCCAATCATCTCATTCAATCAATAATATCTTAACTACACATCTTCGTACCGATTTATATCTTACGTCACATACATATTGCACAAACATAAGAGTTTGGTTCAAGTAAAGGACTGGTACGACATATATTAACAATATTGGCATAGTTGATGCTCGATGGTCTCATCGGACGGCCAATCATCTCATTCAATCAATAATATCTTAACTACACATCTTCGTACCGATTTATATCTTACGTCACATACATATTGCACAAACATAAGAGTTTGGTTGAAGTGACGGACTGGTACAACATATATTAACAATATTGGCATAGTTGATGCTCGATGGTCTCATCGGACGGCCAATCATCTCATTCAATCAATAATATCTTAACTACACATCTTCGTACCGATTTATATCTTACGTCACATACATATTGCACAAACATAAGAGTTTGGTTCAAGTATGGTACTGGTACGACATATATTAACAATATTGGGATAGTTCATGCTCGATGGTCTTATCGGACGACCAACTATCTCATTCAATCAATAATATCTTAACTACACATCTTCGTACCGATTTATATCTTACGTCACATACATATTGCACAAACATAAAAGTTTAGTTCAAGTAAAGGACTGATACGACATATATTAACAATATTGGCATAGTTGATGCTCGATGGTCTCATCGGACGGCCAATCATTTCATTCAATCAATAATATCTTAACTACACATCTTCGTACCGATTTATATCTTACGTCACATACATATTGCACAAACATAAGAGTTTGGTTCAAGTAAAGGACTGGTACGACATATATTAACAATATTGGCATAGTTGATGCTCGATGGTCTCATCGGACGGCCAATCATTTCATTCAATCAATAATATCTTAACTACACATCTTCGTACCGATTTATATCTTACGTCACATACATATTGCACAAACATAAGAGTTTGCTTCAAGTAAAGGACTGGTACGACATATATTAACAATATTGGCATAGTTGATGCTCGATGGTCTCATCGGACGGCCAATCATTTCATTCAATCAATAATATCTTAACTACACATCTTCGTACCGATTTATATCTTACGTCACATACATATTGCACAAACATAAGAGTTTGGTTCAAGTAAAGGACTGGTACGACATATATTAACAATATTGGCATAGTTGATGCTCGATGGTCTCATCGGACGGCCAATCATCTCATTCAATCAATAATATCTTAACTACACATCTTCGTACCGATTTATATCTTACGTCACATACATATTGCACAAACATAAGAGTTTGGTTCAAGTATGGTACTGGTACGACATATATTAACAATATTGGCATAGTTGATGCTCGATGGTCTCATCGGACGGCCAATCATCTCATTCAATCAATAATATCTTAACTACACATCTTCGTACCGATTTATATCTTACGTCACATACATATTGCACAAACATAAGAGTTTGGTTCAAGTAAAGGACTGGTACGACACATATTAACAATATTGGCATAGTTGATGCTCGATGGTCTCATCGGACGGCCAATCATCTCATTCAATCAATAATATCTTAACTACACATCTTCGTACCGATTTATATCTTACGTCACATACATATTGCACAAACATAAGAGTTTGGTTCAAGTATGGGACTGGTACGACATATATTAACAATATTGGCATAGTTGATGCTCGATGGTCTTATCGGACGACCAA
This sequence comes from Tipula lateralis, assembly GCA_963932295.1. Taxonomy (NCBI): domain Eukaryota; kingdom Metazoa; phylum Arthropoda; class Insecta; order Diptera; family Tipulidae; genus Tipula; species Tipula lateralis. Next base: position 34,264,213 of record OZ010739.1, on the reverse strand, counting down.
CTATCTCATTCAATCAATAATATCCTAACTACACATCTTCGTACCGATTTATATCTTACGTCACATACATATTGCACAAACATAAGAGTTTGGTTCAAGTATGGGACTGGTACGACATATATTAACAATATTGGGATAGTTCATGCTCGTTGGTCTTATCGGACGACCAACTATCTCATTCAATCAATAATATCTTAACTACACATCTTCGTACCGATTTATATCTTACGTCACATACATATTGCACAAACATAAGAGTTTGGTTCAAGTAAAGGACTGGTACGACATATATTAACAATATTGGCATGGTTGATGCTCGATGGTCTCATCGGACGGTCAATCATCTCATTCAATCAATAATATCTTAACTACACATCTTCGTACCGATTTATATCTTACGTCACATACATATTGCACAAACATAAGAGTTTGGTTCAAGTAAAGGACTGGTACGACATATATTAACAATATTGGCATAGTTGATGCTCGATGGTCTCATCGGACGGCCAATCATCTCATTCAATCAATAATATCTTAACTACACATCTTCGTACCGATTTATATCTTACGTCACATACATATTGCACAAACATAAGAGTTTGGTTCAAGTATGGTACTGGTACGACATACATTAACAATATTGGCATAGTTGATGCTCGATGGTCTTATCGGACGACCAACTATCTCATTCAATCAATAATATCTTAACTACACATCTTCGTACCGATTTATATCTTACGTCACATACATATTGCACAAACATAAGAGTTTGGTTCACGTAAAGGACTGGTACGACATATATTAACAATATTGGCATAGTTGATGCTCGATGGTCTCATCGGACGGCCAACCATCTCATTCAATCAATAATATCTTAACTACACATCTTCGTACCGATTTATATCTTACGTCACATACATATTGCACAAACATAAGAGTTTGGTTCAAGTATGGTACTGGTACGACATATATTAACAATATTGGCATAGTTGATGCTCGATGGTCTCATCGGACGGCCAATCATTTCATTCAATCAATAATATCTTAACTACACATCTTCGTACCGATTTATATCTTACGTCACATACATATTGCACAAACATAAGAGTTTGGTTCAAGTATGGTACTGGTACGACATATATTAACAATATTGGCATAGTTGATGCTCGATGGTCTCATCGGACGGCCAATCATTTCATTCAATCAATAATATCTTAACTACACATCTTCGTACCGATTTATATCTTACGTCACATACATATTGCACAAACATAAGAGTTTGGTTAAAGTATGGGACTGGTACGACATATATTAACAATATTGGGATAGTTGATGCTCGATGGTCTCATCGGACGGCCAATCATCTCATTCAATCAATACTATCTTAACTACACATCTTCGTACCGATTTATATCTTACGTCACATACATATTGCACAAACATAAGAGTTTGCTTCAAGTAAAGGACTGGTACGACATATATTAACAATATTGGCATAGTTGATGCTCGATGGTCTCATCGGACGGCCAATCATCTCATTCAATCAATAATATCTTAACTACACATCTTCGTACCGATTTATATCTTACGTCACATACATATTGCACAAACATAAGAGTTTGGTTCAAGTAAAGGACTGGTACGACATATATTAACAATATTGGCATAGTTGATGCTCGATGGTCTCATCGGACGGCCAATCATCTCATTCAATCAATAATATCTTAACTACACATCTTCGTACCGATTTATATCTTACGTCACATACATATTGCACAAACATAAGAGTTTGGTTGAAGTAACGGACTGGTACAACATATATTAACAATATTGGCATAGTTGATGCTCGATGGTCTCATCGGACGGCCAATCATCTCATTCAATCAATAATATCTTAACTACACATCTTCGTACCGATTTATATCTTACGTCACATACATATTGCACAAACATAAGAGTTTGGTTCAAGTATGGTACTGGTACGACATATATTAACAATATTGGGATAGTTCATGCTCGATGGTCTTATCGGACGACCAACTATCTCATTCAATCAATAATATCTTAACTACACATCTTCGTACCGATTTATATCTTACGTCACATACATATTGCACAAACATAAAAGTTTAGTTCAAGTAAAGGACTGATACGACATATATTAACAATATTGGCATAGTTGATGCTCGATGGTCTCATCGAACGGCCAATCATTTCATTCAATCAATAATATCTTAACTACACATCTTCGTACCGATTTATATCTTACGTCACATACATATTGCACAAACATAAGAGTTTGGTTCAAGTAAAGGACTGGTACGACATATATTAACAATATTGGCATAGTTGATGCTCGATGGTCTCATCGGACGGCCAATCATTTCATTCAATCAATAATATCTTAACTACACATCTTCGTACCGATTTATATCTTACGTCACATACATATTGCACAAACATAAGAGTTTGGTTCAAGTAAAGGACTGGTACGACATATATTAACAATATTGGCATAGTTGATGCTCGATGGTCTCATCGGACGGCCAATCATCTCATTCAATCAATAATATCTTAACTACACATCTTCGTACCGATTTATATCTTACGTCACATACATATTGCACAAACATAAGAGTTTGGTTCAAGTATGGTACTGGTACGACATACATTAACAATATTGGCATAGTTGATGCTCGATGGTCTTATCGGACGACCAACTATCTCATTCAATCAATAATATCTTAACTACACATCTTCGTACCGATTTATATCTTACGTCACATACATATTGCACAAACATAAGAGTTTGGTTCACGTAAAGGACTGGTACGACATATATTAACAATATTGGCATAGTTGATGCTCGATGGTCTCATCGGACGGCCAACCATCTCATTCAATCAATAATATCTTAACTACACATCTTCGTACCGATTTATATCTTACGTCACATACATATTGCACAAACATAAGAGTTTGGTTCAAGTAAAGGACTGATACGACATATATTAACAATATTGGGATAGTTGATGCTCGATGGTCTCATCGGACGGCCAATCATCTCATTCAATCAATAATATCTTAACTACACATCTTCGTACCGATTTATATCTTACGTCACATACATATTGCACAAACATAAGAGTTTGCTTCAAGTAAAGGACTGGTACGACATATATTAACAATATTGGCATAGTTGATGCTCGATGGTCTCATCGGACGGCCAATCATCTCATTCAATCAATAATATCTTAACTACACATCTTCGTACCGATTTATATCTTACGTCACATACATATTGCACAAACATAAGAGTTTGGTTCAAGTAAAGGACTGGTACGACATATATTAACAATATTGGCATAGTTGATGCTCGATGGTCTCATCGGACGGCCAATCATCTCATTCAATCAATAATATCTTAACTACACATCTTCGTACCGATTTATATCTTACGTCACATACATATTGCACAAACATAAGAGTTTGGTTGAAGTAACGGACTGGTACAACATATATTAACAATATTGGCATAGTTGATGCTCGATGGTCTCATCGGACGGCCAATCATCTCATTCAATCAATAATATCTTAACTACACATCTTCGTACCGATTTATATCTTACGTCACATACATATTGCACAAACATAAGAGTTTGGTTCAAGTATGGTACTGGTACGACATATATTAACAATATTGGGATAGTTGATGCTCGATGGTCTTATCGGACGACCAACTATCTCATTCAATCAATAATATCTTAACTACACATCTTCGTACCGATTTATATCTTACGTCACATACATATTGCACAAACATAAAAGTTTAGTTCAAGTAAAGGACTGATACGACATATATTAACAATATTGGCATAGTTGATGCTCGATGGTCTCATCGGACGGCCAATCATATCATTCAATCAATAATATCTTAACTACACATCTTCGTACCGATTTATATCTTACGTCACATACATATTGCACGAACATAAGAGTTTGGTTCAAGTATGGTACTGGTACGACATATATTAACAATATTGGCATAGTTGATGCTCGATGGTCTCATCGGACGGCCAATCATTTCATTCAATCAATAATATCTTAACTACACATCTTCGTACCGATTTATATCTTACGTCACATACATATTGCACAAACATAAGAGTTTGGTTCAAGTAAAGGACTGGTACGACATATATTAACAATATTGGCATAGTTGATGCTCGATGGTCTCATCGGACGGCCAATCATCTCATTCAATCAATAATATCTTAACTACACATCTTCGTACCGATTTATATCTTACGTCACATACATATTGCACAAACATAAGAGTTTGGTTCAAGTATGGTACTGGTACGACATACATTAACAATATTGGCATAGTTGATGCTCGATGGTCTTATCGGACGACCAACTATCTCATTCAATCAATAATATCTTAACTACACATCTTCGTACCGATTTATATCTTACGTCACAAACATATTGCACAAACATAAGAGTTTGGTTCACGTAAAGGACTGGTACGACATATATTAACAATATTGGCATAGTTGATGCTCGATGGTCTCATCGGACGGCCAACCATCTCATTCAATCAATAATATCTTAACTACACATCTTCGTACCGATTTATATCTTACGTCACATACATATTGCACAAACATAAGAGTTTGGTTCAAGTAAAGGACTGATACGACATATATTAACAATATTGGCATAGTTGATGCTCGATGGTCTCATCGGACGGCCAATCATTTCATTCAATCAATAATATCTTAACTACACATCTTCGTACCGATTTATATCTTACGTCACATACATATTGCACGAACATAAGAGTTTGGTTCAAGTATGGTACTGGTACGACATATATTAACAATATTGGCATAGTTGATGCTCGATGGTCTCATCGGACGGCCAATCATCTCATTCAATCAATAATATCTTAACTACACATCTTCGTACCGATTTATATCTTACGTCACATACATATTGCACAAACATAAGAGTTTGGTTAAAGTATGGGACTGGTACGACATATATTAACAATATTGGGATAGTTGATGCTCGATGGTCTCATCGGACGGCCAATCATCTCATTCAATCAATAATATCTTAACTACACATCTTCGTACCGATTTATATCTTACGTCACATACATATTGCACAAACATAAGAGTTTGCTTCAAGTAAAGGACTGGTACGACATATATTAACAATATTGGCATAGTTGATGCTCGATGGTCTTATCGGACGACCAACTATCTCATTCAATCAATAATATCTTAACTACACATCTTCGTACCGATTTATATCTTACGTCACATACATATTGCACAAACATAAAAGTTTAGTTCAAGTAAAGGACTGATACGACATATATTAACAATATTGGCATAGTTGATGCTCGATGGTCTCATCGGACGGCCAATCATTTCATTCAATCAATAATATCTTAACTACACATCTTCGTACCGATTTATATCTTACGTCACATACATATTGCACGAACATAAGAGTTTGGTTCAAGTATGGTACTGGTACGACATATATTAACAATATTGGCATAGTTGATGCTCGATGGTCTCATCGGACGGCCAATCATTTCATTCAATCAATAATATCTTAACTACACATCTTCGTACCGATTTATATCTTACGTCACATACATATTGCACAAACATAAGAGTTTGGTTAAAGTATGGGACTGGTACGACATATATTAACAATATTGGCATAGTTGATGCTCGATGGTCTCATCGGACGGCCAATCATTTCATTCAATCAATAATATCTTAACTACACATCTTCGTACCGATTTATATCTTACGTCACATACATATTGCACGAACATAAGAGTTTGGTTCAAGTATGGTACTGGTACGACATATATTAACAATATTGGCATAGTTGATGCTCGATGGTCTCATCGGACGGCCAATCATTTCATTCAATCAATAATATCTTAACTACACATCTTCGTACCGATTTATATCTTACGTCACATACATATTGCACGAACATAAGAGTTTGGTTCAAGTATGGTACTGGTACGACATATATTAACAATATTGGCATAGTTGATGCTCGATGGTCTCATCGGACGGCCAATCATCTCATTCAATCAATAATATCTTAACTACACATCTTCGTACCGATTTATATCTTACGTCACATACATATTGCACAAACATAAGAGTTTGGTTAAAGTATGGGACTGGTACGACATATATTAACAATATTGGGATAGTTGATGCTCGATGGTCTCATCGGACGGCCAATCATCTCATTCAATCAATAATATCTTAACTACACATCTTCGTACCGATTTATATCTTACGTCACATACATATTGCACAAACATAAGAGTTTGCTTCAAGTAAAGGACTGGTACGACATATATTAACAATATTGGCATAGTTGATGCTCGATGGTCTTATCGGACGACCAACTATCTCATTCAATCAATAATATCTTAACTACACATCTTCGTACCGATTTATATCTTACGTCACATACATATTGCACAAACATAAAAGTTTAGTTCAAGTAAAGGACTGATACGACATATATTAACAATATTGGCATAGTTGATGCTCGATGGTCTCATCGGACGGCCAATCATTTCATTCAATCAATAATATCTTAACTACACATCTTCGTACCGATTTATATCTTACGTCACATACATATTGCACGAACATAAGAGTTTGGTTCAAGTATGGTACTGGTACGACATATATTAACAATATTGGCATAGTTGATGCTCGATGGTCTCATCGGACGGCCAATCATTTCATTCAATCAATAATATCTTAACTACACATCTTCGTACCGATTTATATCTTACGTCACATACATATTGCACAAACATAAGAGTTTGGTTAAAGTATGGGACTGGTACGACATATATTAACAATATTGGCATAGTTGATGCTCGATGGTCTCATCGGACGGCCAATCATTTCATTCAATCAATAATATCTTAACTACACATCTTCGTACCGATTTATATCTTACGTCACATACATATTGCACGAACATAAGAGTTTGGTTCAAGTATGGTACTGGTACGACATATATTAACAATATTGGCATAGTTGATGCTCGATGGTCTCATCGGACGGCCAATCATTTCATTCAATCAATAATATCTTAACTACACATCTTCGTACCGATTTATATCTTACGTCACATACATATTGCACAAACATAAGAGTTTGGTTAAAGTATGGGACTGGTACGACATATATTAACAATATTGGCATAGTTGATGCTCGATGGTCTCATCGGACGGCCAATCATTTCATTCAATCAATAATATCTTAACTACACATCTTCGTACCGATTTATATCTTACGTCACATACATATTGCACGAACATAAGAGTTTGGTTCAAGTATGGTACTGGTACGACATATATTAACAATATTGGCATAGTTGATGCTCGATGGTCTCATCGGACGGCCAATCATTTCATTCAATCAATAATATCTTAACTACACATCTTCGTACCGATTTATATCTTACGTCACATACATATTGCACAAACATAAGAGTTTGGTTCACGTAAAGGACTGGTACGACATATATTAACAATATTGGCATAGTTGATGCTCGATGGTCTCATCGGACGGCCAATCATTTCATTCAATCAATAATATCTTAACTACACATCTTCGTACCGATTTATATCTTACGTCACATACATATTGCACAAACATAAGAGTTTGCTTCAAGTAAAGGACTGGTACGACATACATTAACAATATTGGCATAGTTGATGCTCGATGGTCTTATCGGACGACCAACTATCTCATTCAATCAATAATATCTTAACTACACATCTTCGTACCGATTTATATCTTACGTCACATACATATTGCACAAACATAAGAGTTTGGTTCACGTAAAGGACTGGTACGACATATATTAACAATATTGGCATAGTTGATGCTCGATGGTCTCATCGGACGGCCAACCATCTCATTCAATCAATAATATCTTAACTACACATCTTCGTACCGATTTATATCTTACGTCACATACATATTGCACAAACATAAGAGTTTGGTTCAAGTATGGTACTGGTACGACATATATTAACAATATTGGGATAGTTGATGCTCGATGGTCTTATCGGACGACCAACTATCTCATTCAATCAATAATATCTTAACTACACATCTTCGTACCGATTTATATCTTACGTCACATACATATTGCACAAACATAAAAGTTTAGTTCAAGTAAAGGACTGATACGACATATATTAACAATATTGGCATAGTTGATGCTCGATGGTCTCATCGGACGGCCAATCATTTCATTCAATCAATAATATCTTAACTACACATCTTCGTACCGATTTATATCTTACGTCACATACATATTGCACGAACATAAGAGTTTGGTTCAAGTATGGTACTGGTACGACATATATTAACAATATTGGCATAGTTGATGCTCGATGGTCTCATCGGACGGCCAATCATTTCATTCAATCAATAATATCTTAACTACACATCTTCGTACCGATTTATATCTTACGTCACATACATATTGCACAAACATAAGAGTTTGGTTCACGTAAAGGACTGGTACGACATATATTAACAATATTGGGATAGTTGATGCTCGATGGTCTTATCGGACGACCAACTATCTCATTCAATCAATAATATCTTAACTACACATCTTCGTACCGATTTATATCTTACGTCACATACATATTGCACAAACATAAAAGTTTAGTTCAAGTAAAGGACTGATACGACATATATTAACAATATTGGCATAGTTGATGCTCGATGGTCTCATCGGACGGCCAATCATTTCATTCAATCAATAATATCTTAACTACACATCTTCGTACCGATTTATATCTTACGTCACATACATATTGCACGAACATAAGAGTTTGGTTCAAGTATGGTACTGGTACGACATATATTAACAATATTGGCATAGTTGATGCTCGATGGTCTCATCGGACGGCCAATCATTTCATTCAATCAATAATATCTTAACTACACATCTTCGTACCGATTTATATCTTACGTCACATACATATTGCACAAACATAAGAGTTTGGTTCACGTAAAGGACTGGTACGACATATATTAACAATATTGGCATAGTTGATGCTCGATGGTCTCATCGGACGGCCAATCATTTCATTCAATCAATAATATCTTAACTACACATCTTCGTACCGATTTATATCTTACGTCACATACATATTGCACAAACATAAGAGTTTGGTTCAAGTATGGTACTGGTACGACATACATTAACAATATTGGGATAGTTGATGCTCGATGGTCTTATCGGACGACCAACTATCTCATTCAATCAATAATATCTTAACTACACATCTTCGTACCGATTTATATCTTACGTCACATACATATTGCACAAACATAAGAGTTTGGTTCACGTAAAGGACTGGTACAACATATATTAACAATATTGGCATAGTTGATGCTCGATGGTCTCATCGGACGGCCAATCATCTCATTCAATCAATAATATCTTAACTACACATCTTCGTACCGATTTATATCTTACGTCACATACATATTGCACAAACATAAGAGTTTGGTTCAAGTATGGTACTGGTACGACATATATTAACAATATTGGGATAGTTGATGCTCGATGGTCTTATCGGACGACCAACTATCTCATTCAATCAATAATATCTTAACTACACATCTTCGTACCGATTTATATCTTACGTCACATACATATTGCACAAACATAAAAGTTTAGTTCAAGTAAAGGACTGATACGACATATATTAACAATATTGGCATAGTTGATGCTCGATGGTCTCATCGGACGGCCAATCATTTCATTCAATCAATAATATCTTAACTACACATCTTCGTACCGATTTATATCTTACGTCACATACATATTGCACAAACATAAGAGTTTGGTTCAAGTAAAGGACTGGTACGACATATATTAACAATATTGGCATAGTTGATGCTCGATGGTCTCATCGGACGGCCAATCATTTCATTCAATCAATAATATCTTAACTACACATCTTCGTACCGATTTATATCTTACGTCACATACATATTGCACAAACATAAGAGTTTGCTTCAAGTAAAGGACTGGTACGACATATATTAACAATATTGGCATAGTTGATGCTCGATGGTCTCATCGGACGGCCAATCATTTCATTCAATCAATAATATCTTAACTACACATCTTCGTACCGATTTATATCTTACGTCACATACATATTGCACAAACATAAGAGTTTGGTTCAAGTAAAGGACTGGTACGACATATATTAACAATATTGGCATAGTTGATGCTCGATGGTCTCATCGGACGGCCAATCATCTCATTCAATCAATAATATCTTAACTACACATCTTCGTACCGATTTATATCTTACGTCACATACATATTGCACAAACATAAGAGTTTGGTTCAAGTAAAGGACTGATACGACATATATTAACAATATTGGCATAGTTGATGCTCGATGGTCTTATCGGACGACCAACTATCTCATTCAATCAATAATATCTTAACTACACATCTTCGTACCGATTTATATCTTACGTCACATACATATTGCACAAACATAAGAGTTTGGTTCACGTAAAGGACTGGTACGACATATATTAACAATATTGGCATAGTTGATGCTCGATGGTCTCATCGGACGGCCAACCATCTCATTCAATCAATAATATCTTAACTACACATCTTCGTACCGATTTATATCTTACGTCACATACATATTGCACAAACATAAGAGTTTGGTTCAAGTAAAGGACTGGTACGACATATATTAACAATATTGGCATAGTTGATGCTCGATGGTCTCATCGGACGGCCAATCATCTCATTCAATCAATAATATCTTAACTACACATCTTCGTACCGATTTATATCTTACGTCACATACATATTGCACAAACATAAGAGTTTGGTTCAAGTAAAGGACTGGTACGACATATATTAACAATATTGGCATAGTTGATGCTCGATGGTCTCATCGGACGGCCAATCATCTCATTCAATCAATAATATCTTAACTACACATCTTCGTACCGATTTATATCTTACGTCACATACATATTGCACAAACATAAGAGTTTGGTTGAAGTAACGGACTGGTACAACATATATTAACAATATTGGCATAGTTGATGCTCGATGGTCTCATCGGACGGCCAATCATCTCATTCAATCAATAATATCTTAACTACACATCTTCGTACCGATTTATATCTTACGTCACATACATATTGCACAAACATAAGAGTTTGGTTCAAGTATGGTACTGGTACGACATATATTAACAATATTGGGATAGTTGATGCTCGATGGTCTTATCGGACGACCAACTATCTCATTCAATCAATAATATCTTAACTACACATCTTCGTACCGATTTATATCTTACGTCACATACATATTGCACAAACATAAGAGTTTGCTTCAAGTAAAGGACTGGTACGACATATATTAACAATATTGGCATAGTTGATGCTCGATGGTCTCATCGGACGGCCAATCATTTCATTCAATCAATAATATCTTAACTACACATCTTCGTACCGATTTATATCTTACGTCACATACATATTGCACAAACATAAGAGTTTGGTTCAAGTAAAGGACTGGTACGACATATATTAACAATATTGGCATAGTTGATGCTCGATGGTCTCATCGGACGGCCAATCATCTCATTCAATCAATAATATCTTAACTACACATCTTCGTACCGATTTATATCTTACGTCACATACATATTGCACAAACATAAGAGTTTGGTTCAAGTATGGTACTGGTACGACATACATTAACAATATTGGCATAGTTGATGCTCGATGGTCTTATCGGACGACCAACTATCTCATTCAATCAATAATATCTTAACTACACATCTTCGTACCGATTTATATCTTACGTCACATACATATTGCACAAACATAAGAGTTTGGTTCACGTAAAGGACTGGTACGACATATATTAACAATATTGGCATAGTTGATGCTCGATGGTCTCATCGGACGGCCAACCATCTCATTCAATCAATAATATCTTAACTACACATCTTCGTACCGATTTATATCTTACGTCACATACATATTGCACAAACATAAGAGTTTGGTTCAAGTAAAGGACTGGTACGACATATATTAACAATATTGGCATAGTTGATGCTCGATGGTCTCATCGGACGGCCAATCATCTCATTCAATCAATAATATCTTAACTACACATCTTCGTACCGATTTATATCTTACGTCACATACATATTGCACAAACATAAGAGTTTGGTTCAAGTATGGTACTGGTACGACATATATTAACAGTATTGGCATAGTTGATGCTCGATGGTCTCATCGGACGGCCAATCATTTCATTCAATCAATAATATCTTAACTACACATCTTCGTACCGATTTATATCTTACGTCACATACATATTGCACAAACATAAGAGTTTGGTTCAAGTAAAGGACTGGTACGACATATATTAACAATATTGGCATAGTTGATGCTCGATGGTCTCATCGGACGGCCAATCATCTCATTCAATCAATAATATCTTAACTACACATCTTCGTACCGATTTATATCTTACGTCACATACATATTGCACAAACATAAGAGTTTGGTTGAAGTAACGGACTGGTACAACATATATTAACAATATTGGCATAGTTGATGCTCGATGGTCTCATCGGACGGCCAATCATCTCATTCAATCAATAATATCTTAACTACACATCTTCGTACCGATTTATATCTTACGTCACATACATATTGCACAAACATAAGAGTTTGGTTCAAGTATGGTACTGGTACGACATATATTAACAATATTGGGATAGTTGATGCTCGATGGTCTTATCGGACGACCAACTATCTCATTCAATCAATAATATCTTAACTACACATCTTCGTACCGATTTATATCTTACGTCACATACATATTGCACAAACATAAGAGTTTGCTTCAAGTAAAGGACTGGTACGACATATATTAACAATATTGGCATAGTTGATGCTCGATGGTCTCATCGGACGGCCAATCATTTCATTCAATCAATAATATCTTAACTACACATCTTCGTACCGATTTATATCTTACGTCACATACATATTGCACAAACATAAGAGTTTGGTTCAAGTAAAGGACTGGTACGACATATATTAACAATATTGGCATAGTTGATGCTCGATGGTCTCATCGGACGGCCAATCATCTCATTCAATCAATAATATCTTAACTACACATCTTCGTACCGATTTATATCTTACGTCACATACATATTGCACAAACATAAGAGTTTGGTTCAAGTAAAGGACTGGTACGACATATATTAACAATATTGGCATAGTTGATGCTCGATGGTCTTATCGGACGACCAACTATCTCATTCAATCAATAATATCTTAACTACACATCTTCGTACCGATTTATATCTTACGTCACATACATATTGCACAAACATAAGAGTTTGGTTCACGTAAAGGACTGGTACGACATATATTAACAATATTGGCATAGTTGATGCTCGATGGTCTCATCGGACGGCCAACCATCTCATTCAATCAATAATATCTTAACTACACATCTTCGTACCGATTTATATCTTACGTCACATACATATTGCACAAACATAAGAGTTTGGTTCAAGTAAAGGACTGGTACGACATATATTAACAATATTGGGATAGTTGATGCTCGATGGTCTCATCGGACGGCCAATCATCTCATTCAATCAATAATATCTTAACTACACATCTTCGTACCGATTTATATCTTACGTCACATACATATTGCACAAACATAAGAGTTTGGTTCAAGTAAAGGACTGGTACGACATATATTAACAATATTGGCATAGTTGATGCTCGATGGTCTCATCGGACGGCCAATCATCTCATTCAATCAATAATATCTTAACTACACATCTTCGTACCGATTTATATCTTACGTCACATACATATTGCACAAACATAAGAGTTTGGTTGAAGTAACGGACTGGTACAACATATATTAACAATATTGGCATAGTTGATGCTCGATGGTCTCATCGGACGGCCAATCATCTCATTCAATCAATAATATCTTAACTACACATCTTCGTACCGATTTATATCTTACGTCACATACATATTGCACAAACATAAGAGTTTGGTTCAAGTATGGTACTGGTACGACATATATTAACAATATTGGGATAGTTGATGCTCGATGGTCTTATCGGACGACCAACTATCTCATTCAATCAATAATATCTTAACTACACATCTTCGTACCGATTTATATCTTACGTCACATACATATTGCACAAACATAAGAGTTTGCTTCAAGTAAAGGACTGGTACGACATATATTAACAATATTGGCATAGTTGATGCTCGATGGTCTCATCGGACGGCCAATCATTTCATTCAATCAATAATATCTTAACTACACATCTTCGTACCGATTTATATCTTACGTCACATACATATTGCACAAACATAAGAGTTTGGTTCAAGTAAAGGACTGGTACGACATATATTAACAATATTGGCATAGTTGATGCTCGATGGTCTCATCGGACGGCCAATCATCTCATTCAATCAATAATATCTTAACTACACATCTTCGTACCGATTTATATCTTACGTCACATACATATTGCACAAACATAAGAGTTTGGTTCAAGTATGGTACTGGTACGACATACATTAACAATATTGGCATAGTTGATGCTCGATGGTCTTATCGGACGACCAACTATCTCATTCAATCAATAATATCTTAACTACACATCTTCGTACCGATTTATATCTTACGTCACATACATATTGCACAAACATAAGAGTTTGGTTCACGTAAAGGACTGGTACGACATATATTAACAATATTGGCATAGTTGATGCTCGATGGTCTCATCGGACAGCCAACCATCTCATTCAATCAATAATATCTTAACTACACATCTTCGTACCGATTTATATCTTACGTCACATACATATTGCACAAACATAAGAGTTTGGTTCAAGTAAAGGACTGGTACGACATATATTAACAATATTGGCATAGTTGATGCTCGATGGTCTCATCGGACGGCCAATCATCTCATTCAATCAATACTATCTTAACTACACATCTTCGTACCGATTTATATCTTACGTCACATACATATTGCACAAACATAAGAGTTTGGTTCAAGTATGGTACTGGTACGACATATATTAACAATATTGGCATAGTTGATGCTCGATGGTCTCATCGGACGGCCAATCATTTCATTCAATCAATAATATCTTAACTACACATCTTCGTACCGATTTATATCTTACGTCACATACATATTGCACAAACATAAGAGTTTGGTTCAAGTAAAGGACTGGTACGACATATATTAACAATATTGGCATAGTTGATGCTCGATGGTCTCATCGGACGGCCAATCATCTCATTCAATCAATAATATCTTAACTACACATCTTCGTACCGATTTATATCTTACGTCACATACATATTGCACAAACATAAGAGTTTGGTTCAAGTAAAGGACTGGTACGACATATATTAACAATATTGGCATAGTTGATGCTCGATGGTCTCATCGGACGGCCAATCATCTCATTCAATCAATAATATCTTAACTACACATCTTCGTACCGATTTATATCTTACGTCACATACATATTGCACAAACATAAGAGTTTGGTTCAAGTATGGGACTGGTACGACATACATTAACAATATTGGCATAGTTGATGCTCGATGGTCTTATCGGACGACCAACTATCTCATTCAATCAATAATATCTTAACTACACATCTTCGTACCGATTTATATCTTACGTCACATACATATTGCACAAACATAAGAGTTTGGTTCAAGTAAAGGACTGGTACGACATATCTTAACAATATTGGCATAGTTGATGCTCGATGGTCTCATCGGACGGCCAATCATCTCATTCAATCAATAATATCTTAACTACACACCTTCGTACCGATTTATATCTTACGTCACATACATATTGCACAAACATAAGAGTTTGGTTCAAGTATGGGACTGGTACGACATATATTAACAATATTGGGATAGTTCATGCTCGTTGGTCTTATCGGACGACCAACTATCTCATTCAATCAATAATATCTTAACTACACATCTTCGTACCGATTTATATCTTACGTCACATACATATTGCACAAACATAAGAGTTTGGTTCAAGTAAAGGACTGGTACGACATATATTAACAATATTGGCATAGTTGATGCTCGATGGTCTCATCGGACGGCCAACCATCTCATTCAATCAATAATATCTTAACTACACATCTTCGTACCGATTTATATCTTACGTCACATACATATTGCACAAACATAAGAGTTTAGTTCAAGTAAAGGACTGGTACGACACATATTAACAATATTGGCATAGTTGATGCTCGATGGTCTCATCGGACGGCCAATCATCTCATTCAATCAATAATATCTTAACTACACATCTTTGTACCGATTTATATCTTACGTCACATACATATTGCACAAACATAAGAGTTTGGTTCAAGTATGGGACTGGTACGACATATATTAACAATATTGGCATAGTTGATACTCGATGGTCTTATCGGACGACCAATCATCTCATTCAATCAATAATATCTTAACTACACATCTTCGTACCGATTTATATCTTACGTCACATACATATTGCACAAACATAAGAGTTTGGTTCAAGTAAAGGACTGGTACGACATATATTAACAATATTGGCATAGTTGATGCTCGATGGTCTCATCGGACGGCTGTTACGGTTGCAATGGTGCCATATATATATAATAAAAAAAAAAACAAATACACTAGTTCAGCTGGCCGGTTCTATTTATTTAACACCTTATGGAATTCCCTTTTGATGAAACGTTATATACATCATCGCAAATTAGGTCGATGAACTTGAAATTTTTTTTGCTTTAATGTTTATATAATATTCAAGTCTTCGATGTTATGAGTCATTAGCTTTAGTATATAAAAGGTTTATTGGTATTTCGTACAGGGGAAATATAGTACTCGAATTATTGGACATTGTTGTTATTGTTATATACTCACATTATATACTTGCTTGTATGGTAACTAATGGTCATATTGTGGTTGGTAGTGATTCTTATGTATTTGAGAAATATTTGAAAGTATTGATATAAAGTATTTTTCATAGTGTGACGATTCTTATTTACATACACGGAAGAATTATTGGTCCATGGAACGCATGATACTGTTGCCTTTTACGAATGTGTTGAATTTCTTTGTATATAGTTGCGTTGTATGTATATACCACCTTTATATGTATATACGATACTTCATCAGAACTGCGAATTTAGTCGGATTTTTAATGAAAGTGAGACTCCCGTGCGATAAAGTCAAAAAAAAAAAAAAAACAATAATCATAATAAAAATAAAGATATTAACGAGATATTAATATTTAATAAATCAACAAAAATTGAGATATTCTATGAGAATAATCAAAAAAAAAAATATATATATTGAGGTTTGCGTAAAGTAAATGATGTCGGGTACAACCTTATAAGGCACCGCGAAATATACACCGAAATATCGTTGCTGTACTAGCGAACCCGCAAGGTAAATAATAAAAAAAAAAATCGAAGTATATATATATTATATTTAAACGCCAAACATCTTATTTAGACGGGGTCTCGTAGTTGATATTGAAAATCATTTCAATAATAAACCACAAATCAAGGTCACCTTAACTTGAGGCAACAGTGTTTCAACCAGACAGGACCGGGAAAAAAAAAAACAATAAATCAAGTCATCCAGACTAGCCATACGGGTTTTTTCTTCTGTATTATTATATATAGTTGTGATCACAAGTTCCAGTTTTTTTTTCTAAGCGTAGTTAGTGAACCTAAAAGTGTATTTAAAATAAGGAAATTTGATTATAGCCACGTGAAATATATTATAATCTTATTAATAATAATTAACCAAATTACTATTATAATATAATAATCTACAAAATTTACATTAATAATAATTACATTAATAATAATTAACCAAATTACTATTATAATATAATAATCTACAAAATTTACATATATATGTATATGTACATATATGAAAACCAGTGAATTTTATAGGATTAGAATTAACATTATATTACAGCCCCCCAGCAACCTTGGAGTACTCGAAGGAACTGGACACGGTTTGGGTGAGTTTTTTTTTGTATCTGTAAACATCTAAGCCTTTGGCTACCTTTTAAAAAAAATTCTTTTAACTTTTCATATATATATATACATATAAAGTAATTTCACTTTTTATTAAGTATATTCTTTGTAAGTTAAACACCTAGTGTAAGTTTTTTTTGTTTATCAGACTTCACTTGATATTATGGAAGATTATTGGGTGATTCTGAAATAAATTTGTATTTACGAGTACCTAAAATGAATTAAGTTTTTTAAAGTGGTGGTGGTGGTTAGACCTCGAAATGCGGATATATGTAAAGTTCCTATAGAACACGTGGGATTTGTACTATCTCAATTTATAACGGCAACAACAACCCTCCCAGCCGACGTTGCTCAGCCCGAAATGCAGACACGTGTTCGTTGCCGGAGATACGTAACAAAATGGCGCCGAAACAGGGACCGTAAATAATGACGCTTTATTAACGGTTCCGTTATATATTCTGGTTGTTTTATCCACATGTAGCGTAACGCAATGTCGTTTGGTTCCACTAGAATTATAATAAAACCATTGACGAGATGCATTAAATTTCTATAGGGTTCATTTATATATATTTATTTTTTTTTTAGCCGGTAATCCTAAAAAGATATCCAAGCAGCTTCTCTGCTCAACAGGCGAAACCGAAAGTACCGCTTAGTTTTCTTGGACTTCTTTTTATTTGTTTTAACGTAACTTAATTTTAGCTTCTAGCGGGTGGTTAACGCAGACAGTTTCATTCTTTTTTAATTTTTTTTTCTTAGCTATCTTATTTGTAATTTATCATGGTTCTAGTCATGTATTGAGTTCGGGGAAATCACGAATTGTTGATATATGAAGATTTCATAGTTTCCAATTTTTGATTTGTACTGACTTCTACATGGTTATGTAAGATGATGTTGAATTACTATATTTATTTATGGCTGTGATGATGTGAGATTAGTGATTGATTTCATTCCACAATTAATCGATTAACTACCCAGTGGTACTGGGGTTAATATCTCGTTCGCTTGTGTATGACATCTCACTGTAACTCATTGCATTCACTTACATGTTCAATCCAATTTACATATATTAGTGCATCTCATTCAAAATATTCACGTATATCCTGCATGTTTCTGATCACCATCACCGATCAATTAATAATTTTTTTTGAATTTTTATTATATTTGAATACGATTATTTTGCTACTTATTTAATAAATATATTACCAATTTTTTTTTACTATATATATATATATATATCGCTCATTACCTTCTTAAATTAGTTACATTTTTGGATTTAGTTATTTTTTTTTTACCATTGGTTTGGTTACGCATTTTTCTTTATTTATTTTTTTTCTTGCTTTATCCGCTTCGATCTTTGTCTATCGATCAAAATTAATAGTGATAAATCTTAAATTAGTGTTTAGCAATAATAAATTATTAATTATTAGTAATAAATCCGTCAGTTGAAGCTATAGTTTATTGGGAATTTGAGTATTGATAGCGACAGAGAACTTAACTTAAAAGATCCAACAATGGACGCGAAAACGTATCTTAACAACTTATCAGCTCCCGAACTAGAAGTTGAATACCTAGTAAGAGGGTTATCTAGTAAAGCGGTCGATGCTTACACAATTTTAGTAAATAGTTTGAACGCAGAACAATTAGATACTGCAATTAGACCAAGAAGCACACATGCTATGGAAAACCCACAATCTGAGGTTGAGACATGCCGAAAAAAATATGAGGAGTTGTCTAAAGTTTCACAGGAACAGCCAATGCCGCCCAGGAAAGAATTTGTTGAGATTGCGCTCGCCAAAATTATCCACTACAAAGATCGGATTCATCGATTAAACAATACGCTAGGGGAAAAGCCAGTCTCGACAAATCTTTACAGTAATTGGAGACGTGCTTTCAACCAATATTACAAATTTTGGAATGAATATCAAAATGTTGACTTACCAGGAGTTTCACCTCCGGATATGCCAATGCAAGATAGTCCACACAGCTCATTTACCGAACGAATCGATCATTTAGTTGCAAACGATTCGCTATGTCGAGACGACCAACAAAATGAAGGTATCGGTTTGCAGCAAGATGCTCATGCAAGTAGAACCCGAAAGTCACTAAGTAATAAAACGACTTTAAACGAAGCAGTAGCTGATTTTTTTTCGAAAGTTGATACACACCATACACCTGAGATATACAAGCAACCACCTCTAAATTATGAACCTAAACGAGCGTACATACAACATCAAGGTAATATACAGGAAGACATGTTTCCCAGACAACCTTCACCACATCAAATTCGTCGATTAGATAACTTTTACAAGATTCGACAGAAATGGAACCTTTCCTTCAGCGGTACAGAATTTCCAAATGTACATGACTTCATCTACAGACTCGAACAAATGGCGCGGGATGATGACATTCCTCAAAAATTACTTACAAGAGTGATACACCTATTCTTGTCAAAAACAGCCGAGGATTGGTATTGGGTGTATAAATCCACACACCCGGAAGCAACATGGGTTGAGATGAAAACTGCGATACTCTCTTACTTCAGTAGTTCCAACTATGAAGAAGAAATTAAAGAGCAAATTCTAAAAAGAGTGCAAGGTGGAAAGGAATCATTCTCTAATTTTGCTCTCAGCATCCAAAAAATGAATGCACGGCTGCAAAATCGTCTATCCGAAAACCAGCTTATTTATAGGTTGTGTCAAAATATGTACCCAGCACTAAGAAATGTAACGCTGCCATATCATAGGACCGTGACGTCAATAGAGGAACTTCGTATTCTTTGCAATGAGTATGAAAAATTATGGGAGCAAACCGGATATGACCCCAGAAGATTTGCTGATACATACCGACGTAGACCAAATGTTAATGAGGTTACGTGTGACATGCGAGACCTGACGTTAGACCCAGAGCCAACATTCAGATACGACGAAGCGCATAATCAAAGGGACATTAGGTTTGGAGTCCAGCCACAAAGCCCTCAATGTGATAAGAAAGCAAATTCCAATGTTGAAAACCTAATTGAGGAAGTTAAGCATAAAAATGAGTATCGTTCTCCAGAAAGTGCACCTGTGCGAGGCTACTTAGTATGCTGGAACTGTAAAGATATTGGACATACATACCAAGATTGCCTAAAACCTTTTATAGACATCTTTTGTTTCGGTTGTGGAGCCGCGAATGTCCGCAAGCCGAATTGCCAAAACTGTTTAAAGTTCCAATCGGAAAACAGATTACCGAGTGTGGGTCGAATGAGGGGTTCATACATCGGAAGCATGAGACACCCTCAGGAAAACAGCAAATAAATACCCTTAATAATAATAATAATAATAATAATAATAATAATAATAATAATAATAATAATAATAATACTAATATTGAATTAACAAATGAAATAAAAAATTTGAATTATAACCCTAGACGTAAGCAGATTTTACGTGCCATACGTTATTTTCGACAAAAACGAGTTATCATAAAACATTGTATTGCCTCTTTGATAAAATCACGATCCATAGAAGACCCTCGCCCACATGTCAATGTAACGATTAAGTCAAAACAGGTCACCGGACTTCTCGACAGTGGGGCAACAATTAGCGTATTAGGAAAAAATTCGATGGAATTTTTAAAGGAGAACAATATCAAGTTCAATAAATTATTTTCACATATAACGACAGCTGATGGTACTTGTAATAGGATAGAAGGTTACGTCTGGTTGCCAGTAACTTTTGGAAGAAGAACAGAGACGATACGATTCTGTATTGTGCCCACACTCAATGCCAGTTTATATTTAGGAATGGATTTCTGGTCAAAATTCGGTATCACTCCAACTGTGGCGATTGATGAAATCTTCGAGGAATCCGAAAAAAGAAACGCACATGATTTAACTCCCAGTGAAAGACAAGAATTGGATAAGATCATAGGACTATTCCCGTCGTTTGCCACAAATGGTTTGGGTAAAACAAACTTGCACGAGCACGAGATAGAGCTTATCAAAGGAGCAAAGCCAATCAAACAGCGATACTATCCAGTCTCTCCAGCGGTCCAAGCAGATCTGTATGCCGAAATAGACCGGATGCTTGCTCTGGGTGTGATTGAGATTAGCAAAAGTGCATGGAGCTCTCCGGTCACCATTGTTAAAAAATCGAACGGAAAGACTAGACTTTGCTTGGATGCCCGCAAGCTTAACGCTATAACAGAAAAAGACGCTTACCCACTTCCTTTAATCGACGGACTGTTAGCTCGACTTTCCGAAACTAAATTTATTACCGCTCTTGACCTTAAGGACGCGTTTTGGCAGATACCGCTTGCGGAATCTGCCAAAGACAAGACAGCATTTACTGTACCGGGTAGACCACTCTACCAATTCAAGGTGATGCCGTTTGGGCTGTGTAATGCAGCTCAATCAATGTGTCGCCTAATGCATAAGGTCATTCCACATGAACTTCATGACAGGGTGTTCGTATACCTGGATGATCTTCTAGTCATAAGCGGCACATTGAAGGACCATCTTGAGTTGTTAGAGTTGGTAGCTGACTTACTTCGAACTGCCGGACTGACACTTAACTTGGAAAAAAGTAGCTTCGTTATGAAAGAAATTCGGTACTTGGGATATCTAGTTGGTGACCAAGGATTGAGACCAGATCCATCGAAAATAGACGCAATTGTTAACTTGAATCCACCCAGTACGGTAAAGCAAACTAGACGCATACTGGGGATGGCTGGATGGTATCGCCGTTTCATCTTAAATTTTGCAAGCATAACAGCACCCATCACGGATTGCTTGAAAAAGGGCAAATTTCATTGGACGAGTAACGCACAACAAGCTTTCGAACACTTGAAAGAACTGCTGACTTCAGCTCCAGTTCTTGTTAGTCCGTGTTACGAAAAACCTTTCTTCATAAGGTGCGATGCTAGTACCGAAGGAGTAGGAGCTGTGCTGTATCAGAAGGACGAAGAACAAAACGAGACGCCGATTAGTTTTATGTCCCAGAAGCTCTCTAAAGCACAAAAAAATTATTCGGTCTCAGAACTCGAATGTCTCGCTGCGATATTAGCAATAAAAAAGTTCAGACCATACGTGGAAGGGCACGACTTTACACTAATAACCGACCACGCGAGCTTAAAGTGGTTAATGAGTCAACGCGACTTAGCAGGTAGATTGGCTAGATGGAGCCTAAAGCTCCAAGGATATCGGTTCAAAATTGAACACCAGAAGGGTAAAGAAAACGTAGTTGCGGATATGTTATCTCGCATCTATTGCGATGAAATTAACGAGCTTCACGAATGCTTACCAAAGCTATTCGATCATCATAAATTTAATCTAGAAGACTTCCAAGATCCAGAATATATTGAATTCCGAAAGAAAATTGTGCTGAATCCTGAAAGCTATCCAGCGTTTAAGGTCCATGAAGATTACATTTTAATTCGACTCGAACCAAAAACAAATAGCGAGATGTCCGATTTATCCATCTGGAAACTTTGGATACCGACAGGTATGAGAGAACAACTATTAGTCGAAAACCACGACATTCCTCTTGCATCTCATGGCGGAGTTAGGAAAACACTGGAGAGGTTAAGGAGATATTTCTTCTGGCCGGCTATGGCAAAGCAAGTTGCTGAATATGTCAATAAATGCGTGACGTGTAAAACAACAAAACCGACCAACAGAGAATCGAGACCACCTATGGGAAATAGCTACCCAATTGCAAGACCATGGCAACGAGTCTATATAGATTTGTTGGGACCGTATCCTAGATCTACACAGGGGAAAACAGTTATCTTGATTGTTGTAGATCACTTAACAAAATTTGTCTTATTAAAGCCGCTAAATAAAGCAACTGCCCAAAGCATAGTGGAATACTTGAAGAATGAGGTCTTCTATGTATATGGAGTGCCGCAAACGTTACATTCGGACAATGGTCCACAATTTCAAAGTGTGGAATATAAAGCAATGCTAGAACAGTTTGGAATAGTGGGTTCTAAAACGGCTGTGTATTCACCGCAATCAAACGCCTCTGAAAGAGTGAATCGTTCAGTAATATCCGCCATACGAGCGTACATATCGGATAAACACACACACTGGGACAAACATATACAAGAAATTGCTTCAGCATTAAGAAATGGGGTGCACGAATCTGTAAAAAACTCACCTCACTTCCTCCTCTTCGGTTACCACAAGATCAACCATGGAAATGACTATCGGATATTAAAGCAAATAGGAAATATTGCAGAAGGTGAAATACTAATGCCACTTCCAGCTAGACTATCACTAATCCATAAATCAACTAAAGAAAACATTAACAAGGCGTATGAAAAAAGTGCTAAACGTTACAACTTACGTTCACGACAAATATCCTATGAAGTCGGCCAAACAGTTTATGTCCGGACACATCATCAAAGCGACGCTTCGAAAAAATTTTGTGCCAAATTTGCACCAAAGTTTATAAAAGCGTCAATAATACGTAAAATTGGGACCGTCAACTATGAACTACAGGATAATAGTGGTAGACGAATTGGTATTTTCCATGCGAAAGATATAAAAAACTAACAACTGAAATAATTATTGCACTCGCTATGTAGTTTTCAGCTTCTATACTATATACTTTCCAAGTAAACTATAGAATCTGCCCTGTTACGGTTGCAATGGTGCCATATATATATAATAAAAAAAAAAACAAATACACTAGTTCAGCTGGCCGGTTCTATTTATTTAACACCTTATGGAATTCCCTTTTGATGAAACGTTATATACATCATCGCAAATTAGGTCGATGAACTTGAAATTTTTTTTGCTTTAATGTTTATATAATATTCAAGTCTTCGATGTTATGAGTCATTAGCTTTAGTATATAAAAGGTTTATTGGTATTTCGTACAGGGGAAATATAGTACTCGAATTATTGGACATTGTTGTTATTGTTATATACTCACATTATATACTTGCTTGTATGGTAACTAATGGTCATATTGTGGTTGGTAGTGATTCTTATGTATTTGAGAAATATTTGAAAGTATTGATATAAAGTATTTTTCATAGTGTGACGATTCTTATTTACATACACGGAAGAATTATTGGTCCATGGAACGCATGATACTGTTGCCTTTTACGAATGTGTTGAATTTCTTTGTATATAGTTGCGTTGTATGTATATACCACCTTTATATGTATATACGATACTTCATCAGAACTGCGAATTTAGTCGGATTTTTAATGAAAGTGAGACTCCCGTGCGATAAAGTCAAAAAAAAAAAAAAAACAATAATCATAATAAAAATAAAGATATTAACGAGATATTAATATTTAATAAATCAACAAAAATTGAGATATTCTATGAGAATAATCAAAAAAAAAAATATATATATTGAGGTTTGCGTAAAGTAAATGATGTCGGGTACAACCTTATAAGGCACCGCGAAATATACACCGAAATATCGTTGCTGTACTAGCGAACCCGCAAGGTAAATAATAAAAAAAAAAATCGAAGTATATATATATTATATTTAAACGCCAAACATCTTATTTAGACGGGGTCTCGTAGTTGATATTGAAAATCATTTCAATAATAAACCACAAATCAAGGTCACCTTAACTTGAGGCAACAGTGTTTCAACCAGACAGGACCGGGAAAAAAAAAAACAATAAATCAAGTCATCCAGACTAGCCATACGGGTTTTTTCTTCTGTATTATTATATATAGTTGTGATCACAAGTTCCAGTTTTTTTTTCTAAGCGTAGTTAGTGAACCTAAAAGTGTATTTAAAATAAGGAAATTTGATTATAGCCACGTGAAATATATTATAATCTTATTAATAATAATTAACCAAATTACTATTATAATATAATAATCTACAAAATTTACATTAATAATAATTACATTAATAATAATTAACCAAATTACTATTATAATATAATAATCTACAAAATTTACATATATATGTATATGTACATATATGAAAACCAGTGAATTTTATAGGATTAGAATTAACATTATATTACAGCCCCCCAGCAACCTTGGAGTACTCGAAGGAACTGGACACGGTTTGGGTGAGTTTTTTTTTGTATCTGTAAACATCTAAGCCTTTGGCTACCTTTTAAAAAAAATTCTTTTAACTTTTCATATATATATATACATATAAAGTAATTTCACTTTTTATTAAGTATATTCTTTGTAAGTTAAACACCTAGTGTAAGTTTTTTTTGTTTATCAGACTTCACTTGATATTATGGAAGATTATTGGGTGATTCTGAAATAAATTTGTATTTACGAGTACCTAAAATGAATTAAGTTTTTTAAAGTGGTGGTGGTGGTTAGACCTCGAAATGCGGATATATGTAAAGTTCCTATAGAACACGTGGGATTTGTACTATCTCAATTTATAACGGCAACAACAACCCTCCCAGCCGACGTTGCTCAGCCCGAAATGCAGACACGTGTTCGTTGCCGGAGATACGTAACAAAATGGCGCCGAAACAGGGACCGTAAATAATGACGCTTTATTAACGGTTCCGTTATATATTCTGGTTGTTTTATCCACATGTAGCGTAACGCAATGTCGTTTGGTTCCACTAGAATTATAATAAAACCATTGACGAGATGCATTAAATTTCTATAGGGTTCATTTATATATATTTATTTTTTTTTTAGCCGGTAATCCTAAAAAGATATCCAAGCAGCTTCTCTGCTCAACAGGCGAAACCGAAAGTACCGCTTAGTTTTCTTGGACTTCTTTTTATTTGTTTTAACGTAACTTAATTTTAGCTTCTAGCGGGTGGTTAACGCAGACAGTTTCATTCTTTTTTAATTTTTTTTTCTTAGCTATCTTATTTGTAATTTATCATGGTTCTAGTCATGTATTGAGTTCGGGGAAATCACGAATTGTTGATATATGAAGATTTCATAGTTTCCAATTTTTGATTTGTACTGACTTCTACATGGTTATGTAAGATGATGTTGAATTACTATATTTATTTATGGCTGTGATGATGTGAGATTAGTGATTGATTTCATTCCACAATTAATCGATTAACTACCCAGTGGTACTGGGGTTAATATCTCGTTCGCTTGTGTATGACATCTCACTGTAACTCATTGCATTCACTTACATGTTCAATCCAATTTACATATATTAGTGCATCTCATTCAAAATATTCACGTATATCCTGCATGTTTCTGATCACCATCACCGATCAATTAATAATTTTTTTTGAATTTTTATTATATTTGAATACGATTATTTTGCTACTTATTTAATAAATATATTACCAATTTTTTTTTACTATATATATATATATATCGCTCATTACCTTCTTAAATTAGTTACATTTTTGGATTTAGTTATTTTTTTTTTACCATTGGTTTGGTTACGCATTTTTCTTTATTTATTTTTTTTCTTGCTTTATCCGCTTCGATCTTTGTCTATCGATCAAAATTAATAGTGATAAATCTTAAATTAGTGTTTAGCAATAATAAATTATTAATTATTAGTAATAAATCCGTCAGTTGAAGCTATAGTTTATTGGGAATTTGAGTATTGATAGCGACAGAGAACTTAACTTAAAAGATCCAACAATGGACGCGAAAACGTATCTTAACAACTTATCAGCTCCCGAACTAGAAGTTGAATACCTAGTAAGAGGGTTATCTAGTAAAGCGGTCGATGCTTACACAATTTTAGTAAATAGTTTGAACGCAGAACAATTAGATACTGCAATTAGACCAAGAAGCACACATGCTATGGAAAACCCACAATCTGAGGTTGAGACATGCCGAAAAAAATATGAGGAGTTGTCTAAAGTTTCACAGGAACAGCCAATGCCGCCCAGGAAAGAATTTGTTGAGATTGCGCTCGCCAAAATTATCCACTACAAAGATCGGATTCATCGATTAAACAATACGCTAGGGGAAAAGCCAGTCTCGACAAATCTTTACAGTAATTGGAGACGTGCTTTCAACCAATATTACAAATTTTGGAATGAATATCAAAATGTTGACTTACCAGGAGTTTCACCTCCGGATATGCCAATGCAAGATAGTCCACACAGCTCATTTACCGAACGAATCGATCATTTAGTTGCAAACGATTCGCTATGTCGAGACGACCAACAAAATGAAGGTATCGGTTTGCAGCAAGATGCTCATGCAAGTAGAACCCGAAAGTCACTAAGTAATAAAACGACTTTAAACGAAGCAGTAGCTGATTTTTTTTCGAAAGTTGATACACACCATACACCTGAGATATACAAGCAACCACCTCTAAATTATGAACCTAAACGAGCGTACATACAACATCAAGGTAATATACAGGAAGACATGTTTCCCAGACAACCTTCACCACATCAAATTCGTCGATTAGATAACTTTTACAAGATTCGACAGAAATGGAACCTTTCCTTCAGCGGTACAGAATTTCCAAATGTACATGACTTCATCTACAGACTCGAACAAATGGCGCGGGATGATGACATTCCTCAAAAATTACTTACAAGAGTGATACACCTATTCTTGTCAAAAACAGCCGAGGATTGGTATTGGGTGTATAAATCCACACACCCGGAAGCAACATGGGTTGAGATGAAAACTGCGATACTCTCTTACTTCAGTAGTTCCAACTATGAAGAAGAAATTAAAGAGCAAATTCTAAAAAGAGTGCAAGGTGGAAAGGAATCATTCTCTAATTTTGCTCTCAGCATCCAAAAAATGAATGCACGGCTGCAAAATCGTCTATCCGAAAACCAGCTTATTTATAGGTTGTGTCAAAATATGTACCCAGCACTAAGAAATGTAACGCTGCCATATCATAGGACCGTGACGTCAATAGAGGAACTTCGTATTCTTTGCAATGAGTATGAAAAATTATGGGAGCAAACCGGATATGACCCCAGAAGATTTGCTGATACATACCGACGTAGACCAAATGTTAATGAGGTTACGTGTGACATGCGAGACCTGACGTTAGACCCAGAGCCAACATTCAGATACGACGAAGCGCATAATCAAAGGGACATTAGGTTTGGAGTCCAGCCACAAAGCCCTCAATGTGATAAGAAAGCAAATTCCAATGTTGAAAACCTAATTGAGGAAGTTAAGCATAAAAATGAGTATCGTTCTCCAGAAAGTGCACCTGTGCGAGGCTACTTAGTATGCTGGAACTGTAAAGATATTGGACATACATACCAAGATTGCCTAAAACCTTTTATAGACATCTTTTGTTTCGGTTGTGGAGCCGCGAATGTCCGCAAGCCGAATTGCCAAAACTGTTTAAAGTTCCAATCGGAAAACAGATTACCGAGTGTGGGTCGAATGAGGGGTTCATACATCGGAAGCATGAGACACCCTCAGGAAAACAGCAAATAAATACCCTTAATAATAATAATAATAATAATAATAATAATAATAATAATAATAATAATAATAATAATAATAATACTAATATTGAATTAACAAATGAAATAAAAAATTTGAATTATAACCCTAGACGTAAGCAGATTTTACGTGCCATACGTTATTTTCGACAAAAACGAGTTATCATAAAACATTGTATTGCCTCTTTGATAAAATCACGATCCATAGAAGACCCTCGCCCACATGTCAATGTAACGATTAAGTCAAAACAGGTCACCGGACTTCTCGACAGTGGGGCAACAATTAGCGTATTAGGAAAAAATTCGATGGAATTTTTAAAGGAGAACAATATCAAGTTCAATAAATTATTTTCACATATAACGACAGCTGATGGTACTTGTAATAGGATAGAAGGTTACGTCTGGTTGCCAGTAACTTTTGGAAGAAGAACAGAGACGATACGATTCTGTATTGTGCCCACACTCAATGCCAGTTTATATTTAGGAATGGATTTCTGGTCAAAATTCGGTATCACTCCAACTGTGGCGATTGATGAAATCTTCGAGGAATCCGAAAAAAGAAACGCACATGATTTAACTCCCAGTGAAAGACAAGAATTGGATAAGATCATAGGACTATTCCCGTCGTTTGCCACAAATGGTTTGGGTAAAACAAACTTGCACGAGCACGAGATAGAGCTTATCAAAGGAGCAAAGCCAATCAAACAGCGATACTATCCAGTCTCTCCAGCGGTCCAAGCAGATCTGTATGCCGAAATAGACCGGATGCTTGCTCTGGGTGTGATTGAGATTAGCAAAAGTGCATGGAGCTCTCCGGTCACCATTGTTAAAAAATCGAACGGAAAGACTAGACTTTGCTTGGATGCCCGCAAGCTTAACGCTATAACAGAAAAAGACGCTTACCCACTTCCTTTAATCGACGGACTGTTAGCTCGACTTTCCGAAACTAAATTTATTACCGCTCTTGACCTTAAGGACGCGTTTTGGCAGATACCGCTTGCGGAATCTGCCAAAGACAAGACAGCATTTACTGTACCGGGTAGACCACTCTACCAATTCAAGGTGATGCCGTTTGGGCTGTGTAATGCAGCTCAATCAATGTGTCGCCTAATGCATAAGGTCATTCCACATGAACTTCATGACAGGGTGTTCGTATACCTGGATGATCTTCTAGTCATAAGCGGCACATTGAAGGACCATCTTGAGTTGTTAGAGTTGGTAGCTGACTTACTTCGAACTGCCGGACTGACACTTAACTTGGAAAAAAGTAGCTTCGTTATGAAAGAAATTCGGTACTTGGGATATCTAGTTGGTGACCAAGGATTGAGACCAGATCCATCGAAAATAGACGCAATTGTTAACTTGAATCCACCCAGTACGGTAAAGCAAACTAGACGCATACTGGGGATGGCTGGATGGTATCGCCGTTTCATCTTAAATTTTGCAAGCATAACAGCACCCATCACGGATTGCTTGAAAAAGGGCAAATTTCATTGGACGAGTAACGCACAACAAGCTTTCGAACACTTGAAAGAACTGCTGACTTCAGCTCCAGTTCTTGTTAGTCCGTGTTACGAAAAACCTTTCTTCATAAGGTGCGATGCTAGTACCGAAGGAGTAGGAGCTGTGCTGTATCAGAAGGACGAAGAACAAAACGAGACGCCGATTAGTTTTATGTCCCAGAAGCTCTCTAAAGCACAAAAAAATTATTCGGTCTCAGAACTCGAATGTCTCGCTGCGATATTAGCAATAAAAAAGTTCAGACCATACGTGGAAGGGCACGACTTTACACTAATAACCGACCACGCGAGCTTAAAGTGGTTAATGAGTCAACGCGACTTAGCAGGTAGATTGGCTAGATGGAGCCTAAAGCTCCAAGGATATCGGTTCAAAATTGAACACCAGAAGGGTAAAGAAAACGTAGTTGCGGATATGTTATCTCGCATCTATTGCGATGAAATTAACGAGCTTCACGAATGCTTACCAAAGCTATTCGATCATCATAAATTTAATCTAGAAGACTTCCAAGATCCAGAATATATTGAATTCCGAAAGAAAATTGTGCTGAATCCTGAAAGCTATCCAGCGTTTAAGGTCCATGAAGATTACATTTTAATTCGACTCGAACCAAAAACAAATAGCGAGATGTCCGATTTATCCATCTGGAAACTTTGGATACCGACAGGTATGAGAGAACAACTATTAGTCGAAAACCACGACATTCCTCTTGCATCTCATGGCGGAGTTAGGAAAACACTGGAGAGGTTAAGGAGATATTTCTTCTGGCCGGCTATGGCAAAGCAAGTTGCTGAATATGTCAATAAATGCGTGACGTGTAAAACAACAAAACCGACCAACAGAGAATCGAGACCACCTATGGGAAATAGCTACCCAATTGCAAGACCATGGCAACGAGTCTATATAGATTTGTTGGGACCGTATCCTAGATCTACACAGGGGAAAACAGTTATCTTGATTGTTGTAGATCACTTAACAAAATTTGTCTTATTAAAGCCGCTAAATAAAGCAACTGCCCAAAGCATAGTGGAATACTTGAAGAATGAGGTCTTCTATGTATATGGAGTGCCGCAAACGTTACATTCGGACAATGGTCCACAATTTCAAAGTGTGGAATATAAAGCAATGCTAGAACAGTTTGGAATAGTGGGTTCTAAAACGGCTGTGTATTCACCGCAATCAAACGCCTCTGAAAGAGTGAATCGTTCAGTAATATCCGCCATACGAGCGTACATATCGGATAAACACACACACTGGGACAAACATATACAAGAAATTGCTTCAGCATTAAGAAATGGGGTGCACGAATCTGTAAAAAACTCACCTCACTTCCTCCTCTTCGGTTACCACAAGATCAACCATGGAAATGACTATCGGATATTAAAGCAAATAGGAAATATTGCAGAAGGTGAAATACTAATGCCACTTCCAGCTAGACTATCACTAATCCATAAATCAACTAAAGAAAACATTAACAAGGCGTATGAAAAAAGTGCTAAACGTTACAACTTACGTTCACGACAAATATCCTATGAAGTCGGCCAAACAGTTTATGTCCGGACACATCATCAAAGCGACGCTTCGAAAAAATTTTGTGCCAAATTTGCACCAAAGTTTATAAAAGCGTCAATAATACGTAAAATTGGGACCGTCAACTATGAACTACAGGATAATAGTGGTAGACGAATTGGTATTTTCCATGCGAAAGATATAAAAAACTAACAACTGAAATAATTATTGCACTCGCTATGTAGTTTTCAGCTTCTATACTATATACTTTCCAAGTAAACTATAGAATCTGCCCTGTTACGGTTGCAATGGTGCCATATATATATAATAAAAAAAAAAACAAATACACTAGTTCAGCTGGCCGGTTCTATTTATTTAACACCTTATGGAATTCCCTTTTGATGAAACGTTATATACATCATCGCAAATTAGGTCGATGAACTTGAAATTTTTTTTGCTTTAATGTTTATATAATATTCAAGTCTTCGATGTTATGAGTCATTAGCTTTAGTATATAAAAGGTTTATTGGTATTTCGTACAGGGGAAATATAGTACTCGAATTATTGGACATTGTTGTTATTGTTATATACTCACATTATATACTTGCTTGTATGGTAACTAATGGTCATATTGTGGTTGGTAGTGATTCTTATGTATTTGAGAAATATTTGAAAGTATTGATATAAAGTATTTTTCATAGTGTGACGATTCTTATTTACATACACGGAAGAATTATTGGTCCATGGAACGCATGATACTGTTGCCTTTTACGAATGTGTTGAATTTCTTTGTATATAGTTGCGTTGTATGTATATACCACCTTTATATGTATATACGATACTTCATCAGAACTGCGAATTTAGTCGGATTTTTAATGAAAGTGAGACTCCCGTGCGATAAAGTCAAAAAAAAAAAAAAAACAATAATCATAATAAAAATAAAGATATTAACGAGATATTAATATTTAATAAATCAACAAAAATTGAGATATTCTATGAGAATAATCAAAAAAAAAAATATATATATTGAGGTTTGCGTAAAGTAAATGATGTCGGGTACAACCTTATAAGGCACCGCGAAATATACACCGAAATATCGTTGCTGTACTAGCGAACCCGCAAGGTAAATAATAAAAAAAAAAATCGAAGTATATATATATTATATTTAAACGCCAAACATCTTATTTAGACGGGGTCTCGTAGTTGATATTGAAAATCATTTCAATAATAAACCACAAATCAAGGTCACCTTAACTTGAGGCAACAGTGTTTCAACCAGACAGGACCGGGAAAAAAAAAAACAATAAATCAAGTCATCCAGACTAGCCATACGGGTTTTTTCTTCTGTATTATTATATATAGTTGTGATCACAAGTTCCAGTTTTTTTTTCTAAGCGTAGTTAGTGAACCTAAAAGTGTATTTAAAATAAGGAAATTTGATTATAGCCACGTGAAATATATTATAATCTTATTAATAATAATTAACCAAATTACTATTATAATATAATAATCTACAAAATTTACATTAATAATAATTACATTAATAATAATTAACCAAATTACTATTATAATATAATAATCTACAAAATTTACATATATATGTATATGTACATATATGAAAACCAGTGAATTTTATAGGATTAGAATTAACATTATATTACAGCCCCCCAGCAACCTTGGAGTACTCGAAGGAACTGGACACGGTTTGGGTGAGTTTTTTTTTGTATCTGTAAACATCTAAGCCTTTGGCTACCTTTTAAAAAAAATTCTTTTAACTTTTCATATATATATATACATATAAAGTAATTTCACTTTTTATTAAGTATATTCTTTGTAAGTTAAACACCTAGTGTAAGTTTTTTTTGTTTATCAGACTTCACTTGATATTATGGAAGATTATTGGGTGATTCTGAAATAAATTTGTATTTACGAGTACCTAAAATGAATTAAGTTTTTTAAAGTGGTGGTGGTGGTTAGACCTCGAAATGCGGATATATGTAAAGTTCCTATAGAACACGTGGGATTTGTACTATCTCAATTTATAACGGCAACAACAACCCTCCCAGCCGACGTTGCTCAGCCCGAAATGCAGACACGTGTTCGTTGCCGGAGATACGTAACACGGCCAATCATCTCATTCAATCAATAATATCTTAACTACACATCTTCGTACCGATTTATATCTTACGTCACATACATATTGCACAAACATAAGAGTTTGGTTGAAGTAACGGACTGGTACAACATATATTAACAATATTGGCATAGTTGATGCTCGATGGTCTCATCGGACGGCCAATCATCTCATTCAATCAATAATATCTTAACTACACATCTTCGTACCGATTTATATCTTACGTCACATACATATTGCACAAACATAAGAGTTTGGTTCAAGTATGGTACTGGTACGACATATATTAACAATATTGGGATAGTTGATGCTCGATGGTCTTATCGGACGACCAACTATCTCATTCAATCAATAATATCTTAACTACACATCTTCGTACCGATTTATATCTTACGTCACATACATATTGCACAAACATAAGAGTTTGCTTCAAGTAAAGGACTGGTACGACATATATTAACAATATTGGCATAGTTGATGCTCGATGGTCTCATCGGACGGCCAATCATTTCATTCAATCAATAATATCTTAACTACACATCTTCGTACCGATTTATATCTTACGTCACATACATATTGCACAAACATAAGAGTTTGGTTCAAGTAAAGGACTGGTACGACATATATTAACAATATTGGCATAGTTGATGCTCGATGGTCTCATCGGACGGCCAATCATCTCATTCAATCAATAATATCTTAACTACACATCTTCGTACCGATTTATATCTTACGTCACATACATATTGCACAAACATAAGAGTTTGGTTCAAGTATGGTACTGGTACGACATACATTAACAATATTGGCATAGTTGATGCTCGATGGTCTTATCGGACGACCAACTATCTCATTCAATCAATAATATCTTAACTACACATCTTCGTACCGATTTATATCTTACGTCACATACATATTGCACAAACATAAGAGTTTGGTTCACGTAAAGGACTGGTACGACATATATTAACAATATTGGCATAGTTGATGCTCGATGGTCTCATCGGACGGCCAACCATCTCATTCAATCAATAATATCTTAACTACACATCTTCGTACCGATTTATATCTTACGTCACATACATATTGCACAAACATAAGAGTTTGGTTCAAGTAAAGGACTGGTACGACATATATTAACAATATTGGCATAGTTGATGCTCGATGGTCTCATCGAACGGCCAATCATCTCATTCAATCAATAATATCTTAACTACACATCTTCGTACCGATTTATATCTTACGTCACATACATATTGCACAAACATAAGAGTTTGGTTCAAGTAAAGGACTGGTACGACATATATTAACAATATTGGCATAGTTGATGCTCGATGGTCTCATCGGACGGCCAATCATCTCATTCAATCAATAATATCTTAACTACACATCTTCGTACCGATTTATATCTTACGTCACATACATATTGCACAAACATAAGAGTTTGGTTGAAGTAACGGACTGGTACAACATATATTAACAATATTGGCATAGTTGATGCTCGATGGTCTCATCGGACGGCCAATCATCTCATTCAATCAATAATATCTTAACTACACATCTTCGTACCGATTTATATCTTACGTCACATACATATTGCACAAACATAAGAGTTTGGTTCAAGTATGGTACTGGTACGACATATATTAACAATATTGGGATAGTTGATGCTCGATGGTCTTATCGGACGACCAACTATCTCATTCAATCAATAATATCTTAACTACACATCTTCGTACCGATTTATATCTTACGTCACATACATATTGCACAAACATAAGAGTTTGCTTCAAGTAAAGGACTGGTACGACATATATTAACAATATTGGCATAGTTGATGCTCGATGGTCTCATCGGACGGCCAATCATTTCATTCAATCAATAATATCTTAACTACACATCTTCGTACCGATTTATATCTTACGTCACATACATATTGCACAAACATAAGAGTTTGGTTCAAGTAAAGGACTGGTACGACATATATTAACAATATTGGCATAGTTGATGCTCGATGGTCTCATCGGACGGCCAATCATCTCATTCAATCAATAATATCTTAACTACACATCTTCGTACCGATTTATATCTTACGTCACATACATATTGCACAAACATAAGAGTTTGGTTCAAGTATGGTACTGGTACGACATACATTACCAATATTGGCATAGTTGATGCTCGATGGTCTTATCGGACGACCAACTATCTCATTCAATCAATAATATCTTAACTACACATCTTCGTACCGATTTATATCTTACGTCACATACATATTGCACAAACATAAGAGTTTGGTTCACGTAAAGGACTGGTACGACATATATTAACAATATTGGCATAGTTGATGCTCGATGGTCTCATCGGACGGCCAACCATCTCATTCAATCAATAATATCTTAACTACACATCTTCGTACCGATTTATATCTTACGTCACATACATATTGCACAAACATAAGAGTTTGGTTCAAGTAAAGGACTGGTACGACATATATTAACAATATTGGCATAGTTGATGCTCGATGGTCTCATCGGACGGCCAATCATCTCATTCAATCAATAATATCTTAACTACACATCTTCGTACCGATTTATATCTTACGTCACATACATATTGCACAAACATAAGAGTTTGGTTCAAGTATGGTACTGGTACGACATATATTAACAATATTGGCATAGTTGATGCTCGATGGTCTCATCGGACGGCCAATCATTTCATTCAATCAATAATATCTTAACTACACATCTTCGTACCGATTTATATCTTACGTCACATACATATTGCACAAACATAAGAGTTTGGTTCAAGTAAAGGACTGGTACGACATATCTTAACAATATTGGCATAGTTGATGCTCGATGGTCTCATCGGACGGCCAATCATCTCATTCAATCAATAATATCTTAACTACACACCTTCGTACCGATTTATATCTTACGTCACATACATATTGCACAAACATAAGAGTTTGGTTCAAGTATGGGACTGGTACGACATATATTAACAATATTGGGATAGTTCATGCTCGTTGGTCTTATCGGACGACCAACTATCTCATTCAATCAATAATATCTTAACTACACATCTTCGTACCGATTTATATCTTACGTCACATACATATTGCACAAACATAAGAGTTTGGTTCAAGTAAAGGACTGGTACGACATATATTAACAATATTGGCATAGTTGATGCTCGATGGTCTCATCGGACGGCCAACCATCTCATTCAATCAATAATATCTTAACTACACATCTTCGTACCGATTTATATCTTACGTCACATACATATTGCACAAACATAAGAGTTTAGTTCAAGTAAAGGACTGGTACGACACATATTAACAATATTGGCATAGTTGATGCTCGATGGTCTCATCGGACGGCCAATCATCTCATTCAATCAATAATATCTTAACTACACACCTTCGTACCGATTTATATCTTACGTCACATACATATTGCACAAACATAAGAGTTTGGTTCAAGTATGGGACTGGTACGACATATATTAACAATATTGGGATAGTTCATGCTCGTTGGTCTTATCGGACGACCAACTATCTCATTCAATCAATAATATCTTAACTACACATCTTCGTACCGATTTATATCTTACGTCACATACATATTGCACAAACATAAGAGTTTGGTTCAAGTAAAGGACTGGTACGACATATATTAACAATATTGGCATAGTTGATGCTCGATGGTCTCATCGGACGGCCAACCATCTCATTCAATCAATAATATCTTAACTACACATCTTCGTACCGATTTATATCTTACGTCACATACATATTGCACAAACATAAGAGTTTAGTTCAAGTAAAGGACTGGTACGACACATATTAACAATATTGGCATAGTTGATGCTCGATGGTCTCATCGGACGGCCAATCATCTCATTCAATCAATAATATCTTAACTACACATCTTTGTACCGATTTATATCTTACGTCACATACATATTGCACAAACATAAGAGTTTGGTTCAAGTATGGGACTGGTACGACATATATTAACAATATTGGCATAGTTGATACTCGATGGTCTTATCGGACGACCAATCATCTCATTCAATCAATAATATCTTAACTACACATCTTCGTACCGATTTATATCTTACGTCACATACATATTGCACAAACATAAGAGTTTGGTTCAAGTAAAGGACTGGTACGACATATATTAACAATATTGGCATAGTTGATGCTCGATGGTCTCATCGGACGGCCAACCATCTCATTCAATCAATAATATCTTAACTACACATCTTCGTACCGATTTATATCTTACGTCACACACATATTGCACAAACATAAGAGTTTAGTTCAAGTAAAGGACTGGTACGACACATATTAACAATATTGGCATAGTTGATGCTCGATGGTCTCATCGGACGGCCAATCATCTCATTCAATCAATAATATCTTAACTACACATCTTCGTACCGATTTATATCTTACGTCACATACATATTGCACAAACATAAGAGTTTGGTTCAAGTATGGTACTGGTACGACATATATTAACAATATTGGCATAGTTGATGCTCGATGGTCTCATCGGACGGCCAATCATCTCATTCAATCAATAATATCTTAACTACACACCTTCGTACCGATTTATATCTTACGTCACATACATATTGCACAAACATAAGAGTTTGGTTCAAGTATGGGACTGGTACGACATATATTAACAATATTGGGATAGTTCATGCTCGTTGGTCTTATCGGACGACCAACTATCTCATTCAATCAATAATATCTTAACTACACATCTTCGTACCGATTTATATCTTACGTCACATACATATTGCACAAACATAAGAGTTTGGTTCAAGTAAAGGACTGGTACGACATATATTAACAATATTGGCATAGTTGATGCTCGATGGTCTCATCGGACGGCCAACCATCTCATTCAATCAATAATA
The DNA here is from genome assembly GCA_963932295.1 of Tipula lateralis. Taxonomy (NCBI): domain Eukaryota; kingdom Metazoa; phylum Arthropoda; class Insecta; order Diptera; family Tipulidae; genus Tipula; species Tipula lateralis. The sequence goes on along the minus strand of OZ010739.1, from coordinate 34,224,496 downwards.
TCTTAACTACACATCTTCGTACCGATTTATATCTTACGTCACATACATATTGCACAAACATAAGAGTTTAGTTCAAGTAAAGGACTGGTACGACACATATTAACAATATTGGCATAGTTGATGCTCGATGGTCTCATCGGACGGCCAATCATCTCATTCAATCAATAATATCTTAACTACACATCTTCGTACCGATTTATATCTTACGTCACATACATATTGCACAAACATAAGAGTTTGGTTCAAGTAAAGGACTGGTACGACATATATTAACAATATTGGCATAGTTGATGCTCGATGGTCTCATCGGACGGCCAACCATCTCATTCAATCAATAATATCTTAACTACACATCTTCGTACCGATTTATATCTTACGTCACACACATATTGCACAAACATAAGAGTTTAGTTCAAGTAAAGGACTGGTACGACACATATTAACAATATTGGCATAGTTGATGCTCGATGGTCTCATCGGACGGCCAATCATCTCATTCAATCAATAATATCTTAACTACACATCTTCGTACCGATTTATATCTTACGTCACATACATATTGCACAAACATAAGAGTTTGGTTCAAGTATGGTACTGGTACGACATATATTAACAATATTGGGATAGTTGATGCTCGATGGTCTTATCGGACGACCAACTATCTCATTCAATCAATAATATCTTAACTACACATCTTCGTACCGATTTATATCTTACGTCACATACATATTGCACAAACATAAAAGTTTAGTTCAAGTAAAGGACTGATACGACATATATTAACAATATTGGCATAGTTGATGCTCGATGGTCTCATCGGACGGCCAATCATCTCATTCAATCAATAATATCTTAACTACACATCTTCGTACCGATTTATATCTTACGTCACATACATATTGCACAAACATAAGAGTTTGGTTCAAGTAAAGGACTGGTACGACATATATTAACAATATTGGCATAGTTGATGCTCGATGGTCTCATCGGACGGCCAATCATCTCATTCAATCAATAATATCTTAACTACACATCTTCGTACCGATTTATATCTTACGTCACATACATATTGCACAAACATAAGAGTTTGGTTCAAGTATGGGACTGGTACGACATACATTAACAATATTGGCATAGTTGATGCTCGATGGTCTTATCGGACGACCAACTATCTCATTCAATCAATAATATCTTAACTACACATCTTCGTACCGATTTATATCTTACGTCACATACATATTGCACAAACATAAGAGTTTGGTTCAAGTAAAGGACTGGTACGACATATCTTAACAATATTGGCATAGTTGATGCTCGATGGTCTCATCGGACGGCCAATCATCTCATTCAATCAATAATATCTTAACTACACACCTTCGTACCGATTTATATCTTACGTCACATACATATTGCACAAACATAAGAGTTTGGTTCAAGTATGGGACTGGTACGACATATATTAACAATATTGGGATAGTTCATGCTCGTTGGTCTTATCGGACGACCAACTATCTCATTCAATCAATAATATCTTAACTACACATCTTCGTACCGATTTATATCTTACGTCACATACATATTGCACAAACATAAGAGTTTGGTTCAAGTAAAGGACTGGTACGACATATATTAACAATATTGGCATAGTTGATGCTCGATGGTCTCATCGGACGGCCAACCATCTCATTCAATCAATAATATCTTAACTACACATCTTCGTACCGATTTATATCTTACGTCACATACATATTGCACAAACATAAGAGTTTGGTTCAAGTATGGGACTGGTACGACATATATTAACAATATTGGCATAGTTGATACTCGATGGTCTTATCGGACGACCAATCATCTCATTCAATCAATAATATCTTAACTACACATCTTCGTACCGATTTATATCTTACGTCACATACATATTGCACAAACATAAGAGTTTGGTTCAAGTAAAGGACTGGTACGACATATATTAACAATATTGGCATAGTTGATGCTCGATGGTCTCATCGGACGGCCAACCATCTCATTCAATCAATAATATCTTAACTACACATCTTCGTACCGATTTATATCTTACGTCACACACATATTGCACAAACATAAGAGTTTAGTTCATACATATTGCACAAACATAAGAGTTTGGTTCAAGTAAAGGACTGGTACGACATATATTAACAATATTGGCATAGTTGATGCTCGATGGTCTCATCGGACGGCCAACCATCTCATTCAATCAATAATATCTTAACTACACATCTTCGTACCGATTTATATCTTACGTCACATACATATTGCACAAACATAAGAGTTTGGTTCAAGTATGGGACTGGTACGACATATATTAACAATATTGGCATAGTTGATACTCGATGGTCTTATCGGACGACCAATCATCTCATTCAATCAATAATATCTTAACTACACATCTTCGTACTGATTTATATCTTACGTCACATACATATTGCACAAACATAAGAGTTTGGTTCAAGTAAAGGACTGGTACGACATATATTAACAATATTGGCATAGTTGATGCTCGATGGTCTCATCGGACGGCCAACCATCTCATTCAATCAATAATATCTTAACTACACATCTTCGTACCGATTTATATCTTACGTCACACACATATTGCACAAACATAAGAGTTTAGTTCATACATATTGCACAAACATAAGAGTTTGGTTCAAGTAAAGGACTGGTACGACATATATTAACAATATTGGCATAGTTGATGCTCGATGGTCTCATCGGACGGCCAACCATCTCATTCAATCAATAATATCTTAACTACACATCTTCGTACCGATTTATATCTTACGTCACACACATATTGCACAAACATAAGAGTTTAGTTCAAGGACTGGTACGACACATATTAAAAATATTGGCATAGTTGATGCTCGATGGTCTCATCGGACGGCCAATCATCTCATTCAATCAATAATATCTTAACTACACATCTTCGTACCGATTTATATCTTACGTCACATACATATTGCACAAACATAAGAGTTTGGTTCAAGTATGGGACTGGTACGACATACATTAACAATATTGGCATAGTTGATGCTCGATGGTCTTATCGGACGACCAACTATCTCATTCAATCAATAATATCTTAACTACACATCTTCGTACCGATTTATATCTTACGTCACATACATATTGCACAAACATAAGAGTTTGGTTCAAGTAAAGGACTGGTACGACATATCTTAACAATATTGGCATAGTTGATGCTCGATGGTCTCATCGGACGGCCAATCATCTCATTCAATCAATAATATCTTAACTACACATCTTCGTACCGATTTATATCTTACGTCACATACATATTGCACAAACATAAGAGTTTGGTTCAAGTATGGGACTGGTACGACATACATTAACAATATTGGCATAGTTGATGCTCGATGGTCTTATCGGACGACCAACTATCTCATTCAATCAATAATATCTTAACTACACATCTTCGTACCGATTTATATCTTACGTCACATACATATTGCACAAACATAAGAGTTTGGTTCAAGTAAAGGACTGGTACGACATATCTTAACAATATTGGCATAGTTGATGCTCGATGGTCTCATCGGACGGCCAATCATCTCATTCAATCAATAATATCTTAACTACACACCTTCGTACCGATTTATATCTTACGTCACATACATATTGCACAAACATAAGAGTTTGGTTCAAGTATGGGACTGGTACGACATATATTAACAATATTGGGATAGTTCATGCTCGTTGGTCTTATCGGACGACCAACTATCTCATTCAATCAATAATATCTTAACTACACATCTTCGTACCGATTTATATCTTACGTCACATACATATTGCACAAACATAAGAGTTTGGTTCAAGTAAAGGACTGGTACGACACATATTAACAATATTGGCATAGTTGATGCTCGATGGTCTCATCGGACGGCCAATCATCTCATTCAATCAATAATATCTTAACTACACATCTTCGTACCGATTTATATCTTACGTCACATACATATTGCACAAACATAAGAGTTTGGTTCAAGTATGGGACTGGTACGACATATATTAACAATATTGGCATAGTTGATACTCGATGGTCTTATCGGACGACCAATCATCTCATTCAATCAATAATATCTTAACTACACATCTTCGTACCGATTTATATCTTACGTCACATACATATTGCACAAACATAAGAGTTTGGTTCAAGTAAAGGACTGGTACGACATATATTAACAATATTGGCATAGTTGATGCTCGATGGTCTCATCGGACGGCCAACCATCTCATTCAATCAATAATATCTTAACTACACATCTTCGTACCGATTTATATCTTACGTCACACACATATTGCACAAACATAAGAGTTTAGTTCAAGTAAAGGACTGGTACGACACATATTAACAATATTGGCATAGTTGATGCTCGATGGTCTCATCGGACGGCCAATCATCTCATTCAATCAATAATATCTTAACTACACATCTTCGTACCGATTTATATCTTACGTCACATACATATTGCACAAACATAAGAGTTTGGTTCAAGTAAAGGACTGGTACGACATATCTTAACAATATTGGCATAGTTGATGCTCGATGGTCTCATCGGACGGCCAATCATCTCATTCAATCAATAATATCTTAACTACACACCTTCGTACCGATTTATATCTTACGTCACATACATATTGCACAAACATAAGAGTTTGGTTCAAGTATGGGACTGGTACGACATATATTAACAATATTGGGATAGTTCATGCTCGTTGGTCTTATCGGACGACCAACTATCTCATTCAATCAATAATATCTTAACTACACATCTTCGTACCGATTTATATCTTACGTCACATACATATTGCACAAACATAAGAGTTTGGTTCAAGTAAAGGACTGGTACGACATATATTAACAATATTGGCATAGTTGATGCTCGATGGTCTCATCGGACGGCCAACCATCTCATTCAATCAATAATATCTTAACTACACATCTTCGTACCGATTTATATCTTACGTCACATACATATTGCACAAACATAAGAGTTTAGTTCAAGTAAAGGACTGGTACGACACATATTAACAATATTGGCATAGTTGATGCTCGATGGTCTCATCAGACGGCCAATCATCTCATTCAATCAATAATATCTTAACTACACATCTTCGTACCGATTTATATCTTACGTCACATACATATTGCACAAACATAAGAGTTTGGTTCAAGTATGGGACTGGTACGACATATATTAACAATATTGGCATAGTTGATGCTCGATGGTCTTATCGGACGGCCAACCATCTCATTCAATCAATAATATCTTAACTACACATCTTCGTACCGATTTATATCTTACGTCACACACATATTGCACAAACATAAGAGTTTAGTTCAAGTAAAGGATTGGTACGACACATATTAACAATATTGGCATAGTTGATGCTCGATGGTCTCATCGGACGGCCAATCATCTCATTCAATCAATAATATCTTAACTACACATCTTCGTACCGATTTATATCTTACGTCACATACATATTGCACAAACATAAGAGTTTGGTTCAAGTAAAGGACTGGTACGACATATATTAACAATATTGGCATAGTTGATGCTCGATGGTCTTATCGGACGACCAACTATCTCATTCAATCAATAATATCTTAACTACACATCTTCGTACCGATTTATATCTTACGTCACATACATATTGCACAAACATAAGAGTTTGGTTCAAGTAAAGGACTGGTACGACATATATTAACAATATTGGCATAGTTGATGCTCGATGGTCTCATCGGACGGCCAACCATCTCATTCAATCAATAATATCTTAACTACACATCTTCGTACCGATTTATATCTTACGTCACATACATATTGCACAAACATAAGAGTTTAGTTCAAGTAAAGGACTGGTACGACACATATTAACAATATTGGCATAGTTGATGCTCGATGGTCTCATCGGACGGCCAATCATCTCATTCAATCAATAATATCTTAACTACACATCTTCGTACCGATTTATATCTTACGTCACATACATATTGCACAAACATAAGAGTTTGGTTCAAGTATGGGACTGGTACGACATATATTAACAATATTGGCATAGTTGATGCTCGATGGTCTCATCGGACGGCCAACCATCTCATTCAATCAATAATATCTTAACTACACATCTTCGTACCGATTTATATCTTACGTCACATACATATTGCACAAACATAAGAGTTTGGTTCAAGTAAAGGACTGGTACGACATATATTAACAATATTGGCATAGTTGATGCTCGATGGTCTCATCGGACGGCCAATCATCTCATTCAATCAATAATATCTTAACTACACATCTTCGTACCGATTTATATCTTACGTCACATACATATTGCACAAACATAAGAGTTTGGTTCAAGTATGGGACTGGTACGACATATCTTAACAGTATTGGCATAGTTGATGCTCGATGGTCTTATCGGACGACCAACTATCTCATTCAATCAATAATATCTTAACTACACATCTTCGTACCGATTTATATCTTACGTCACATACATATTGCACAAACATAAGAGTTTGGTTCAAGTATGGGACTGGTACGACATATATTAACAGTATTGGCATAGTTGATGCTCGATGGTCTTATCGGACGACCAACTATCTCATTCAATCAATAATATCTTAACTACACATCTTCGTACCGATTTATATCTTACGTCACATACATATTGCAAAAACATAAGAGTTTGGTTCAAGTAAAGGACTGGTACGACATATATTAACAATATTGGCATAGTTGATGCTCGATGGTCTCATCGGACGGCCAACCATCTCATTCAATCAATAATATCTTAACTACACATCTTCGTACCGATTTATATCTTACGTCACATACATATTGCACAAACATAAGAGTTTAGTTCAAGTAAAGGACTGGTACGACACATATTAACAATATTGGCATAGTTGATGCTCGATGGTCTCATCGGACGGCCAATCATCTCATTCAATCAATAATATCTTAACTACACATCTTCGTACCGATTTATATCTTACGTCACATACATATTGCACAAACATAAGAGTTTGGTTCAAGTAAAGGACTGGTACGACATATATTAACAATATTGGCATAATTGATGCTCGATGGTCTCATCGGACGGCCAATCATCTCATTCAATCAATAATATCTTAACTACACATCTTCGTACCGATTTATATCTTACGTCACATACATATTGCACAAACATAAGAGTTTGGTTCAAGTATGGGACTGGTACGACATATATTAACAATATTGGCATAGTTGATGCTCGATGGTCTTATCGGACGACCAACTATCTCATTCAATCAATAATATCCTAACTACACATCTTCGTACCGATTTATATCTTACGTCACATACATATTGCACAAACATAAGAGTTTGGTTCAAGTATGGGACTGGTACGACATATATTAACAATATTGGGATAGTTCATGCTCGATGGTCTTATCGGACGACCAACTATCTCATTCAATCAATAATATCTTAACTACACATCTTCGTACCGATTTATATCTTATGTCACATACATATTGCACAAACATAAGAGTTTGGTTCAAGTAAAGGACTGGTACGACATATATTAACAATATTGGCATAGTTGATGCTCGATGGTCTCATCGGACGGCCAATCATCTCATTCAATCAATAATATCTTAACTACACATCTTCGTACCGATTTATATCTTACGTCACATACAAATTGCACAAACATAAGAGTTTGGTTCAAGTATGGGACTGGTACGACATATATTAACAATATTGGGATAGTTCATGCTCGTTGGTCTTATCGGACGACCAAATATCTCATTCAATCAATAATATCTTAACTACACATCTTCGTACCGGTCTCATCGGACGGCCAACCATCTCATTCAATCAATAATATCTTAACTACACATCTTCGTACCGATTTATATCTTACGTCACATACATATTGCACAAACATAAGAGTTTGGTTCAAGTAAAGGACTGGCACGACATATATTAACAATATTGGCATAGTTGATGCTCGATGGTCTCATCGGACGGCCAACCATCTCATTCAATCAATAATATCTTAACTACACATCTTCGTACCGATTTATATCTTACGTCACATACATATTGCACAAACATAAGAGTTTGGTTCAAGTAAAGGACTGGTACGACATATATTAACAATATTGGCATAGTTGATGCTCGATGGTCTCATCGGACGGCCAATCATCTCATTCAATCAATAATATCTTAACTACACATCTTCGTACCGATTTATATCTTACGTCACATACATATTGCACAAACATAAGAGTTTGGTTCAAGTATGGGACTGGTACGACATACATTAACAATATTGGCATAGTTGATGCTCGATGGTCTCATCGGACGGCCAATCATCTCATTCAATCAATAATATCTTAACTACACATCTTCGTACCGATTTATATCTTACGTCACATACATATTGCACAAACATAAGAGTTTGGTTCAAGTATGGGACTGGTACGACATATATTAACAATATTGGGATAGTTCATGCTCGTTGGTCTTATCGGACGACCAACTATCTCATTCAATCAATAATATCTTAACTACACATCTTCGTACCGATTTATATCTTACGTCACATACATATTGCACAAACATAAGAGTTTGGTTCAAGTAAAGGACTGGTACGACATATATTAACAATATTGGCATAGTTGATGCTCGATGGTCTCATCGGACGGCCAATCATCTCATTCAATCAATAATATCTTAACTACACATCTTCGTACCGATTTATATCTTACGTCACATACATATTGCACAAACATAAGAGTTTGGTTCAAGTATGGGACTGGTACGACATATATTAACAATATTGGCATAGTTGATACTCGATGGTCTTATCGGACGACCAATCATCTCATTCAATCAATAATATCTTAACTACACATCTTCGTACCGATTTATATCTTACGTCACATACATATTGCACAAACATAAGAGTTTGGTTCAAGTAAAGGACTGGTACGACATATATTAACAATATTGGCATAGTTGATGCTCGATGGTCTTATCGGACGACCAACTATCTCATTCAATCAATAATATCTTAACTACACATCTTCGTACCGATTTATATCTTACGTCACATACATATTGCACAAACATAAGAGTTTGGTTCAAGTAAAGGACTGGTACGACATATATTAACAATATTGGCATAGTTGATGCTCGATGGTCTCATCGGACGGCCAACCATCTCATTCAATCAATAATATCTTAACTACACATCTTCGTACCGATTTATATCTTACGTCACACACATATTGCACAAACATAAGAGTTTAGTTCAAGTAAAGGACTGGTACGACACATATTAACAATATTGGCATAGTTGATGCTCGATGGTCTCATCGGACGGCCAATCATCTCATTCAATCAATAATATCTTAACTACACATCTTCGTACCGATTTATATCTTACGTCACATACATATTGCACAAACATAAGAGTTTGGTTCAAGTATGGGACTGGTACGACATATATTAACAATATTGGCATAGTTGATGCTCGATGGTCTTATCGGACGACCAATCATCTCATTCAATCAATAATATCTTAACTACACATCTTCGTACCGATTTATATCTTACGTCACATACATATTGCACAAACATAAGAGTTTGGTTCAAGTAAAGGACTGGTACGACATATATTAACAATATTGGCATAGTTGATGCTCGATGGTCTCATCGGACGGCCAACCATCTCATTCAATCAATAATATCTTAACTACACATCTTCGTACCGATTTATATCTTACGTCACATACATATTGCACAAACATAAGAGTTTAGTTCAAGTAAAGGACTGGTACGACACATATTAACAATATTGGCATAGTTGATGCTCGATGGTCTCATCGGACGGCCAATCATCTCATTCAATCAATAATATCTTAACTACACATCTTCGTACCGATTTATATCTTACGTCACATACATATTGCACAAACATAAGAGTTTGGTTCAAGTATGGGACTGGTACGACATATATTAACAATATTGGCATAGTTGATGCTCGATGGTCTCATCGGACGGCCAACCATCTCATTCAATCAATAATATCTTAACTACACATCTTCGTACCGATTTATATCTTACGTCACATACATATTGCACAAACATAAGAGTTTGGTTCAAGTAAAGGACTGGTACGACATATATTAACAATATTGGCATAGTTGATGCTCGATGGTCTCATCGGACGGCCAATCATCTCATTCAATCAATAATATCTTAACTACACATCTTCGTACCGATTTATATCTTACGTCACATACATATTGCACAAACATAAGAGTTTGGTTCAAGTATGGGACTGGTACGACATATCTTAACAGTATTGGCATAGTTGATGCTCGATGGTCTTATCGGACGACCAACTATCTCATTCAATCAATAATATCTTAACTACACATCTTCGTACCGATTTATATCTAACGTCACATACATATTGCAAAAACATAAGAGTTTGGTTCAAGTAAAGGACTGGTACGACATATATTAACAATATTGGCATAGTTGATGCTCGATGGTCTCATCGGACGGCCAATCATCTCATTCAATCAATAATATCTTAACTACACATCTTCGTACCGATTTATATCTTACGTCACATACATATTGCACAAACATAAGAGTTTGGTTCAAGTAAAGGACTGGTACGACATATATTAACAATATTGGCATAGTTGATGCTCGATGGTCTCATCGGACGGCCAATCATCTCATTCAATCAATAATATCTTAACTACACATCTTCGTACCGATTTATATCTTACGTCACATACATATTGCACAAACATAAGAGTTTGGTTCAAGTATGGGACTGGTACGACATATATTAACAATATTGGCATAGTTGATGCTCGATGGTCTTATCGGACGACCAACTATCTCATTCAATCAATAATATCCTAACTACACATCTTCGTACCGATTTATATCTTACGTCACATACATATTGCACAAACATAAGAGTTTGGTTCAAGTATGGGACTGGTACGACATATATTAACAATATTGGGATAGTTCATGCTCGATGGTCTTATCGGACGACCAACTATCTCATTCAATCAATAATATCTTAACTACACATCTTCGTACCGATTTATATCTTATGTCACATACATATTGCACAGACATAAGAGTTTGGTTCAAGTAAAGGACTGGTACGACATATATTAACAATATTGGCATAGTTGATGCTCGATGGTCTCATCGGACGGCCAACCATCTCATTCAATCAATAATATCTTAACTACACATCTTCGTACCGATTTATATCTTACGTCACATACATATTGCACAAACATAAGAGTTTGGTTCAAGTATGGGACTGGTACGACATATATTAACAATATTGGGATAGTTCATGCTCGTTGGTCTTATCGGACGACCAACTATCTCATTCAATCAATAATATCTTAACTACACATCTTCGTACCGATTTATATCTTACGTCACATACATATTGCACAGACATAAGAGTTTGGTTCAAGTAAAGGACTGGTACGACATATATTAACAATATTGGCATAGTTGATGCTCGATGGTCTCATCGGACGGCCAATCATCTCATTCAATCAATAATATCTTAACTACACATCTTCGTACCGATTTATATCTTACGTCACATACATATTGCACAAACATAAGAGTTTGGTTCAAGTAAAGGACTGGTACGACATATATTAACAATATTGGCATAGTTGATGCTCGATGGTCTCATCGGACGGCCAATCATCTCATTCAATCAATAATATCTTAACTACACATCTTCGTACCGATTTATATCTTACGTCACATACATATTGCACAAACATAAGAGTTTGGTTCAAGTATGGGACTGGTACGACATATATTAACAATATTGGGATAGTTCATGCTCGTTGGTCTTATCGGACGACCAACTATCTCATTCAATCAATAATATCTTAACTACACATCTTCGTACCGGTCTCATCGGACGGCCAACCATCTCATTCAATCAATAATATCTTAACTACACATCTTCGTACCGATTTATATCTTACGTCACATACATATTGCACAAACATAAGAGTTTGGTTCAAGTATGGGACTGGTACGACATATATTAACAATATTGGGATAGTTGATGCTCGATGGTCTCATCGGACGGCCAATCATCTCATTCAATCAATAATATCTTAACTACACATCTTCGTACCGATTTATATCTTACGTCACATACATATTGCAAAAACATAAGAGTTTGGTTCAAGTAAAGGACTGGTACGACATATATTAACAATATTGGCATAGTTGATGCTCGATGGTCTCATCGGACGGCCAATCATCTCATTCAATCAATAATATCTTAACTACACATCTTCGTACCGATTTATATCTTACGTCACATACATATTGCACAAACATAAGAGTTTGGTTCAAGTAAAGGACTGGTACGACATATATTAACAATATTGGCATAGTTGATGCTCGATGGTCTCATCGGACGGCCAACCATCTCATTCAATCAATAATATCTTAACTACACATCTTCGTACCGATTTATATCTTACGTCACATACATATTGCACAAACATAAGAGTTTGGTTCAAGTAAAGGACTGGTACGACATATATTAACAATATTGGCATAGTTGATGCTCGATGGTCTCATCGGACGGCCAATCATCTCATTCAATCAATAATATCTTAACTACACATCTTCGTACCGATTTATATCTTACGTCACATACATATTGCACAAACATAAGAGTTTGGTTCAAGTATGGGACTGGTACGACATACATTAACAATATTGGCATAGTTGATGCTCGATGGTCTCATCGGACGGCCAATCATCTCATTCAATCAATAATATCTTAACTACACATCTTCGTACCGATTTATATCTTACGTCACATACATATTGCACAAACATAAGAGTTTGGTTCAAGTATGGGACTGGTACGACATATATTAACAATATTGGGATAGTTGATGCTCGTTGGTCTTATCGGACGACCAACTATCTCATTCAATCAATAATATCTTAACTACACATCTTCGTACCGATTTATATCTTACGTCACATACATATTGCACAAACATAAGAGTTTGGTTCAAGTAAAGGACTGGTACGACATATATTAACAATATTGGCATAGTTGATGCTCGATGGTCTCATCGGACGGCCAATCATCTCATTCAATCAATAATATCTTAACTACACATCTTCGTACCGATTTATATCTTACGTCACATACATATTGCACAAACATAAGAGTTTGGTTCAAGTAAAGGACTGGTACGACATATATTAACAATATTGGCATAGTTGATGCTCGATGGTCTCATCGGACGGCCAACCATCTCATTCAATCAATAATATCTTAACTACACATCTTCGTACCGATTTATATCTTACGTCACATACATATTGCACAAACATAAGAGTTTGGTTCAAGTAAAGGACTGGTACGACATATATTAACAATATTGGCATAGTTGATGCTCGATGGTCTCATCGGACGGCCAATCATCTCATTCAATCAATAATATCTTAACTACACATCTTCGTACCGATTTATATCTTACGTCACATACATATTGCACAAACATAAGAGTTTGGTTCAAGTATGGGACTGGTACGACATACATTAACAATATTGGCATAGTTGATGCTCGATGGTCTCATCGGACGGCCAATCATCTCATTCAATCAATAATATCTTAACTACACATCTTCGTACCGATTTATATCTTACGTCACATACATATTGCACAAACATAAGAGTTTGGTTCAAGTATGGGACTGGTACGACATATATTAACAATATTGGGATAGTTGATGCTCGTTGGTCTTATCGGACGACCAACTATCTCATTCAATCAATAATATCTTAACTACACATCTTCGTACCGATTTATATCTTACGTCACATACATATTGCACAAACATAAGAGTTTGGTTCAAGTAAAGGACTGGTACGACATATATTAACAATATTGGCATAGTTGATGCTCGATGGTCTCATCGGACGGCCAATCATCTCATTCAATCAATAATATCTTAACTACACATCTTCGTACCGATTTATATCTTACGTCACATACATATTGCACAAACATAAGAGTTTGGTTCAAGTAAAGGACTGGTACGACATATATTAACAATATTGGCATAGTTGATGCTCGATGGTCTCATCGGACGGCCAATCATCTCATTCAATCAATAATATCTTAACTACACATCTTCGTACCGATTTATATCTTACGTCACATACATATTGCACAAACATAAGAGTTTGGTTCAAGTAAAGGACTGGTACGACATATATTAACAATATTGGCATAGTTGATGCTCGATGGTCTCATCGGACGGCCAATCATCTCATTTAATCAATAATATCTTAACTACACATCTTCGTACCGATTTATATCTTACGTCACATACATATTGCACAAACATAAGAGTTTGGTTCAAGTAAAGGACTGGTACGACATATATTAACAATATTGGCATAGTTGATGCTCGATGGTCTCATCGGACGGCCAATCATCTCATTCAATCAATAATATCTTAACTACACATCTTCGTACCGATTTATATCTTACGTCACATACATATTGCAAAAACATAAGAGTTTGGTTCAAGTAAAGGACTGGTACGACATATATTAACAATATTGGCATAGTTGATGCTCGATGGTCTCATCGGACGGCCAATCATCTCATTCAATCAATAATATCTTAACTACACATCTTCGTACCGATTTATATCTTACGTCACATACATATTGCACAAACATAAGAGTTTGGTTCAAGTAAAGGACTGGTACGACATATATTAAAAATATTGGCATAGTTGATGCTCGATGGTCTCATCGGACGGCCAATCATCTCATTCAATCAATAATATCTTAACTACACATCTTCGTACCGATTTATATCTTACGTCACATACATATTGCACAAACATAAGAGTTTGCTTCAAGTAAAGGACTGGTACGACATATATTAACAATATTGGCATAGTTGATGCTCGATGGTCTCATCGGACGGCCAATCATCTCATTCAATCAATAATATCTTAACTACACATCTTCGTACCGATTTATATCTTACGTCACATACATATTGCACAAACATAAGAGTTTGGTTCAAGTAAAGGACTGGTACGACATATATTAACAATATTGGCATAGTTGATGCTCGATGGTCTCATCGGACGGCCAATCATCTCATTCAATCAATAATATCTTAACTACACATCTTCGTACCGATTTATATCTTACGTCACATACATATTGCACAAACATAAGAGTTTGGTTCAAGTATGGGACTGGTACAACATATATTAACAATATTGGCATAGTTGATGCTCGATGGTCTCATCGGACGGCCAATCATCTCATTCAATCAATAATATCTTAACTACACATCTTCGTACCGATTTATATCTTACGTCACATACATATTGCACAAACATAAGAGTTTGGTTCAAGTATGGTACTGGTACGACATATATTAACAATATTGGGATAGTTCATGCTCGATGGTCTTATCGGACGACCAACTATCTCATTCAATCAATAATATCTTAACTACACATCTTCGTACCGATTTATATCTTACGTCACATACATATTGCACAAACATAAGAGTTTGGTTCAAGTAAAGGACTGGTACGACATATATTAACAATATTGGCATAGTTGATGCTCGATGGTCTCATCGGACGGCCAATCATCTCATTCAATCAATAATATCTTAACTACACATCTTCGTACCGATTTATATCTTACGTCACATACATATTGCACAAACATAAGAGTTTGGTTCACGTAAAGGACTGGTACGACATATATTAACAATATTGGCATAGTTGATGCTCGATGGTCTCATCGGACGGCCAACCATCTCATTCAATCAATAATATCTTAACTACACATCTTCGTACCGATTTATATCTTACGTCACATACATATTGCACAAACATAAGAGTTTGGTTCAAGTAAAGGACTGATACGACATATATTAACAATATTGGCATAGTTGATGCTCGATGGTCTCATCGGACGGCCAATCATTTCATTCAATCAATAATATCTTAACTACACATCTTCGTACCGATTTATATCTTACGTCACATACATATTGCACAAACATAAGAGTTTGGTTCAAGTATGGTACTGGTACGACATATATTAACAATATTGGCATAGTTGATGCTCGATGGTCTCATCGGACGGCCAATCATCTCATTCAATCAATAATATCTTAACTACACATCTTCGTACCGATTTATATCTTACGTCACATACATATTGCACAAACATAAGAGTTTGGTTAAAGTATGGGACTGGTACGACATATATTAACAATATTGGGATAGTTGATGCTCGATGGTCTCATCGGACGGCCAATCATCTCATTCAATCAATAATATCTTAACTACACATCTTCGTACCGATTTATATCTTACGTCACATACATATTGCACAAACATAAGAGTTTGCTTCAAGTAAAGGACTGGTACGACATATATTAACAATATTGGCATAGTTGATGCTCGATGGTCTCATCGGACGGCCAATCATCTCATTCAATCAATAATATCTTAACTACACATCTTCGTACCGATTTATATCTTACGTCACATACATATTGCACAAACATAAGAGTTTGGTTCAAGTAAAGGACTGGTACGACATATATTAACAATATTGGCATAGTTGATGCTCGATGGTCTCATCGGACGGCCAATCATCTCATTCAATCAATAATATCTTAACTACACATCTTCGTACCGATTTATATCTTACGTCACATACATATTGCACAAACATAAGAGTTTGGTTCAAGTAAAGGACTGGTACGACATATATTAACAATATTGGCATAGTTGATGCTCGATGGTCTCATCGGACGGCCAATCATCTCATTCAATCAATAATATCTTAACTACACATCTTCGTACCGATTTATATCTTACATCACATACATATTGCACAAACATAAGAGTTTGGTTCAAGTATGGTACTGGTACGACATACATTAACAATATTGCAGTGTTGGCATACCGGAAAAAAAATGGTAACGTTATTAATTTCGTTATACCTCCGAATTAAATTTCGTTATCGTTACGGTTATTGGTACGTAACTTAAAAAGCAAATAATTTCGTTCCGTTATACCGGTATTAATTGGTACATAGAACTTAAATTTACATAGATTGATTAAAAGTTTGCTTAATAAAAAGGTGCAAAGAACGGCCTGCATGCTTATAAAAGAGGCACTGAGGACAACACCTATAAGTGCCTTAGAAATCATGTTTCACCTTCTCCCCGTTGACATTTATGGTAAGCAGATGGCGGTGATTACGGCCACTCGACTATCAGCCATATCTCAATGGAAATATCTTCAGACAGGACACTCGACGATAGTCAGATCGCTATGGAAAGAACTGGCGAATCTACACTATGTTACACGGACTCTGTGCTTCGAGAAAAGTTTCCAAACTACCTGCCCCTCAAGGGAATCTTGAAGGAGCGGGTCGGCAGCGGAAACGGAAGCATTGCAGTTCTTTACGGATGGCTCCAAGCTACACGGTAAAGTAGGAGCTGGATTCTTCTGTGATAAACAACATCCTGGTAGTGTGGGTCCTCGGCCACTCAGACGTAATGGGAAACTGCAGGACGGGCAAACAAGCGAGGCACGGTACAACTCTCCAACTGCTACCGGAAAGGGAGACCCATTAACGGCCCATCAAAGTTGGGGAGACCCATTAACGTACTCAAGACTGTGCTTAAAAAAGTGCGAACGATAGGTGGACGAACACCCTCTCATGTAGAGTGGCAAGACAAGTCTGGCCAAAGCTGAACTTAAAACGCTCTAAGGCTCTTATCTCCCTACGAAGACGTGAACTTAAAACGATCGTGGGGATACTCACAGGACACTGCCTTCTTGGAGAACATGCAAGGAGGCTAGGTCTGGAAGAAAATGACCTTTGCAGAAGCTGTATGGATGAGGAGGAAGAGACGGTAGTCCGCCTCCTATGCTGATGCCCGGCTTTGGCACACAAAAGATATGATTATTTGGGTAAGTTCTTAATGGACTACCTTTCTGATCTCGAAAACTGTAATGTGCGAGACTTATTACGCTACGTAACAAGCTCAAACTGGTTCTCATAAGGGTAAAAGGAGAGTAAGATCCTGTGGTACCACAACAGACCGTCGCAGGTCTATGTGTGCGGTAGCAGCCACTCAACCTAACCTAATCTTGCTAAGTGTTGATTCGCTGTAGAAAACAAGGAGTTTCGTTTAGAACCTTCACAAAAGCTTGCACCGTGCATTTTTCGAATGATCCTGAAAATTTAAACTAAAACTGGGATACTGGAAAGCATCTTTATTTTTTCAAAGTTATTTAGCAGCGCAGAAATTTAATTTGCTTCACTAATCATGTGTGTATTTAGGTTATTTGCGGAATTGTTGAATTTTTGCTTCAGATATGAACTTAAAATATCTTCAGAAACCGAAGCTCTTCGCCAAATATATTTTTCGCTGGAAAACCCAAATAACGGAAAATATATAAACCGTAACGTTACAAAGTAACGTTATTTCCAATTTTATTATTATAGTACCGGTACAAATAACGTTATTGGGAATAATTCTGGTTTTTCCGTTATTTCGTTCCGTTACAATACCGGTATGCCAACACTGCAATATTGGCATAGTTGATGCTCGATGGTCTTATCGGACGACCAACTATCTCATTCAATCAATAATATCTTAACTACACATCTTCGTACCGATTTATATCTTACGTCACATACATATTGCACAAACATAAGAGTTTGGTTCACGTAAAGGACTGGTACGACATATATTAACAATATTGGCATAGTTGATGCTCGATGGTCTCATCGGACGGCCAACCATCTCATTCAATCAATAATATCTTAACTACACATCTTCGTACCGATTTATATCTTACGTCACATACATATTGCACAAACATAAGAGTTTGGTTCAAGTATGGGACTGGTACGACATATATTAACAATATTGGGATAGTTCATGCTCGTTGGTCTTATCGGACGACCAACTATCTCATTCAATCAATAATATCTTAACTACACATCTTCGTACCGATTTATATCTTACGTCACATACATATTGCACAGACATAAGAGTTTGGTTCAAGTAAAGGACTGGTACGACATATATTAACAATATTGGCATAGTTGATGCTCGATGGTCTCATCGGACGGCCAATCATCTCATTCAATCAATAATATCTTAACTACACATCTTCGTACCGATTTATATCTTACGTCACATACATATTGCACAAACATAAGAGTTTGGTTCAAGTAAAGGACTGGTACGACATATATTAACAATATTG
The DNA here is from genome assembly GCA_963932295.1 of Tipula lateralis. Lineage (NCBI taxonomy): Eukaryota > Metazoa > Arthropoda > Insecta > Diptera > Tipulidae > Tipula > Tipula lateralis. The sequence continues at coordinate 34,205,030 of OZ010739.1, read as the reverse complement.
GCATAGTTGATGCTCGATGGTCTCATCGGACGGCCAATCATCTCATTCAATCAATAATATCTTAACTACACATCTTCGTACCGATTTATATCTTACGTCACATACATATTGCACAAACATAAGAGTTTGGTTCAAGTATGGGACTGGTACGACATATATTAACAATATTGGGATAGTTCATGCTCGTTGGTCTTATCGGACGACCAACTATCTCATTCAATCAATAATATCTTAACTACACATCTTCGTACCGGTCTCATCGGACGGCCAACCATCTCATTCAATCAATAATATCTTAACTACACATCTTCGTACCGATTTATATCTTACGTCACATACATATTGCACAAACATAAGAGTTTGGTTCAAGTATGGGACTGGTACGACATATATTAACAATATTGGGATAGTTGATGCTCGATGGTCTCATCGGACGGCCAATCATCTCATTCAATCAATAATATCTTAACTACACATCTTCGTACCGATTTATATCTTACGTCACATACATATTGCAAAAACATAAGAGTTTGGTTCAAGTAAAGGACTGGTACGACATATATTAACAATATTGGCATAGTTGATGCTCGATGGTCTCATCGGACGGCCAATCATCTCATTCAATCAATAATATCTTAACTACACATCTTCGTACCGATTTATATCTTACGTCACATACATATTGCACAAACATAAGAGTTTGGTTCAAGTAAAGGACTGGTACGACATATATTAACAATATTGGCATAGTTGATGCTCGATGGTCTCATCGGACGGCCAACCATCTCATTCAATCAATAATATCTTAACTACACATCTTCGTACCGATTTATATCTTACGTCACATACATATTGCACAAACATAAGAGTTTGGTTCAAGTAAAGGACTGGTACGACATATATTAACAATATTGGCATAGTTGATGCTCGATGGTCTCATCGGACGGCCAATCATCTCATTCAATCAATAATATCTTAACTACACATCTTCGTACCGATTTATATCTTACGTCACATACATATTGCACAAACATAAGAGTTTGGTTCAAGTATGGGACTGGTACGACATATATTAACAATATTGGGATAGTTGATGCTCGGTACGACATGTATTAACAATATATTAACAATATTGGCATAGTTGATGCTCGATGGTCTCATCGGACGGCCAATCATCTCATTCAATCAATAATATCTTAACTACACATCTTCGTACCGATTTATATCTTACGTCACATACATATTGCACAAACATAAGAGTTTGGTTCAAGTAAAGGACTGGTACGACATATATTAACAATATTGGCATAGTTGATGCTCGATGGTCTCATCGGACGGCCAATCATCTCATTCAATCAATAATATCTTAACTACACATCTTCGTACCGATTTATATCTTACGTCACATACATATTGCACAAACATAAGAGTTTGGTTCAAGTAAAGGACTGGTACGACATATATTAACAATATTGGCATAGTTGATGCTCGATGGTCTCATCGGACGGCCAATCATCTCATTTAATCAATAATATCTTAACTACACATCTTCGTACCGATTTATATCTTACGTCACATACATATTGCACAAACATAAGAGTTTGGTTCAAGTAAAGGACTGGTACGACATATATTAACAATATTGGCATAGTTGATGCTCGATGGTCTCATCGGACGGCCAATCATCTCATTCAATCAATAATATCTTAACTACACATCTTCGTACCGATTTATATCTTACGTCACATACATATTGCAAAAACATAAGAGTTTGGTTCAAGTAAAGGACTGGTACGACATATATTAACAATATTGGCATAGTTGATGCTCGATGGTCTCATCGGACGGCCAATCATCTCATTCAATCAATAATATCTTAACTACACATCTTCGTACCGATTTATATCTTACGTCACATACATATTGCACAAACATAAGAGTTTGGTTCAAGTAAAGGACTGGTACGACATATATTAAAAATATTGGCATAGTTGATGCTCGATGGTCTCATCGGACGGCCAATCATCTCATTCAATCAATAATATCTTAACTACACATCTTCGTACCGATTTATATCTTACGTCACATACATATTGCACAAACATAAGAGTTTGGTTAAAGTATGGGACTGGTACGACATATATTAACAATATTGGGATAGTTGATGCTCGATGGTCTCATCGGACGGCCAATCATCTCATTCAATCAATAATATCTTAACTACACATCTTCGTACCGATTTATATCTTACGTCACATACATATTGCACAAACATAAGAGTTTGCTTCAAGTAAAGGACTGGTACGACATATATTAACAATATTGGCATAGTTGATGCTCGATGGTCTCATCGGACGGCCAATCATCTCATTCAATCAATAATATCTTAACTACACATCTTCGTACCGATTTATATCTTACGTCACATACATATTGCACAAACATAAGAGTTTGGTTCAAGTATGGTACTGGTACGACATATATTAACAATATTGGCATAGTTGATGCTCGATGGTCTCATCGGACGGCCAATCATCTCATTCAATCAATAATATCTTAACTACACATCTTCGTACCGATTTATATCTTACGTCACATACATATTGCACAAACATAAGAGTTTGGTTCAAGTATGGGACTGGTACAACATATATTAACAATATTGGCATAGTTGATGCTCGATGGTCTCATCGGACGGCCAATCATCTCATTCAATCAATAATATCTTAACTACACATCTTCGTACCGATTTATATCTTACGTCACATACATATTGCACAAACATAAGAGTTTGGTTCAAGTAAAGGACTGGTACGACATATATTAACAATATTGGCATAGTTGATGCTCGATGGTCTCATCGGACGACCAACTATCTCATTCAATCAATAATATCTTAACTACACATCTTCGTACCGATTTATATCTTACGTCACATACATATTGCACAAACATAAGAGTTTGGTTCAAGTAAAGGACTGATACGACATATATTAACAATATTGGCATAGTTGATGCTCGATGGTCTCATCGGACGGCCAATCATCTCATTCAATCAGTAATATCTTAACTACACATCTTCGTACCGATTTATATCTTACGTCACATACATATTGCACAAACATAAGAGTTTGGTTCAAGTAAGGGACTGGTACGACATATATTAACAATATTGGCATAGTTGATGCTCGATGGTCTCATCGGACGGCCAATCATCTCATTCAATCAATAATATCTTAACTACACATCTTCGTACCGATTTATATCTTACGTCACATACATATTGCACAAACATAAGAGTTTGGTTCAAGTATGGTACTGGTACGACATATATTAACAATATTGGGATAGTTCATGCTCGATGGTCTTATCGGACGACCAACTATCTCATTCAATCAATAATATCTTAACTACACATCTTCGTACCGATTTATATCTTACGTCACATACATATTGCACAAACATAAGAGTTTGGTTCAAGTAAAGGACTGGTACGACATATATTAACAATATTGGCATAGTTGATGCTCGATGGTCTCATCGGACGGCCAATCATCTCATTCAATCAATAATATCTTAACTACACATCTTCGTACCGATTTATATCTTACGTCACATACATATTGCACAAACATAAGAGTTTGGTTCACGTAAAGGACTGGTACGACATATATTAACAATATTGGCATAGTTGATGCTCGATGGTCTCATCGGACGGCCAACCATCTCATTCAATCAATAATATCTTAACTACACATCTTCGTACCGATTTATATCTTACGTCACATACATATTGCACAAACATAAGAGTTTGGTTCAAGTAAAGGACTGATACGACATATATTAACAATATTGGCATAGTTGATGCTCGATGGTCTCATCGGACGGCCAATCATTTCATTCAATCAATAATATCTTAACTACACATCTTCGTACCGATTTATATCTTACGTCACATACATATTGCACGAACATAAGAGTTTGGTTCAAGTAAAGGACTGGTACGACATATATTAACAATATTGGCATAGTTGATGCTCGATGGTCTCATCGGACGGCCAATCATCTCATTCAATCAATAATATCTTAACTACACATCTTCGTACCGATTTATATCTTACGTCACATACATATTGCACAAACATAAGAGTTTGGTTAAAGTATGGGACTGGTACGACATATATTAACAATATTGGGATAGTTGATGCTCGATGGTCTCATCGGACGGCCAATCATCTCATTCAATCAATAATATCTTAACTACACATCTTCGTACCGATTTATATCTTACGTCACATACATATTGCACAAACATAAGAGTTTGGTTCAAGTAAAGGACTGGTACGACATATATTAACAATATTGGCATAGTTGATGCTCGATGGTCTCATCGGACGGCCAATCATCTCATTCAATCAATAATATCTTAACTACACATCTTCGTACCGATTTATATCTTACGTCACATACATATTGCACAAACATAAGAGTTTGGTTCAAGTAAAGGACTGGTACGACATATATTAACAATATTGGCATAGTTGATGCTCGATGGTCTCATCGGACGGCCAATCATCTCATTCAATCAATAATATCTTAACTACACATCTTCGTACCGATTTATATCTTACGTCACATACATATTGCACAAACATAAGAGTTTGGTTCAAGTAAAGGACTGGTACGACATATATTAACAATATTGGCATAGTTGATGCTCGATGGTCTCATCGGACGGCCAATCATCTCATTCAATCAATAATATCTTAACTACACATCTTCGTACCGATTTATATCTTACGTCACATACATATTGCACAAACATAAGAGTTTGGTTCAAGTATGGTACTGGTACGACATACATTAACAATATTGGCATAGTTGATGCTCGATGGTCTTATCGGACGACCAACTATCTCATTCAATCAATAATATCTTAACTACACATCTTCGTACCGATTTATATCTTACGTCACATACATATTGCACAAACATAAGAGTTTGGTTCACGTAAAGGACTGGTACGACATATATTAACAATATTGGCATAGTTGATGCTCGATGGTCTCATCGGACGGCCAACCATCTCATTCAATCAATAATATCTTAACTACACATCTTCGTACCGATTTATATCTTACGTCACATACATATTGCACAAACATAAGAGTTTGGTTCAAGTAAAGGACTGATACGACATATATTAACAATATTGGCATAGTTGATGCTCGATGGTCTCATCGGACGGCCAATCATTTCATTCAATCAATAATATCTTAACTACACATCTTCGTACCGATTTATATCTTACGTCACATACATATTGCACGAACATAAGAGTTTGGTTCAAGTATGGTACTGGTACGACATATATTAACAATATTGGCATAGTTGATGCTCGATGGTCTCATCGGACGACCAACTATCTCATTCAATCAATAATATCTTAACTACACATCTTCGTACCGATTTATATCTTACGTCACATACATATTGCACAAACATAAGAGTTTGGTTCACGTAAAGGACTGGTACGACATATATTAAAAATATTGGCATAGTTGATGCTCGATGGTCTCATCGGACGGCCAACCATCTCATTCAATCAATAATATCTTAACTACACATCTTCGTACCGATTTATATCTTACGTCACATACATATTGCACAAACATAAGAGTTTGGTTCAAGTAAAGGACTGATACGACATATATTAACAATATTGGGATAGTTGATGCTCGATGGTCTCATCGGACGGCCAATCATCTCATTCAATCAATAATATCTTAACTACACATCTTCGTACCGATTTATATCTTACGTCACATACATATTGCACAAACATAAGAGTTTGCTTCAAGTAAAGGACTGGTACGACATATATTAACAATATTGGCATAGTTGATGCTCGATGGTCTCATCGGACGGCCAATCATCTCATTCAATCAATAATATCTTAACTACACATCTTCGTACCGATTTATATCTTACGTCACATACATATTGCACAAACATAAGAGTTTGGTTCAAGTAAAGGACTGGTACGACATATATTAACAATATTGGCATAGTTGATGCTCGATGGTCTCATCGGACGGCCAATCATCTCATTCAATCAATAATATCTTAACTACACATCTTCGTACCGATTTATATCTTACGTCACATACATATTGCACAAACATAAGAGTTTGGTTGAAGTAACGGACTGGTACAACATATATTAACAATATTGGCATAGTTGATGCTCGATGGTCTCATCGGACGGCCAATCATCTCATCCAATCAATAATATCTTAACTACACATCTTCGTACCGATTTATATCTTACGTCACATACATATTGCACAAACATAAGAGTTTGGTTCAAGTATGGTACTGGTACGACATATATTAACAATATTGGGATAGTTGATGCTCGATGGTCTTATCGGACGACCAACTATCTCATTCAATCAATAATATCTTAACTACACATCTTCGTACCGATTTATATCTTACGTCACATACATATTGCACAAACATAAAAGTTTAGTTCAAGTAAAGGACTGATACGACATATATTAACAATATTGGCATAGTTGATGCTCGATGGTCTCATCGGACGGCCAATCATTTCATTCAATCAATAATATCTTAACTACACATCTTCGTACCGATTTATATCTTACGTCACATACATATTGCACGAACATAAGAGTTTGGTTCAAGTATGGTACTGGTACGACATATATTAACAATATTGGCATAGTTGATGCTCGATGGTCTCATCGGACGGCCAATCATTTCATTCAATCAATAATATCTTAACTACACATCTTCGTACCGATTTATATCTTACGTCACATACATATTGCACAAACATAAGAGTTTGGTTCACGTAAAGGACTGGTACGACATATATTAACAATATTGGCATAGTTGATGCTCGATGGTCTCATCGGACGGCCAATCATTTCATTCAATCAATAATATCTTAACTACACATCTTCGTACCGATTTATATCTTACGTCACATACATATTGCACAAACATAAGAGTTTGGTTCAAGTAAAGGACTGGTACGACATATATTAACAATATTGGCATAGTTGATGCTCGATGGTCTCATCGGACGGCCAATCATTTCATTCAATCAATAATATCTTAACTACACATCTTCGTACCGATTTATATCTTACGTCACATACATATTGCACAAACATAAGAGTTTGGTTCAAGTAAAGGACTGGTACGACATATATTAACAATATTGGCATAGTTGATGCTCGATGGTCTCATCGGACGGCCAATCATTTCATTCAATCAATAATATCTTAACTACACATCTTCGTACCGATTTATATCTTACGTCACATACATATTGCACAAACTTAAGAGTTTGGTTCAAGTATGGTACTGGTACGACATACATTAACAATATTGGCATAGTTGATGCTCGATGGTCTTATCGGACGACCAACTATCTCATTCAATCAATAATATCTTAACTACACATCTTCGTACCGATTTATATCTTACGTCACATACATATTGCACAAACATAAGAGTTTGGTTCACGTAAAGGACTGGTACGACATATATTAACAATATTGGCATAGTTGATGCTCGATGGTCTCATCGGACGGCCAACCATCTCATTCAATCAATAATATCTTAACTACACATCTTCGTACCGATTTATATCTTACGTCACATACATATTGCACAAACATAAGAGTTTGGTTCAAGTAAAGGACTGATACGACATATATTAACAATATTGGCATAGTTGATGCTCGATGGTCTCATCGGACGGCCAATCATTTCATTCAATCAATAATATCTTAACTACACATCTTCGTACCGATTTATATCTTACGTCACATACATATTGCACGAACATAAGAGTTTGGTTCAAGTATGGTACTGGTACGACATATATTAACAATATTGGCATAGTTGATGCTCGATGGTCTCATCGGACGGCCAATCATCTCATTCAATCAATAATATCTTAACTACACATCTTCGTACCGATTTATATCTTACGTCACATACATATTGCACAAACATAAGAGTTTGGTTATAGTATGGGACTGGTACGACATATATTAACAATATTGGGATAGTTGATGCTCGATGGTCTCATCGGACGGCCAATCATCTCATTCAATCAATAATATCTTAACTACACATCTTCGTACCGATTTATATCTTACGTCACATACATATTGCACAAACATAAGAGTTTGCTTCAAGTAAAGGACTGGTACGACATATATTAACAATATTGGCATAGTTGATGCTCGATGGTCTCATCGGACGGCCAATCATCTCATTCAATCAATAATATCTTAACTACACATCTTCGTACCGATTTATATCTTACGTCACATACATATTGCACAAACATAAGAGTTTGGTTCAAGTAAAGGACTGGTACGACATATATTAACAATATTGGCATAGTTGATGCTCGATGGTCTCATCGGACGGCCAATCATCTCATTCAATCAATAATATCTTAACTACACATCTTCGTACCGATTTATATCTTACGTCACATACATATTGCACAAACATAATAGTTTGGTTGAAGTAACGGACTGGTACAACATATATTAACAATATTGGCATAGTTGATGCTCGATGGTCTCATCGGACGGCCAATCATCTCATTCAATCAATAATATCTTAACTACACATCTTCGTACCGATTTATATCTTACGTCACATACATATTGCACAAACATAAGAGTTTGGTTCAAGTATGGTACTGGTACGACATATATTAACAATATTGGGATAGTTCATGCTCGATGGTCTTATCGGACGACCAACTATCTCATTCAATCAATAATATCTTAACTACACATCTTCGTACCGATTTATATCTTACGTCACATACATATTGCACAAACATAAAAGTTTAGTTCAAGTAAAGGACTGATACGACATATATTAACAATATTGGCATAGTTGATGCTCGATGGTCTCATCGGACGGCCAATCATTTCATTCAATCAATAATATCTTAACTACACATCTTCGTACCGATTAATATCTTACGTCACATACATATTGCACGAACATAAGAGTTTGGTTCAAGTATGGTACTGGTACGACATATATTAACAATATTGGCATAGTTGATGCTCGATGGTCTCATCGGACGGCCAATCATTTCATTCAATCAATAATATCTTAACTACACATCTTCGTACCGATTTATATCTTACGTCACATACATATTGCACAAACATAAGAGTTTGGTTCAAGTAAAGGACTGGTACGACATATATTAACAATATTGGCATAGTTGATGCTCGATGGTCTCATCGGACGGCCAATCATCTCATTCAATCAATAATATCTTAACTACACATCTTCGTACCGATTTATATCTTACGTCACATACATATTGCACAAACATAAGAGTTTGGTTAAGGTATGGGACTGGTACGACATATATTAACAATATTGGGATAGTTCATGCTCGATGGTCTCATCGGACGACCAACTATCTCATTCAATCAATAATATCTTAACTACACATCTTTGTACCGACTTATATCTTACGTCACATACATATTGTGCACAAACATAAGAGTTTGGTTAAAGTATGGGACTGGTACGACATATATTAACAATATTGGCATAGTTGATGCTCGATGGTCTCATCGGACGGCCAATCATCTCATTCAATCAATAATATCTTAACTACACATCTTCGTACCGATTTATATCTTACGTCACATACATATTGCACAAACATAAGAGTTTGGTTCAAGTAAAGGACTGGTACGACATATATTAACAATATTGGCATAGTTCATGCTCGATGGTCTCATCGGACGGCCAATCATCTCATTCAATCAATAATATCTTAACTACACATCTTCGTACCGATTTATATCTTACGTCACATATATATTGCACAAACATAAGAGTTTGGTTCAAGTATGGGACTGGTACAACATATATTAACAATATTGGGATAGTTCATGCTCGATGGTCTTATCGGACGACCAACTATCTCTTTCAATCAATAATATCTTAACTACACATCTTCGTACCGATTTATATCTTACGTCACATACATATTGCACAAACATAAGAGTTTGGTTCAAGTAAAGGACTGGTACGACATATATTAACAATATTGGGATAGTTGATGCTCGATAGTCTCATCGGACGGCCAATCATCTCATTCAATCAATAATATCTTAACTACACATCTTCGTACCGATTTATATCTTACGTCACATACATATTGCACAAACATAAGAGTTTGGTTCAAGTAAAGGACTGGTACGACATATATTAACAATATTGGGATAGTTGATACTCGATAGTCTCATCGGACGGCCAATCATCTCATTCAATCAATAATATCTTAACTACACATCTTCGTACCGATTTATATCTTACGTCACATACATATTGCACAAACATAAGAGTTTGGTTCAAGTAAAGGACTGGTACGACATATCTTAACAATATTGGCATAGTTGATGCTCGATGGTCTCATCGGACGGCCAATCATCTCATTCAATCAATAATATCTTAACTACACATCTTCGTACCGATTTATATCTTACGTCACATACATATTGCACAAACATAAGAGTTTGGTTCAAGTAAAGGACTGGTACGACATATATTAACAATATTGGGATAGTTGATGCTCGATAGTCTCATCGGACGGCCAATCATCTCATTCAATCAATAATATCTTAACTACACATCTTCGTACCGATTTATATCTTACGTCACATACATATTGCACAAACATAAGAGTTTGGTTCAAGTAAAGGACTGGTACGACATATCTTAACAATATTGGCATAGTTGATGCTCGATGGTCTCATCGGACGGCCAATCATCTCATTCAATCAATAATATCTTAACTACACATCTTCGTACCGATTTATATCTTTCGTCACATACATATTGCACAAACATAAGAGTTTGGTTCAAGTATGGTACTGGTACGACATACATTAACAATATTGGCATAGTTGATGCTCGATGGTCTTATCGGACGACCAACTATCTCATTCAATCAATAATATCTTAACTACACATCTTCGTACCGATTTATATCTTACGTCACATACATATTGCACAAACATAAGAGTTTGGTTCAAGTAAAGGACTGGTACGACATATATTAACAATATTGGGATAGTTGATGCTCGATACTCTCATCGGACGGCCAATCATCTCATTCAATCAATAATATCTTAACTACACATCTTCGTACCGATTTATATCTTACGTCACATACATATTGCACAAACATAAGAGTTTGGTTCAAGTATGGTACTGGTACGACATACATTAACAATATTGGCATAGTTGATGCTCGATGGTCTTATCGGACGACCAACTATCTCATTCAATCAATAATATCTTAACTACACATCTTCGTACCGATTTATATCTTACGTCACATACATATTGCACAAACATAAGAGTTTGGTTCAAGTAAAGGACTGGTACGACATATCTTAACAATATTGGCATAGTTGATGCTCGATGGTCTTATCGGACGACCAACTATCTCATTCAATCAATAATATCTTAACTACACATCTTCGTACCGATTTATATCTTACGTCACATACATATTGCACAAACATAAGAGTTTGGTTCAAGTATGGTACTAGTACGACATATCTTAACAATATTGGGATAGTTCATGCTCGATGGTCTCATCGGACGGCCAATCATCTCATTCAATCAATAATATCTTAACTACACATCTTCGTACCGATTTATATCTTACGTCACATACATATTGCACAAACATAAGAGTTTGGTTCAAGTAAAGGACTGGTACGACATATCTTAACAATATTGGCATAGTTGATGCTCGATGGTCTCATCGGACGGCCAATCATCTCATTCAATCAATAATATCTTAACTACACATCTTCGTACCGATTTATATCTTACGTCACATACATATTGCACAAACATAAGAGTTTGGTTCAAGTAAAGGACTGGTACGACATATATTAACAATATTGGCATAGTTGATGCTCGATGGTCTCATCGGACGGCCAATCATCTCATTCAATCAATAATATCTTAAATACACATCTTCGTACCGATTTATATCTTACGTCACATACATATTGCACAAACATAAGAGTTTGGTTCAAGTAAAGGACTGGTACGACATATCTTAACAATATTGGCATAGTTGATGCTCGATGGTCTCATCGGACGGCCAATCATCTCATTCAATCAATAATATCTTAACTACACATCTTCGTACCGATTTATATCTTACGTCACATACATATTGCACAAACATAAGAGTTTGGTTCAAGTATGGTACTAGTACGACATACATTAACAATATTGGCATAGTTGATGCTCGATGGTCTTATCGGACGACCAACTATCTCATTCAATCAATAATATCTTAACTACACATCTTCGTACCGATTTATATCTTACGTCACATACATATTGCACAAACATAAGAGTTTGGTTCAAGTAAAGGACTGGTACGACATATCTTAACAATATTGGCATAGTTGATGCTCGATGGTCTCATCGGACGGCCAATCATCTCATTCAATCAATAATATCTTAACTACACATCTTCGTACCGATTTATATCTTACGTCACATACATATTGCACAAACATAAGAGTTTGGTTCAAGTAAAGGACTGGTACGACATATCTTAACAATATTGGCATAGTTGATGCTCGATGGTCTCATCGGACGGCCAATCATCTCATTCAATCAATAATATCTTAACTACACATCTTCGTACCGATTTATATCTTACGTCACATACATATTGCACAAACATAAGAGTTTGGTTCAAGTAAAGGACTGGTACGACATACATTAACAATATTGGCATAGTTGATGCTCGATGGTCTCATCGGACGGCCAATCATCTCATTCAATCAATAATATCTTAAATACACATCTTCGTACCGATTTATATCTTACGTCACATACATATTGCACAAACATAAGAGTTTGGTTCAAGTAAAGGACTGGTACGACATATCTTAACAATATTGGCATAGTTGATGCTCGATGGTCTCATCGGACGGCCAATCATCTCATTCAATCAATAATATCTTAACTACACATCTTCGTACCGATTTATATCTTACGTCACATACATATTGCACAAACATAAGAGTTTGGTTCAAGTATGGTACTAGTACGACATACATTAACAATATTGGCATAGTTGATGCTCGATGGTCTTATCGGACGACCAACTATCTCATTCAATCAATAATATCTTAACTACACATCTTCGTACCGATTAATATCTTACGTCACATACATATTGCACAAACATAAGAGTTTGGTTCAAGTAAAGGACTGGTACGACATATCTTAACAATATTGGCATAGTTGATGCTCGATGGTCTCATCGGACGGCCAATCATCTCATTCAATCAATAATATCTTAACTACACATCTTCGTACCGATTTATATCTTACGTCACATACATATTGCACAAACATAAGAGTTTGGTTCAAGTAAAGGACTGGTACGACATATATTAACAATATTGGCATAGTTGATGCTCGATGGTCTCATCGGACGGCCAATCATCTCATTCAATCAATAATAACTTAACTACACATCTTCGTACCGATTTATATCTTACGTCACATACATATTGCACAAACATAAGAGTTTGGTTCAAGTATGGTACTGGTACGACATACATTAACAATATTGGCATAGTTGATGCTCGATGGTCTTATCGGACGACCAACTATCTCATTCAATCAATAATATCTTAACTACACATCTTCGTACCGATTTATATCTTACGTCACATACATATTGCACAAACATAAGAGTTTGGTTCAAGTAAAGGACTGGTACGACATATATTAACAATATTGGCATAGTTGATGCTCGATGGTCTCATCGGACGGCCAATCATCTCATTCAATCAATAATATCTTAACTACACATCTTCGTACCGATTTATATCTTACGTCACATACATATTGCACAAACATAAGGGTTTGGCAAGTATGGTACTGGTACGACATACATTAACAATATTGGCATAGTTGATGCTCGATGCTCTTATCGGACGACCAACTATCTCATTCAATCAATAATATCTTAACTACACATCTTCGTACCGATTTATATCTTACGTCACATACATATTGCACAAACATAAGAGTTTGGTTCAAGTAAAGGACTGGTACGACATATCTTAACAATATTGGCATAGTTGATGCTCGATGGTCTCATCGGACGGCCAATCATCTCATTCAATCAATAATATCTTAACTACACATCTTCGTACCGATTTATATCTTACGTCACATACATATTGCACAAACATAAGAGTTTGGTTCAAGTAAAGGACTGGTACGACATATATTAACAATATTGGCATAGTTGATGCTCGATGGTCTCATCGGACGGCCAATCATCTCATTCAATCAATAATATCTTAACTACACATCTTCGTACCGATTTATATCTTACGTCACATACATATTGCACAAACATAAGAGTTTGGTTCAAGTAAAGGACTGGTACGACATATCTTAACAATATTGGCATAGTTGATGCTCGATGGTCTCATCGGACGGCCAATCATCTCATTCAATCAATAATATCTTAACTACACATCTTCGTACCGATTTATATCTTACGTCACATACATATTGCACAAACATAAGAGTTTGGTTCAAGTATGGTACTGGTACGACATACATTAACAATATTGGCATAGTTGATGCTCGATGGTCTTATCGGACGACCAACTATCTCATTCAATCAATAATATCTTAACTACACATCTTCGTACCGATTTATATCTTACGTCACATACATATTGCACAAACATAAGAGTTTGGTTCAAGTAAAGGACTGGTACGACATATATTAACAATATTGGCATAGTTGATGCTCGATGGTCTCATCGGACGGCCAATCATCTCATTCAATCAATAATATCTTAACTACACATCTTCGTACCGATTTATATCTTACGTCACATACATATTGCACAAACATAAGAGTTTGGCAAGTATGGTACTGGTACGACATACATTAACAATATTGGCATAGTTGATGCTCGATGGTCTTATCGGACGACCAACTATCTCATTCAATCAATAATATCTTAACTACACATCTTCGTACCGATTTATATCTTACGTCACATACATATTGCACAAACATAAGAGTTTGGTTCAAGTAAAGGACTGGTACGACATATCTTAACAATATTGGCATAGTTGATGCTCGATGGTCTCATCGGACGGCCAATCATCTCATTCAATCAATAATATCTTAACTACACATCTTCGTACCGATTTATATCTTACGTCACATACATATTGCACAAACATAAGAGTTTGGTTCAAGTAAAGGACTGGTACGACATATCTTAACAATATTGGCATAGTTGATGCTCGATGGTCTCATCGGACGGCCAATCATCTCATTCAATCAATAATAACTTAACTACACATCTTCGTACCGATTTATATCTTACGTCACATACATATTGCACAAACATAAGAGTTTGGTTCAAGTATGGTACTGGTACGACATACATTAACAATATTGGCATAGTTGATGCTCGATGGTCTTATCGGACGACCAACTATCTCATTCAATCAATAATATCTTAACTACACATCTTCGTACCGATTTATATCTTACGTCACATACATATTGCACAAACATAAGAGTTTGGTTCAAGTAAAGGACTGGTACGACATATATTAACAATATTGGCATAGTTGATGCTCGATGGTCTCATCGGACGGCCAATCATCTCATTCAATCAATAATATCTTAACTACACATCTTCGTACCGATTTATATCTTACGTCACATACATATTGCACAAACATAAGAGTTTGGTTCAAGTATGGTACTGGTACGACATACATTAACAATATTGGCATAGTTGATGCTCGATGGTCTTATCGGACGACCAACTATCTCATTCAATCAATAATATCTTAACTACACATCTTCGTACCGATTTATATCTTACGTCACATACATATTGCACAAACATAAGAGTTTGGTTCAAGTAAAGGACTGGTACGACATATATTAACAATATTGGCATAGTTGATGCTCGATGGTCTCATCGGACGGCCAATCATCTCATTCAATCAATAATATCTTAACTACACATCTTCGTACCGATTTATATCTTACGTCACATACATATTGCACAAACATAAGAGTTTGGCAAGTATGGTACTGGTACGACATACATTAACAATATTGGCATAGTTGATGCTCGATGGTCTTATCGGACGACCAACTATCTCATTCAATCAATAATATCTTAACTACACATCTTCGTACCGATTTATATCTTACGTCACATACATATTGCACAAACATAAGAGTTTGGTTCAAGTAAAGGACTGGTACGACATATCTTAACAATATTGGCATAGTTGATGCTCGATGGTCTCATCGGACGGCCAATCATCTCATTCAATCAATAATATCTTAACTACACATCTTCGTACCGATTTATATCTTACGTCACATACATATTGCACAAACATAAGAGTTTGGTTCAAGTAAAGGACTGGTACGACATATATTAACAATATTGGCATAGTTGATGCTCGATGGTCTCATCGGACGGCCAATCATCTCATTCAATCAATAATAACTTAACTACACATCTTCGTACCGATTTATATCTTACGTCACATACATATTGCACAAACATAAGAGTTTGGTTCAAGTATGGTACTGGTACGACATACATTAACAATATTGGCATAGTTGATGCTCGATGGTCTTATCGGACGACCAACTATCTCATTCAATCAATAATATCTTAACTACACATCTTCGTACCGATTTATATCTTACGTCACATACATATTGCACAAACATAAGAGTTTGGTTCAAGTAAAGGACTGGTACGACATATATTAACAATATTGGCATAGTTGATGCTCGATGGTCTCATCGGACGGCCAATCATCTCATTCAATCAATAATATCTTAACTACACATCTTCGTACCGATTTATATCTTACGTCACATACATATTGCACAAACATAAGAGTTTGGTTCAAGTATGGTACTGGTACGACATACATTAACAATATTGGCATAGTTGATGCTCGATGGTCTTATCGGACGACCAACTATCTCATTCAATCAATAATATCTTAACTACACATCTTCGTACCGATTTATATCTTACGTCACATACATATTGCACAAACATAAGAGTTTGGTTCAAGTAAAGGACTGGTACGACATATATTAACAATATTGGGATAGTTGATGCTCGATAGTCTCATCGGACGGCCAATCATCTCATTCAATCAATAATATCTTAACTACACATCTTCGTACCGATTTATATCTTACGTCACATACATATTGCACAAACATAAGAGTTTGGCAAGTATGGTACTGGTACGACATACATTAACAATATTGGCATAGTTGATGCTCGATGGTCTTATCGGACGACCAACTATCTCATTCAATCAATAATATCTTAACTACACATCTTCGTACCGATTTATATCTTACGTCACATACATATTGCACAAACATAAGAGTTTGGTTCAAGTAAAGGACTGGTACGACATACATTAACAATATTGGCATAGTTGATGCTCGATGGTCTTATCGGACGACCAACTATCTCATTCAATCAATAATATCTTAACTACACATCTTCGTACCGATTTATATCTTACGTCACATACATATTGCACAAACATAAGAGTTTGGTTCAAGTAAAGGACTGGTACGACATATCTTAACAATATTGGCATAGTTGATGCTCGATGGTCTCATCGGACGGCCAATCATCTCATTCAATCAATAATATCTTAACTACACATCTTCGTACCGATTTATATCTTACGTCACATACATATTGCACAAACATAAGAGTTTGGTTCAAGTAAAGGACTGGTACGACATATCTTAACAATATTGGCATAGTTGATGCTCGATGGTCTCATCGGACGGCCAATCATCTCATTCAATCAATAATATCTTAACTACACATCTTCGTACCGATTTATATCTTACGTCACATACATATTGCACAAACATAAGAGTTTGGTTCAAGTAAAGGACTGGTACGACATATCTTAACAATATTGGCATAGTTGATGCTCGATGGTCTCATCGGACGGCCAATCATCTCATTCAATCAATAATATCTTAACTACACATCTTCGTACCGATTTATATCTTACGTCACATACATATTGCACAAACATAAGAGTTTGGTTCAAGTAAAGGACTGGTACGACATATCTTAACAATATTGGCATAGTTGATGCTCGATGGTCTCATCGGACGGCCAATCATCTCATTCAATCAATAATATCTTAACTACACATCTTCGTACCGATTTATATCTTACGTCACATACATATTGCACAAACATAAGAGTTTGGTTCAAGTATGGTACTGGTACGACATACATTAACAATATTGGCATAGTTGATGCTCGATGGTCTTATCGGACGACCAACTATCTCATTCAATCAATAATATCTTAACTACACATCTTCGTACCGATTTATATCTTACGTCACATACATATTGCACAAACATAAGAGTTTGGTTCAAGTAAAGGACTGGTACGACATATATTAACAATATTGGGATAGTTGATGCTCGATAGTCTCATCGGACGGCCAATCATCTCATTCAATCAATAATATCTTAACTACACATCTTCGTACCGATTTATATCTTACGTCACATACATATTGCACAAACATAAGAGTTTGGTTCAAGTAAAGGACTGGTACGACATATATTAACAATATTGGCATAGTTGATGCTCGATGGTCTCATCGGACGGCCAATCATCTCATTCAATCAATAATATCTTAAATACACATCTTCGTACCGATTTATATCTTACGTCACATACATATTGCACAAACATAAGAGTTTGGTTCAAGTAAAGGACTGGTACGACATATCTTAACAATATTGGCATAGTTGATGCTCGATGGTCTCATCGGACGGCCAATCATCTCATTCAATCAATAATATCTTAACTACACATCTTCGTACCGATTTATATCTTACGTCACATACATATTGCACAAACATAAGAGTTTGGTTCAAGTATGGTACTAGTACGACATACATTAACAATATTGGCATAGTTGATGCTCGATGGTCTTATCGGACGACCAACTATCTCATTCAATCAATAATATCTTAACTACACATCTTCGTACCGATTTATATCTTACGTCACATACATATTGCACAAACATAAGAGTTTGGTTCAAGTAGACTGGTACGACATATCTTAACAATATTGGCATAGTTGATGCTCGATGGTCTCATCGGACGGCCAATCATCTCATTCAATCAATAATATCTTAACTACACATCTTCGTACCGATTTATATCTTACGTCACATACATATTGCACAAACATAAGAGTTTGGTTCAAGTAAAGGACTGGTACGACATATATTAACAATATTGGCATAGTTGATGCTCGATGGTCTCATCGGACGGCCAATCATCTCATTCAATCAATAATAACTTAACTACACATCTTCGTACCGATTTATATCTTACGTCACATACATATTGCACAAACATAAGAGTTTGGTTCAAGTATGGTACTGGTACGACATACATTAACAATATTGGCATAGTTGATGCTCGATGGTCTTATCGGACGACCAACTATCTCATTCAATCAATAATATCTTAACTACACATCTTCGTACCGATTTATATCTTACGTCACATACATATTGCACAAACATAAGAGTTTGGTTCAAGTAAAGGACTGGTACGACATATATTAACAATATTGGCATAGTTGATGCTCGATGGTCTCATCGGACGGCCAATCATCTCATTCAATCAATAATATCTTAACTACACATCTTCGTACCGATTTATATCTTACGTCACATACATATTGCACAAACATAAGAGTTTGGTTCAAGTATGGTACTGGTACGACATACATTAACAATATTGGCATAGTTGATGCTCGATGGTCTTATCGGACGACCAACTATCTCATTCAATCAATAATATCTTAACTACACATCTTCGTACCGATTTATATCTTACGTCACATACATATTGCACAAACATAAGAGTTTGGTTCAAGTAAAGGACTGGTACGACATATATTAACAATATTGGCATAGTTGATGCTCGATGGTCTCATCGGACGGCCAATCATCTCATTCAATCAATAATATCTTAACTACACATCTTCGTACCGATTTATATCTTACGTCACATACATATTGCACAAACATAAGAGTTTGGCAAGTATGGTACTGGTACGACATACATTAACAATATTGGCATAGTTGATGCTCGATGGTCTTATCGGACGACCAACTATCTCATTCAATCAATAATATCTTAACTACACATCTTCGTACCGATTTATATCTTACGTCACATACATATTGCACAAACATAAGAGTTTGGTTCAAGTAAAGGACTGGTACGACATATCTTAACAATATTGGCATAGTTGATGCTCGATGGTCTCATCGGACGGCCAATCATCTCATTCAATCAATAATATCTTAACTACACATCTTCGTACCGATTTATATCTTACGTCACATACATATTGCACAAACATAAGAGTTTGGTTCAAGTAAAGGACTGGTACGACATATATTAACAATATTGGCATAGTTGATGCTCGATGGTCTCATCGGACGGCCAATCATCTCATTCAATCAATAATATCTTAACTACACATCTTCGTACCGATTTATATCTTACGTCACATACATATTGCACAAACATAAGAGTTTGGTTCAAGTAAAGGACTGGTACGACATATCTTAACAGTATTGGCATAGTTGATGCTCGATGGTCTCATCGGACGGCCAATCATCTCATTCAATCAATAATATCTTAACTACACATCTTCGTACCGATTTATATCTTACGTCACATACATATTGCACAAACATAAGAGTTTGGTTCAAGTATGGTACTGGTACGACATACATTAACAATATTGGCATAGTTGATGCTCGATGGTCTTATCGGACGACCAACTATCTCATTCAATCAATAATATCTTAACTACACATCTTCGTACCGATTTATATCTTACGTCACATACATATTGCACAAACATAAGAGTTTGGTTCAAGTAAAGGACTGGTACGACATATATTAACAATATTGGGATAGTTGATGCTCGATAGTCTCATCGGACGGCCAATCATCTCATTCAATCAATAATATCTTAACTACACATCTTCGTACCGATTTATATCTTACGTCACATACATATTGCACAAACATAAGAGTTTGGTTCAAGTAAAGGACTGGTACGACATATATTAACAATATTGGCATAGTTGATGCTCGATGGTCTCATCGGACGGCCAATCATCTCATTCAATCAATAATATCTTAAATACACATCTTCGTACCGATTTATATCTTACGTCACATACATATTGCACAAACATAAGAGTTTGGTTCAAGTAAAGGACTGGTACGACATATCTTAACAATATTGGCATAGTTGATGCTCGATGGTCTCATCGGACGGCCAATCATCTCATTCAATCAATAATATCTTAACTACACATCTTCGTACCGATTTATATCTTACGTCACATACATATTGCACAAACATAAGAGTTTGGTTCAAGTAAAGGACTGGTACGACATATCTTAACAATATTGGCATAGTTGATGCTCGATGGTCTCATCGGACGGCCAATCATCTCATTCAATCAATAATATCTTAACTACACATCTTCGTACCGATTTATATCTTACGTCACATACATATTGCACAAACATAAGAGTTTGGTTCAAGTATGGTACTGGTACGACATACATTAACAATATTGGCATAGTTGATGCTCGATGGTCTTATCGGACGACCAACTATCTCATTCAATCAATAATATCTTAACTACACATCTTCGTACCGATTTATATCTTACGTCACATACATATTGCACAAACATAAGAGTTTGGTTCAAGTAAAGGACTGGTACGACATATATTAACAATATTGGGATAGTTGATGCTCGATAGTCTCATCGGACGGCCAATCATCTCATTCAATCAATAATATCTTAACTACACATCTTCGTACCGATTTATATCTTACGTCACATACATATTGCACAAACATAAGAGTTTGGTTCAAGTAAAGGACTGGTACGACATATATTAACAATATTGGCATAGTTGATGCTCGATGGTCTCATCGGACGGCCAATCATCTCATTCAATCAATAATATCTTAAATACACATCTTCGTACCGATTTATATCTTACGTCACATACATATTGCACAAACATAAGAGTTTGGTTCAAGTAAAGGACTGGTACGACATATCTTAACAATATTGGCATAGTTGATGCTCGATGGTCTTATCGGACGACCAACTATCTCATTCAATCAATAATATCTTAACTACACATCTTCGTACCGATTTATATCTTACGTCACATACATATTGCACAAACATAAGAGTTTGGTTCAAGTAAAGGACTGGTACGACATATATTAACAATATTGGCATAGTTGATGCTCGATGGTCTCATCGGACGGCCAATCATCTCATTCAATCAATAATATCTTAACTACACATCTTCGTACCGATTTATATCTTACGTCACATACATATTGCACAAACATAAGAGTTTGGCAAGTATGGTACTGGTACGACATACATTAACAATATTGGCATAGTTGATGCTCGATGGTCTTATCGGACGACCAACTATCTCATTCAATCAATAATATCTTAACTACACATCTTCGTACCGATTTATATCTTACGTCACATACATATTGCACAAACATAAGAGTTTGGTTCAAGTAAAGGACTGGTACGACATATATTAACAATATTGGCATAGTTGATGCTCGATGGTCTCATCGGACGGCCAATCATCTCATTCAATCAATAATATCTTAACTACACATCTTCGTACCGATTTATATCTTACGTCACATACATATTGCACAAACATAAGAGTTTGGTTCAAGTATGGTACTGGTACGACATACATTAACAATATTGGCATAGTTGATGCTCGATGGTCTTATCGGACGACCAACTATCTCATTCAATCAATAATATCTTAACTACACATCTTCGTACCGATTTATATCTTACGTCACATACATATTGCACAAACATAAGAGTTTGGTTCAAGTAAAGGACTGGTACGACATATATTAACAATATTGGCATAGTTGATGCTCGATGGTCTCATCGGACGGCCAATCATCTCATTCAATCAATAATATCTTAACTACACATCTTCGTACCGATTTATATCTTACGTCACATACATATTGCACAAACATAAGAGTTTGGCAAGTATGGTACTGGTACGACATACATTAACAATATTGGCATAGTTGATGCTCGATGGTCTTATCGGACGACCAACTATCTCATTCAATCAATAATATCTTAACTACACATCTTCGTACCGATTTATATCTTACGTCACATACATATTGCACAAACATAAGAGTTTGGTTCAAGTAAAGGACTGGTACGACATATCTTAACAATATTGGCATAGTTGATGCTCGATGGTCTCATCGGACGGCCAATCATCTCATTCAATCAATAATATCTTAACTACACATCTTCGTACCGATTTATATCTTACGTCACATACATATTGCACAAACATAAGAGTTTGGTTCAAGTAAAGGACTGGTACGACATATATTAACAATATTGGCATAGTTGATGCTCGATGGTCTCATCGGACGGCCAATCATCTCATTCAATCAATAATATCTTAACTACACATCTTCGTACCGATTTATATCTTACGTCACATACATATTGCACAAACATAAGAGTTTGGTTCAAGTAAAGGACTGGTACGACATATCTTAACAATATTGGCATAGTTGATGCTCGATGGTCTCATCGGACGGCCAATCATCTCATTCAATCAATAATATCTTAACTACACATCTTCGTACCGATTTATATCTTACGTCACATACATATTGCACAAACATAAGAGTTTGGTTCAAGTATGGTACTGGTACGACATACATTAACAATATTGGCATAGTTGATGCTCGATGGTCTTATCGGACGACCAACTATCTCATTCAATCAATAATATCTTAACTACACATCTTCGTACCGATTTATATCTTACGTCACATACATATTGCACAAACATAAGAGTTTGGTTCAAGTAAAGGACTGGTACGACATATATTAACAATATTGGGATAGTTGATGCTCGATAGTCTCATCGGACGGCCAATCATCTCATTCAATCAATAATATCTTAACTACACATCTTCGTACCGATTTATATCTTACGTCACATACATATTGCACAAACATAAGAGTTTGGTTCAAGTAAAGGACTGGTACGACATATATTAACAATATTGGCATAGTTGATGCTCGATGGTCTCATCGGACGGCCAATCATCTCATTCAATCAATAATATCTTAAATACACATCTTCGTACCGATTTATATCTTACGTCACATACATATTGCACAAACATAAGAGTTTGGTTCAAGTAAAGGACTGGTACGACATATCTTAACAATATTGGCATAGTTGATGCTCGATGGTCTCATCGGACGGCCAATCATCTCATTCAATCAATAATATCTTAACTACACATCTTCGTACCGATTTATATCTTACGTCACATACATATTGCACAAACATAAGAGTTTGGTTCAAGTATGGTACTAGTACGACATACATTAACAATATTGGCATAGTTGATGCTCGATGGTCTTATCGGACGACCAACTATCTCATTCAATCAATAATATCTTAACTACACATCTTCGTACCGATTTATATCTTACGTCACATACATATTGCACAAACATAAGAGTTTGGTTCAAGTAGACTGGTACGACATATCTTAACAATATTGGCATAGTTGATGCTCGATGGTCTCATCGGACGGCCAATCATCTCATTCAATCAATAATATCTTAACTACACATCTTCGTACCGATTTATATCTTACGTCACATACATATTGCACAAACATAAGAGTTTGGTTCAAGTAAAGGACTGGTACGACATATATTAACAATATTGGCATAGTTGATGCTCGATGGTCTCATCGGACGGCCAATCATCTCATTCAATCAATAATAACTTAACTACACATCTTCGTACCGATTTATATCTTACGTCACATACATATTGCACAAACATAAGAGTTTGGTTCAAGTATGGTACTGGTACGACATACATTAACAATATTGGCATAGTTGATGCTCGATGGTCTTATCGGACGACCAACTATCTCATTCAATCAATAATATCTTAACTACACATCTTCGTACCGATTTATATCTTACGTCACATACATATTGCACAAACATAAGAGTTTGGTTCAAGTAGACTGGTACGACATATCTTAACAATATTGGCATAGTTGATGCTCGATGGTCTCATCGGACGGCCAATCATCTCATTCAATCAATAATATCTTAACTACACATCTTCGTACCGATTTATATCTTACGTCACATACATATTGCACAAACATAAGAGTTTGGTTCAAGTAAAGGACTGGTACGACATATATTAACAATATTGGCATAGTTGATGCTCGATGGTCTTATCGGACGACCAACTATCTCATTCAATCAATAATATCTTAACTACACATCTTCGTACCGATTTATATCTTACGTCACATACATATTGCACAAACATAAGAGTTTGGTTCAAGTAAAGGACTGGTACGACATATATTAACAATATTGGCATAGTTGATGCTCGATGGTCTCATCGGACGGCCAATCATCTCATTCAATCAATAATATCTTAACTACACATCTTCGTACCGATTTATATCTTACGTCACATACATATTGCACAAACATAAGAGTTTGGCAAGTATGGTACTGGTACGACATACATTAACAATATTGGCATAGTTGATGCTCGATGGTCTTATCGGACGACCAACTATCTCATTCAATCAATAATATCTTAACTACACATCTTCGTACCGATTTATATCTTACGTCACATACATATTGCACAAACATAAGAGTTTGGTTCAAGTAAAGGACTGGTACGACATATCTTAACAATATTGGCATAGTTGATGCTCGATGGTCTCATCGGACGGCCAATCATCTCATTCAATCAATAATATCTTAACTACACATCTTCGTACCGATTTATATCTTACGTCACATACATATTGCACAAACATAAGAGTTTGGTTCAAGTAAAGGACTGGTACGACATATATTAACAATATTGGCATAGTTGATGCTCGATGGTCTCATCGGACGGCCAATCATCTCATTCAATCATTAATATCTTAACTACACATCTTCGTACCGATTTATATCTTACGTCACATACATATTGCACAAACATAAGAGTTTGGTTCAAGTAAAGGACTGGTACGACATATCTTAACAATATTGGCATAGTTGATGCTCGATGGTCTCATCGGACGGCCAATCATCTCATTCAATCAATAATATCTTAACTACACATCTTCGTACCGATTTATATCTTACGTCACATACATATTGCACAAACATAAGAGTTTGGTTCAAGTATGGTACTGGTACGACATACATTAACAATATTGGCATAGTTGATGCTCGATGGTCTTATCGGACGACCAACTATCTCATTCAATCAATAATATCTTAACTACACATCTTCGTACCGATTTATATCTTACGTCACATACATATTGCACAAACATAAGAGTTTGGTTCAAGTAAAGGACTGGTACGACATATATTAACAATATTGGCATAGTTGATGCTCGATGGTCTCATCGGACGGCCAATCATCTCATTCAATCAATAATATCTTAACTACACATCTTCGTACCGATTTATATCTTACGTCACATACATATTGCACAAACATAAGAGTTTGGCAAGTATGGTACTGGTACGACATACATTAACAATATTGGCATAGTTGATGCTCGATGGTCTTATCGGACGACCAACTATCTCATTCAATCAATAATATCTTAACTACACATCTTCGTACCGATTTATATCTTACGTCACATACATATTGCACAAACATAAGAGTTTGGTTCAAGTAAAGGACTGGTACGACATATCTTAACAATATTGGCATAGTTGATGCTCGATGGTCTCATCGGACGGCCAATCATCTCATTCAATCAATAATATCTTAACTACACATCTTCGTACCGATTTATATCTTACGTCACATACATATTGCACAAACATAAGAGTTTGGTTCAAGTAAAGGACTGGTACGACATATATTAACAATATTGGCATAGTTGATGCTCGATGGTCTCATCGGACGGCCAATCATCTCATTCAATCATTAATATCTTAACTACACATCTTCGTACCGATTTATATCTTACGTCACATACATATTGCACAAACATAAGAGTTTGGTTCAAGTAAAGGACTGGTACGACATATCTTAACAATATTGGCATAGTTGATGCTCGATGGTCTTATCGGACGACCAACTATCTCATTCAATCAATAATATCTTAACTACACATCTTCGTACCGATTTATATCTTACGTCACATACATATTGCACAAACATAAGAGTTTGGTTCAAGTAAAGGACTGGTACGACATATCTTAACAATATTGGCATAGTTGATGCTCGATGGTCTCATCGGACGGCCAATCATCTCATTCAATCAATAATATCTTAACTACACATCTTCGTACCGATTTATATCTTACGTCACATACATATTGCACAAACATAAGAGTTTGGTTCAAGTAAAGGACTGGTACGACATATATTAACAATATTGGCATAGTTGATGCTCGATGGTCTCATCGGACGGCCAATCATCTCATTCAATCATTAATATCTTAACTACACATCTTCGTACCGATTTATATCTTACGTCACATACATATTGCACAAACATAAGAGTTTGGTTCAAGTAAAGGACTGGTACGACATATCTTAACAATATTGGCATAGTTGATGCTCGATGGTCTCATCGGACGGCCAATCATCTCATTCAATCAATAATATCTTAACTACACATCTTCGTACCGATTTATATCTTACGTCACATACATATTGCACAAACATAAGAGTTTGGCAAGTATGGTACTGGTACGACATACATTAACAATATTGGCATAGTTGATGCTCGATGGTCTTATCGGACGACCAACTATCTCATTCAATCAATAATATCTTAACTACACATCTTCGTACCGATTTATATCTTACGTCACATACATATTGCACAAACATAAGAGTTTGGTTCAAGTAAAGGACTGGTACGACATATCTTAACAATATTGGCATAGTTGATGCTCGATGGTCTCATCGGACGGCCAATCATCTCATTCAATCAATAATATCTTAACTACACATCTTCGTACCGATTTATATCTTACGTCACATACATATTGCACAAACATAAGAGTTTGGTTCAAGTAAAGGACTGGTACGACATATATTAACAATATTGGCATAGTTGATGCTCGATGGTCTCATCGGACGGCCAATCATCTCATTCAATCAATAATATCTTAACTACACATCTTCGTACCGATTTATATCTTACGTCACATACATATTGCACAAACATAAGAGTTTGGCAAGTATGGTACTGGTACGACATACATTAACAATATTGGCATAGTTGATGCTCGATGGTCTTATCGGACGACCAACTATCTCATTCAATCAATAATATCTTAACTACACATCTTCGTACCGATTTATATCTTACGTCACATACATATTGCACAAACATAAGAGTTTGGTTCAAGTAAAGGACTGGTACGACATATCTTAACAATATTGGCATAGTTGATGCTCGATGGTCTCATCGGACGGCCAATCATCTCATTCAATCAATAATATCTTAACTACACATCTTCGTACCGATTTATATCTTACGTCACATACATATTGCACAAACATAAGAGTTTGGTTCAAGTAAAGGACTGGTACGACATATATTAACAATATTGGCATAGTTGATGCTCGATGGTCTCATCGGACGGCCAATCATCTCATTCAATCATTAATATCTTAACTACACATCTTCGTACCGATTTATATCTTACGTCACATACATATTGCACAAACATAAGAGTTTGGTTCAAGTAAAGGACTGGTACGACATATCTTAACAATATTGGCATAGTTGATGCTCGATGGTCTCATCGGACGGCCAATCATCTCATTCAATCAATAATATCTTAACTACACATCTTCGTACCGATTTATATCTTACGTCACATACATATTGCACAAACATAAGAGTTTGGTTCAAGTATGGTACTGGTACGACATACATTAACAATATTGGCATAGTTGATGCTCGATGGTCTTATCGGACGACCAACTATCTCATTCAATCAATAATATCTTAACTACACATCTTCGTACCGATTTATATCTTACGTCACATACATATTGCACAAACATAAGAGTTTGGTTCAAGTAAAGGACTGGTACGACATATATTAACAATATTGGCATAGTTGATGCTCGATGGTCTCATCGGACGGCCAATCATCTCATTCAATCAATAATATCTTAACTACACATCTTCGTACCGATTTATATCTTACGTCACATACATATTGCACAAACATAAGAGTTTGGTTCAAGTAAAGGACTGGTACGACATATCTTAACAATATTGGCATAGTTGATGCTCGATGGTCTCATCGGACGGCCAATCATCTCATTCAATCAATAATATCTTAACTACACATCTTCGTACCGATTTATATCTTACGTCACATACATATTGCACAAACATAAGAGTTTGGTTCAAGTAAAGGACTGGTACGACATATATTAACAATATTGGCATAGTTGATGCTCGATGGTCTCATCGGACGGCCAATCATCTCATTCAATCATTAATATCTTAACTACACATCTTCGTACCGATTTATATCTTACGTCACATACATATTGCACAAACATAAGAGTTTGGTTCAAGTAAAGGACTGGTACGACATATCTTAACAATATTGGCATAGTTGATGCTCGATGGTCTTATCGGACGACCAACTATCTCATTCAATCAATAATATCTTAACTACACATCTTCGTACCGATTTATATCTTACGTCACATACATATTGCACAAACATAAGAGTTTGGTTCAAGTAAAGGACTGGTACGACATATATTAACAATATTGGGATAGTTGATGCTCGATAGTCTCATCGGACGGCCAATCATCTCATTCAATCAATAATATCTTAACTACACATCTTCGTACCGATTTATATCTTACGTCACATACATATTGCACAAACATAAGAGTTTGGTTCAAGTAAAGGACTGGTACGACATATATTAACAATATTGGCATAGTTGATGCTCGATGGTCTCATCGGACGGCCAATCATCTCATTCAATCAATAATATCTTAAATACACATCTTCGTACCGATTTATATCTTACGTCACATACATATTGCACAAACATAAGAGTTTGGTTCAAGTAAAGGACTGGTACGACATATCTTAACAATATTGGCATAGTTGATGCTCGATGGTCTCATCGGACGGCCAATCATCTCATTCAATCAATAATATCTTAACTACACATCTTCGTACCGATTTATATCTTACGTCACATACATATTGCACAAACATAAGAGTTTGGTTCAAGTAAAGGACTGGTACGACATATCTTAACAATATTGGCATAGTTGATGCTCGATGGTCTCATCGGACGGCCAATCATCTCATTCAATCAATAATATCTTAACTACACATCTTCGTACCGATTTATATCTTACGTCACATACATATTGCACAAACATAAGAGTTTGGTTCAAGTATGGTACTGGTACGACATACATTAACAATATTGGCATAGTTGATGCTCGATGGTCTTATCGGACGACCAACTATCTCATTCAATCAATAATATCTTAACTACACATCTTCGTACCGATTTATATCTTACGTCACATACATATTGCACAAACATAAGAGTTTGGTTCAAGTAAAGGACTGGTACGACATATATTAACAATATTGGGATAGTTGATGCTCGATAGTCTCATCGGACGGCCAATCATCTCATTCAATCAATAATATCTTAACTACACATCTTCGTACCGATTTATATCTTACGTCACATACATATTGCACAAACATAAGAGTTTGGTTCAAGTAAAGGACTGGTACGACATATATTAACAATATTGGCATAGTTGATGCTCGATGGTCTCATCGGACGGCCAATCATCTCATTCAATCAATAATATCTTAAATACACATCTTCGTACCGATTTATATCTTACGTCACATACATATTGCACAAACATAAGAGTTTGGTTCAAGTAAAGGACTGGTACGACATATCTTAACAATATTGGCATAGTTGATGCTCGATGGTCTTATCGGACGACCAACTATCTCATTCAATCAATAATATCTTAACTACACATCTTCGTACCGATTTATATCTTACGTCACATACATATTGCACAAACATAAGAGTTTGGTTCAAGTAAAGGACTGGTACGACATATATTAACAATATTGGCATAGTTGATGCTCGATGGTCTCATCGGACGGCCAATCATCTCATTCAATCAATAATATCTTAACTACACATCTTCGTACCGATTTATATCTTACGTCACATACATATTGCACAAACATAAGAGTTTGGCAAGTATGGTACTGGTACGACATACATTAACAATATTGGCATAGTTGATGCTCGATGGTCTTATCGGACGACCAACTATCTCATTCAATCAATAATATCTTAACTACACATCTTCGTACCGATTTATATCTTACGTCACATACATATTGCACAAACATAAGAGTTTGGTTCAAGTAAAGGACTGGTACGACATATCTTAACAATATTGGCATAGTTGATGCTCGATGGTCTCATCGGACGGCCAATCATCTCATTCAATCAATAATATCTTAACTACACATCTTCGTGCCGATTTATATCTTACGTCACATACATATTGCACAAACATAAGAGTTTGGTTCAAGTAAAGGACTGGTACGACATATATTAACAATATTGGCATAGTTGATGCTCGATGGTCTCATCGGACGGCCAATCATCTCATTCAATCAATAATAACTTAACTACACATCTTCGTACCGATTTATATCTTACGTCACATACATATTGCACAAACATAAGAGTTTGGTTCAAGTATGGTACTGGTACGACATACATTAACAATATTGGCATAGTTGATGCTCGATGGTCTTATCGGACGACCAACTATCTCATTCAATCAATAATATCTTAACTACACATCTTCGTACCGATTTATATCTTACGTCACATACATATTGCACAAACATAAGAGTTTGGTTCAAGTAAAGGACTGGTACGACATATATTAACAATATTGGCATAGTTGATGCTCGATGGTCTCATCGGACGGCCAATCATCTCATTCAATCAATAATATCTTAACTACACATCTTCGTACCGATTTATATCTTACGTCACATACATATTGCACAAACATAAGAGTTTGGTTCAAGTATGGTACTGGTACGACATACATTAACAATATTGGCATAGTTGATGCTCGATGGTCTTATCGGACGACCAACTATCTCATTCAATCAATAATATCTTAACTACACATCTTCGTACCGATTTATATCTTACGTCACATACATATTGCACAAACATAAGAGTTTGGTTCAAGTAAAGGACTGGTACGACATATATTAACAATATTGGGATAGTTGATGCTCGATAGTCTCATCGGACGGCCAATCATCTCATTCAATCAATAATATCTTAACTACACATCTTCGTACCGATTTATATCTTACGTCACATACATATTGCACAAACATAAGAGTTTGGCAAGTATGGTACTGGTACGACATACATTAACAATATTGGCATAGTTGATGCTCGATGGTCTTATCGGACGACCAACTATCTCATTCAATCAATAATATCTTAACTACACATCTTCGTACCGATTTATATCTTACGTCACATACATATTGCACAAACATAAGAGTTTGGTTCAAGTAAAGGACTGGTACGACATACATTAACAATATTGGCATAGTTGATGCTCGATGGTCTTATCGGACGACCAACTATCTCATTCAATCAATAATATCTTAACTACACATCTTCGTACCGATTTATATCTTACGTCACATACATATTGCACAAACATAAGAGTTTGGTTCAAGTAAAGGACTGGTACGACATATCTTAACAATATTGGCATAGTTGATGCTCGATGGTCTCATCGGACGGCCAATCATCTCATTCAATCAATAATATCTTAACTACACATCTTCGTACCGATTTATATCTTACGTCACATACATATTGCACAAACATAAGAGTTTGGTTCAAGTAAAGGACTGGTACGACATATCTTAACAATATTGGCATAGTTGATGCTCGATGGTCTCATCGGACGGCCAATCATCTCATTCAATCAATAATATCTTAACTACACATCTTCGTACCGATTTATATCTTACGTCACATACATATTGCACAAACATAAGAGTTTGGTTCAAGTAAAGGACTGGTACGACATATATTAACAATATTGGCATAGTTGATGCTCGATGGTCTCATCGGACGGCCAATCATCTCATTCAATCAATAATATCTTAACTACACATCTTCGTACCGATTTATATCTTACGTCACATACATATTGCACAAACATAAGAGTTTGGTTCAAGTAAAGGACTGGTACGACATATATTAACAATATTGGCATAGTTGATGCTCGATGGTCTCATCGGACGGCCAATCATCTCATTCAATCAATAATATCTTAACTACACATCTTCGTACCGATTTATATCTTACGTCACATACATATTGCACAAACATAAGAGTTTGGTTCAAGTAAAGGACTGGTACGACATATCTTAACAATATTGGCATAGTTGATGCTCGATGGTCTCATCGGACGGCCAATCATCTCATTCAATCAATAATATCTTAACTACACATCTTCGTACCGATTTATATCTTACGTCACATACATATTGCACAAACATAAGAGTTTGGTTCAAGTATGGTACTGGTACGACATACATTAACAATATTGGCATAGTTGATGCTCGATGGTCTTATCGGACGACCAACTATCTCATTCAATCAATAATATCTTAACTACACATCTTCGTACCGATTTATATCTTACGTCACATACATATTGCACAAACATAAGAGTTTGGTTCAAGTAAAGGACTGGTACGACATACATTAACAATATTGGCATAGTTGATGCTCGATGGTCTCATCGGACGGCCAATCATCTCATTCAATCAATAATATCTTAACTACACATCTTCGTACCGATTTATATCTTACGTCACATACATATTGCACAAACATAAGAGTTTGGTTCAAGTAAAGGACTGGTACGACATATATTAACAATATTGGCATAGTTGATGCTCGATGGTCTCATCGGACGGCCAATCATCTCATTCAATCAATAATATCTTAACTACACATCTTCGTACCGATTTATATCTTACGTCACATACATATTGCACAAACATAAGAGTTTGGTTCAAGTAAAGGACTGGTACGACATATCTTAACAATATTGGCATAGTTGATGCTCGATGGTCTCATCGGACGGCCAATCATCTCATTCAATCAATAATATCTTAACTACACATCTTCGTACCGATTTATATCTTACGTCACATACATATTGCACAAACATAAGAGTTTGGTTCAAGTAAAGGACTGGTACGACATATCTTAACAATATTGGCATAGTTGATGCTCGATGGTCTCATCGGACGGCCAATCATCTCATTCAATCAATAATATCTTAACTACACATCTTCGTACCGATTTATATCTTACGTCACATACATATTGCACAAACATAAGAGTTTGGTTCAAGTATGGTACTGGTACGACATACATTAACAATATTGGCATAGTTGATGCTCGATGGTCTTATCGGACGACCAACTATCTCATTCAATCAATAATATCTTAACTACACATCTTCGTACCGATTTATATCTTACGTCACATACATATTGCACAAACATAAGAGTTTGGTTCAAGTAAAGGACTGGTACGACATATATTAACAATATTGGGATAGTTGATGCTCGATAGTCTCATCGGACGGCCAATCATCTCATTCAATCAATAATATCTTAACTACACATCTTCGTACCGATTTATATCTTACGTCACATACATATTGCACAAACATAAGAGTTTGGTTCAAGTAAAGGACTGGTACGACATATATTAACAATATTGGCATAGTTGATGCTCGATGGTCTCATCGGACGGCCAATCATCTCATTCAATCAATAATATCTTAAATACACATCTTCGTACCGATTTATATCTTACGTCACATACATATTGCACAAACATAAGAGTTTGGTTCAAGTAAAGGACTGGTACGACATATCTTAACAATATTGGCATAGTTGATGCTCGATGGTCTCATCGGACGGCCAATCATCTCATTCAATCAATAATATCTTAACTACACATCTTCGTACCGATTTATATCTTACGTCACATACATATTGCACAAACATAAGAGTTTGGTTCAAGTAAAGGACTGGTACGACATATCTTAACAATATTGGCATAGTTGATGCTCGATGGTCTCATCGGACGGCCAATCATCTCATTCAATCAATAATATCTTAACTACACATCTTCGTACCGATTTATATCTTACGTCACATACATATTGCACAAACATAAGAGTTTGGTTCAAGTAAAGGACTGGTACGACATATATTAACAATATTGGGATAGTTGATGCTCGATAGTCTCATCGGACGGCCAATCATCTCATTCAATCAATAATATCTTAACTACACATCTTCGTACCGATTTATATCTTACGTCACATACATATTGCACAAACATAAGAGTTTGGTTCAAGTAAAGGACTGGTACGACATATATTAACAATATTGGCATAGTTGATGCTCGATGGTCTCATCGGACGGCCAATCATCTCATTCAATCAATAATATCTTAAATACACATCTTCGTACCGATTTATATCTTACGTCACATACATATTGCACAAACATAAGAGTTTGGTTCAAGTAAAGGACTGGTACGACATATCTTAACAATATTGGCATAGTTGATGCTCGATGGTCTCATCGGACGGCCAATCATCTCATTCAATCAATAATATCTTAACTACACATCTTCGTACCGATTTATATCTTACGTCACATACATATTGCACAAACATAAGAGTTTGGTTCAAGTATGGTACTAGTACGACATACATTAACAATATTGGCATAGTTGATGCTCGATGGTCTTATCGGACGACCAACTATCTCATTCAATCAATAATATCTTAACTACACATCTTCGTACCGATTTATATCTTACGTCACATACATATTGCACAAACATAAGAGTTTGGTTCAAGTAGACTGGTACGACATATCTTAACAATATTGGCATAGTTGATGCTCGATGGTCTCATCGGACGGCCAATCATCTCATTCAATCAATAATATCTTAACTACACATCTTCGTACCGATTTATATCTTACGTCACATACATATTGCACAAACATAAGAGTTTGGTTCAAGTAAAGGACTGGTACGACATATATTAACAATATTGGCATAGTTGATGCTCGATGGTCTCATCGGACGGCCAATCATCTCATTCAATCAATAATAACTTAACTACACATCTTCGTACCGATTTATATCTTACGTCACATACATATTGCACAAACATAAGAGTTTGGTTCAAGTATGGTACTGGTACGACATACATTAACAATATTGGCATAGTTGATGCTCGATGGTCTTATCGGACGACCAACTATCTCATTCAATCAATAATATCTTAACTACACATCTTCGTACCGATTTATATCTTACGTCACATACATATTGCACAAACATAAGAGTTTGGTTCAAGTAAAGGACTGGTACGACATATATTAACAATATTGGCATAGTTGATGCTCGATGGTCTCATCGGACGGCCAATCATCTCATTCAATCAATAATATCTTAACTACACATCTTCGTACCGATTTATATCTTACGTCACATACATATTGCACAAACATAAGAGTTTGGCAAGTATGGTACTGGTACGACATACATTAACAATATTGGCATAGTTGATGCTCGATGGTCTTATCGGACGACCAACTATCTCATTCAATCAATAATATCTTAACTACACATCTTCGTACCGATTTATATCTTACGTCACATACATATTGCACAAACATAAGAGTTTGGTTCAAGTAAAGGACTGGTACGACATATCTTAACAATATTGGCATAGTTGATGCTCGATGGTCTCATCGGACGGCCAATCATCTCATTCAATCAATAATATCTTAACTACACATCTTCGTACCGATTTATATCTTACGTCACATACATATTGCACAAACATAAGAGTTTGGTTCAAGTAAAGGACTGGTACGACATATATTAACAATATTGGCATAGTTGATGCTCGATGGTCTCATCGGACGGCCAATCATCTCATTCAATCAATAATATCTTAACTACACATCTTCGTACCGATTTATATCTTACGTCACATACATATTGCACAAACATAAGAGTTTGGTTCAAGTAAAGGACTGGTACGACATATCTTAACAATATTGGCATAGTTGATGCTCGATGGTCTCATCGGACGGCCAATCATCTCATTCAATCAATAATATCTTAACTACACATCTTCGTACCGATTTATATCTTACGTCACATACATATTGCACAAACATAAGAGTTTGGTTCAAGTATGGTACTGGTACGACATACATTAACAATATTGGCATAGTTGATGCTCGATGGTCTTATCGGACGACCAACTATCTCATTCAATCAATAATATCTTAACTACACATCTTCGTACCGATTTATATCTTACGTCACATACATATTGCACAAACATAAGAGTTTGGTTCAAGTAAAGGACTGGTACGACATATATTAACAATATTGGCATAGTTGATGCTCGATGGTCTCATCGGACGGCCAATCATCTCATTCAATCAATAATATCTTAACTACACATCTTCGTACCGATTTATATCTTACGTCACATACATATTGCACAAACATAAGAGTTTGGCAAGTATGGTACTGGTACGACATACATTAACAATATTGGCATAGTTGATGCTCGATGGTCTTATCGGACGACCAACTATCTCATTCAATCAATAATATCTTAACTACACATCTTCGTACCGATTTATATCTTACGTCACATACATATTGCACAAACATAAGAGTTTGGTTCAAGTAAAGGACTGGTACGACATATCTTAACAATATTGGCATAGTTGATGCTCGATGGTCTCATCGGACGGCCAATCATCTCATTCAATCAATAATATCTTAACTACACATCTTCGTACCGATTTATATCTTACGTCACATACATATTGCACAAACATAAGAGTTTGGTTCAAGTAAAGGACTGGTACGACATATCTTAACAATATTGGCATAGTTGATGCTCGATGGTCTCATCGGACGGCCAATCATCTCATTCAATCAATAATATCTTAACTACACATCTTCGTACCGATTTATATCTTACGTCACATACATATTGCACAAACATAAGAGTTTGGTTCAAGTAAAGGACTGGTACGACATATCTTAACAATATTGGCATAGTTGATGCTCGATGGTCTCATCGGACGGCCAATCATCTCATTCAATCAATAATATCTTAACTACACATCTTCGTACCGATTTATATCTTACGTCACATACATATTGCACAAACATAAGAGTTTGGTTCAAGTAAAGGACTGGTACGACATATATTAACAATATTGGCATAGTTGATGCTCGATGGTCTCATCGGACGGCCAATCATCTCATTCAATCAATAATATCTTAACTACACATCTTCGTACCGATTTATATCTTACGTCACATACATATTGCACAAACATAAGAGTTTGGTTCAAGTAAAGGACTGGTACGACATATATTAACAATATTGGCATAGTTGATGCTCGATGGTCTCATCGGACGGCCAATCATCTCATTCAATCAATAATATCTTAACTACACATCTTCGTACCGATTTATATCTTACGTCACATACATATTGCACAAACATAAGAGTTTGGTTCAAGTAAAGGACTGGTACGACATATCTTAACAATATTGGCATAGTTGATGCTCGATGGTCTCATCGGACGGCCAATCATCTCATTCAATCAATAATATCTTAACTACACATCTTCGTACCGATTTATATCTTACGTCACATACATATTGCACAAACATAAGAGTTTGGTTCAAGTATGGTACTGGTACGACATACATTAACAATATTGGCATAGTTGATGCTCGATGGTCTTATCGGACGACCAACTATCTCATTCAATCAATAATATCTTAACTACACATCTTCGTACCGATTTATATCTTACGTCACATACATATTGCACAAACATAAGAGTTTGGTTCAAGTAAAGGACTGGTACGACATATATTAACAATATTGGGATAGTTGATGCTCGATAGTCTCATCGGACGGCCAATCATCTCATTCAATCAATAATATCTTAACTACACATCTTCGTACCGATTTATATCTTACGTCACATACATATTGCACAAACATAAGAGTTTGGTTCAAGTAAAGGACTGGTACGACATATATTAACAATATTGGCATAGTTGATGCTCGATGGTCTCATCGGACGGCCAATCATCTCATTCAATCAATAATATCTTAAATACACATCTTCGTACCGATTTATATCTTACGTCACATACATATTGCACAAACATAAGAGTTTGGTTCAAGTAAAGGACTGGTACGACATATCTTAACAATATTGGCATAGTTGATGCTCGATGGTCTCATCGGACGGCCAATCATCTCATTCAATCAATAATATCTTAACTACACATCTTCGTACCGATTTATATCTTACGTCACATACATATTGCACAAACATAAGAGTTTGGTTCAAGTATGGTACTAGTACGACATACATTAACAATATTGGCATAGTTGATGCTCGATGGTCTTATCGGACGACCAACTATCTCATTCAATCAATAATATCTTAACTACACATCTTCGTACCGATTTATATCTTACGTCACATACATATTGCACAAACATAAGAGTTTGGTTCAAGTAGACTGGTACGACATATCTTAACAATATTGGCATAGTTGATGCTCGATGGTCTCATCGGACGGCCAATCATCTCATTCAATCAATAATATCTTAACTACACATCTTCGTACCGATTTATATCTTACGTCACATACATATTGCACAAACATAAGAGTTTGGTTCAAGTAAAGGACTGGTACGACATATATTAACAATATTGGCATAGTTGATGCTCGATGGTCTCATCGGACGGCCAATCATCTCATTCAATCAATAATAACTTAACTACACATCTTCGTACCGATTTATATCTTACGTCACATACATATTGCACAAACATAAGAGTTTGGTTCAAGTATGGTACTGGTACGACATACATTAACAATATTGGCATAGTTGATGCTCGATGGTCTTATCGGACGACCAACTATCTCATTCAATCAATAATATCTTAACTACACATCTTCGTACCGATTTATATCTTACGTCACATACATATTGCACAAACATAAGAGTTTGGTTCAAGTAAAGGACTGGTACGACATACATTAACAATATTGGCATAGTTGATGCTCGATGGTCTCATCGGACGGCCAATCATCTCATTCAATCAATAATATCTTAACTACACATCTTCGTACCGATTTATATCTTACGTCACATACATATTGCACAAACATAAGAGTTTGGTTCAAGTAAAGGACTGGTACGACATATATTAACAATATTGGCATAGTTGATGCTCGATGGTCTCATCGGACGGCCAATCATCTCATTCAATCAATAATATCTTAACTACACATCTTCGTACCGATTTATATCTTACGTCACATACATATTGCACAAACATAAGAGTTTGGTTCAAGTAAAGGACTGGTACGACATATCTTAACAATATTGGCATAGTTGATGCTCGATGGTCTCATCGGACGGCCAATCATCTCATTCAATCAATAATATCTTAACTACACATCTTCGTACCGATTTATATCTTACGTCACATACATATTGCACAAACATAAGAGTTTGGTTCAAGTATGGTACTGGTACGACATACATTAACAATATTGGCATAGTTGATGCTCGATGGTCTTATCGGACGACCAACTATCTCATTCAATCAATAATATCTTAACTACACATCTTCGTACCGATTTATATCTTACGTCACATACATATTGCACAAACATAAGAGTTTGGTTCAAGTAAAGGACTGGTACGACATATATTAACAATATTGGGATAGTTGATGCTCGATAGTCTCATCGGACGGCCAATCATCTCATTCAATCAATAATATCTTAACTACACATCTTCGTACCGATTTATATCTTACGACACATACATATTGCACAAACATAAGAGTTTGGTTCAAGTAAAGGACTGGTACGACATATATTAACAATATTGGCATAGTTGATGCTCGATGGTCTCATCGGACGGCCAATCATCTCATTCAATCAATAATATCTTAAATACACATCTTCGTACCGATTTATATCTTACGTCACATACATATTGCACAAACATAAGAGTTTGGTTCAAGTAAAGGACTGGTACGACATATCTTAACAATATTGGCATAGTTGATGCTCGATGGTCTCATCGGACGGCCAATCATCTCATTCAATCAATAATATCTTAACTACACATCTTCGTACCGATTTATATCTTACGTCACATACATATTGCACAAACATAAGAGTTTGGTTCAAGTAAAGGACTGGTACGACATATCTTAACAATATTGGCATAGTTGATGCTCGATGGTCTCATCGGACGGCCAATCATCTCATTCAATCAATAATATCTTAACTACACATCTTCGTACCGATTTATATCTTACGTCACATACATATTGCACAAACATAAGAGTTTGGTTCAAGTATGGTACTGGTACGACATACATTAACAATATTGGCATAGTTGATGCTCGATGGTCTTATCGGACGACCAACTATCTCATTCAATCAATAATATCTTAACTACACATCTTCGTACCGATTTATATCTTACGTCACATACATATTGCACAAACATAAGAGTTTGGTTCAAGTAAAGGACTGGTACGACATATATTAACAATATTGGGATAGTTGATGCTCGATAGTCTCATCGGACGGCCAATCATCTCATTCAATCAATAATATCTTAACTACACATCTTCGTACCGATTTATATCTTACGTCACATACATATTGCACAAACATAAGAGTTTGGTTCAAGTAAAGGACTGGTACGACATATATTAACAATATTGGCATAGTTGATGCTCGATGGTCTCATCGGACGGCCAATCATCTCATTCAATCAATAATATCTTAAATACACATCTTCGTACCGATTTATATCTTACGTCACATACATATTGCACAAACATAAGAGTTTGGTTCAAGTAAAGGACTGGTACGACATATCTTAACAATATTGGCATAGTTGATGCTCGATGGTCTTATCGGACGACCAACTATCTCATTCAATCAATAATATCTTAACTACACATCTTCGTACCGATTTATATCTTACGTCACATACATATTGCACAAACATAAGAGTTTGGTTCAAGTAAAGGACTGGTACGACATATATTAACAATATTGGCATAGTTGATGCTCGATGGTCTCATCGGACGGCCAATCATCTCATTCAATCAATAATATCTTAACTACACATCTTCGTACCGATTTATATCTTACGTCACATACATATTGCACAAACATAAGAGTTTGGCAAGTATGGTACTGGTACGACATACATTAACAATATTGGCATAGTTGATGCTCGATGGTCTTATCGGACGACCAACTATCTCATTCAATCAATAATATCTTAACTACACATCTTCGTACCGATTTATATCTTACGTCACATACATATTGCACAAACATAAGAGTTTGGTTCAAGTAAAGGACTGGTACGACATATATTAACAATATTGGCATAGTTGATGCTCGATGGTCTCATCGGACGGCCAATCATCTCATTCAATCAATAATATCTTAACTACACATCTTCGTACCGATTTATATCTTACGTCACATACATATTGCACAAACATAAGAGTTTGGTTCAAGTAAAGGACTGGTACGACATATATTAACAATATTGGCATAGTTGATGCTCGATGGTCTCATCGGACGGCCAATCATCTCATTCAATCAATAATATCTTAACTACACATCTTCGTACCGATTTATATCTAACGTCACATACATATTGCACAAACATAAGAGTTTGGTTCAAGTAAAGGACTGGTACGACATATATTAACAATATTGGCATAGTTGATGCTCGATGGTCTCATCGGACGGCCAATCATCTCATTCAATCAATAATAACTTAACTACACATCTTCGTACCGATTTATATCTTACGTCACATACATATTGCACAAACATAAGAGTTTGGTTCAAGTAAAGGACTGGTACGACATATCTTAACAATATTGGCATAGTTGATGCTCGATGGTCTCATCGGACGGCCAATCATCTCATTCAATCAATAATATCTTAACTACACATCTTCGTACCGATTTATATCTTACGTCACATACATATTGCACAAACATAAGAGTTTGGTTCAAGTATGGTACTGGTACGACATACATTAACAATATTGGCATAGTTGATGCTCGATGGTCTTATCGGACGACCAACTATCTCATTCAATCAATAATATCTTAACTACACATCTTCGTACCGATTTATATCTTACGTCACATACATATTGCACAAACATAAGAGTTTGGTTCAAGTAAAGGACTGGTACGACATATATTAACAATATTGGGATAGTTGATGCTCGATAGTCTCATCGGACGGCCAATCATCTCATTCAATCAATAATATCTTAACTACACATCTTCGTACCGATTTATATCTTACGTCACATACATATTGCACAAACATAAGAGTTTGGTTCAAGTAAAGGACTGGTACGACATATATTAACAATATTGGCATAGTTGATGCTCGATGGTCTCATCGGACGGCCAATCATCTCATTCAATCAATAATATCTTAACTACACATCTTCGTACCGATTTATATCTTACGTCACATACATATTGCACAAACATAAGAGTTTGGCAAGTATGGTACTGGTACGACATACATTAACAATATTGGCATAGTTGATGCTCGATGGTCTTATCGGACGACCAACTATCTCATTCAATCAATAATATCTTAACTACACATCTTCGTACCGATTTATATCTTACGTCACATACATATTGCACAAACATAAGAGTTTGGTTCAAGTAAAGGACTGGTACGACATATATTAACAATATTGGCATAGTTGATGCTCGATGGTCTCATCGGACGGCCAATCATCTCATTCAATCAATAATATCTTAACTACACATCTTCGTACCGATTTATATCTTACGTCACATACATATTGCACAAACATAAGAGTTTGGTTCAAGTAAAGGACTGGTACGACATATATTAACAATATTGGCATAGTTGATGCTCGATGGTCTCATCGGACGGCCAATCATCTCATTCAATCAAT
Organism: Tipula lateralis; assembly: GCA_963932295.1. Classification (NCBI taxonomy): domain Eukaryota; kingdom Metazoa; phylum Arthropoda; class Insecta; order Diptera; family Tipulidae; genus Tipula; species Tipula lateralis. Next base: position 34,160,367 of record OZ010739.1, on the reverse strand, counting down.
AATATCTTAACTACACATCTTCGTACCGATTTATATCTTACGTCACATACATATTGCACAAACATAAGAGTTTGGTTCAAGTAAAGGACTGGTACGACATATATTAACAATATTGGCATAGTTGATGCTCGATGGTCTCATCGGACGGCCAATCATCTCATTCAATCAATAATATCTTAACTACACATCTTCGTACCGATTTATATCTTACGTCACATACATATTGCACAAACATAAGAGTTTGGTTCAAGTAAAGGACTGGTACGACATATATTAACAATATTGGCATAGTTGATGCTCGATGGTCTCATCGGACGGCCAATCATCTCATTCAATCAATAATATCTTAACTACACATCTTCGTACCGATTTATATCTTACGTCACATACATATTGCACAAACATAAGAGTTTGGTTCAAGTATGGTACTGGTACGACATACATTAACAATATTGGCATAGTTGATGCTCGATGGTCTTATCGGACGACCAACTATCTCATTCAATCAATAATATCTTAACTACACATCTTCGTACCGATTTATATCTTACGTCACATACATATTGCACAAACATAAGAGTTTGGTTCAAGTAAAGGACTGGTACGACATATATTAACAATATTGGGATAGTTGATGCTCGATAGTCTCATCGGACGGCCAATCATCTCATTCAATCAATAATATCTTAACTACACATCTTCGTACCGATTTATATCTTACGTCACATACATATTGCACAAACATAAGAGTTTGGTTCAAGTAAAGGACTGGTACGACATATATTAACAATATTGGCATAGTTGATGCTCGATGGTCTCATCGGACGGCCAATCATCTCATTCAATCAATAATATCTTAAATACACATCTTCGTACCGATTTATATCTTACGTCACATACATATTGCACAAACATAAGAGTTTGGTTCAAGTAAAGGACTGGTACGACATATCTTAACAATATTGGCATAGTTGATGCTCGATGGTCTCATCGGACGGCCAATCATCTCATTCAATCAATAATATCTTAACTACACATCTTCGTACCGATTTATATCTTACGTCACATACATATTGCACAAACATAAGAGTTTGGTTCAAGTATGGTACTAGTACGACATACATTAACAATATTGGCATAGTTGATGCTCGATGGTCTTATCGGACGACCAACTATCTCATTCAATCAATAATATCTTAACTACACATCTTCGTACCGATTTATATCTTACGTCACATACATATTGCACAAACATAAGAGTTTGGTTCAAGTAGACTGGTACGACATATCTTAACAATATTGGCATAGTTGATGCTCGATGGTCTCATCGGACGGCCAATCATCTCATTCAATCAATAATATCTTAACTACACATCTTCGTACCGATTTATATCTTACGTCACATACATATTGCACAAACATAAGAGTTTGGTTCAAGTAAAGGACTGGTACGACATATATTAACAATATTGGCATAGTTGATGCTCGATGGTCTCATCGGACGGCCAATCATCTCATTCAATCAATAATATCTTAACTACACATCTTCGTACCGATTTATATCTTACGTCACATACATATTGCACAAACATAAGAGTTTGGTTCAAGTAAAGGACTGGTACGACATATATTAACAATATTGGCATAGTTGATGCTCGATGGTCTCATCGGACGGCCAATCATCTCATTCAATCAATAATATCTTAACTACACATCTTCGTACCGATTTATATCTTACGTCACATACATATTGCACAAACATAAGAGTTTGGTTCAAGTAAAGGACTGGTACGACATATATTAACAATATTGGCATAGTTGATGCTCGATGGTCTCATCGGACGGCCAATCATCTCATTCAATCAATAATAACTTAACTACACATCTTCGTACCGATTTATATCTTACGTCACATACATATTGCACAAACATAAGAGTTTGGTTCAAGTATGGTACTGGTACGACATACATTAACAATATTGGCATAGTTGATGCTCGATGGTCTTATCGGACGACCAACTATCTCATTCAATCAATAATATCTTAACTACACATCTTCGTACCGATTTATATCTTACGTCACATACATATTGCACAAACATAAGAGTTTGGCAAGTATGGTACTGGTACGACATACATTAACAATATTGGCATAGTTGATGCTCGATGGTCTTATCGGACGACCAACTATCTCATTCAATCAATAATATCTTAACTACACATCTTCGTACCGATTTATATCTTACGTCACATTCATATTGCACAAACATAAGAGTTTGGTTCAAGTAAAGGACTGGTACGACATATCTTAACAATATTGGCATAGTTGATGCTCGATGGTCTCATCGGACGGCCAATCATCTCATTCAATCAATAATATCTTAACTACACATCTTCGTACCGATTTATATCTTACGTCACATACATATTGCACAAACATAAGAGTTTGGTTCAAGTAAAGGACTGGTACGACATATATTAACAATATTGGCATAGTTGATGCTCGATGGTCTCATCGGACGGCCAATCATCTCATTCAATCAATAATATCTTAACTACACATCTTCGTACCGATTTATATCTTACGTCACATACATATTGCACAAACATAAGAGTTTGGTTCAAGTAAAGGACTGGTACGACATATCTTAACAATATTGGCATAGTTGATGCTCGATGGTCTCATCGGACGGCCAATCATCTCATTCAATCAATAATATCTTAACTACACATCTTCGTACCGATTTATATCTTACGTCACATACATATTGCACAAACATAAGAGTTTGGTTCAAGTATGGTACTGGTACGACATACATTAACAATATTGGCATAGTTGATGCTCGATGGTCTTATCGGACGACCAACTATCTCATTCAATCAATAATATCTTAACTACACATCTTCGTACCGATTTATATCTTACGTCACATACATATTGCACAAACATAAGAGTTTGGTTCAAGTAAAGGACTGGTACGACATATATTAACAATATTGGGATAGTTGATGCTCGATAGTCTCATCGGACGGCCAATCATCTCATTCAATCAATAATATCTTAACTACACATCTTCGTACCGATTTATATCTTACGTCACATACATATTGCACAAACATAAGAGTTTGGTTCAAGTAAAGGACTGGTACGACATATATTAACAATATTGGCATAGTTGATGCTCGATGGTCTCATCGGACGGCCAATCATCTCATTCAATCAATAATATCTTAAATACACATCTTCGTACCGATTTATATCTTACGTCACATACATATTGCACAAACATAAGAGTTTGGTTCAAGTAAAGGACTGGTACGACATATCTTAACAATATTGGCATAGTTGATGCTCGATGGTCTCATCGGACGGCCAATCATCTCATTCAATCAATAATATCTTAACTACACATCTTCGTACCGATTTATATCTTACGTCACATACATATTGCACAAACATAAGAGTTTGGTTCAAGTATGGTACTAGTACGACATACATTAACAATATTGGCATAGTTGATGCTCGATGGTCTTATCGGACGACCAACTATCTCATTCAATCAATAATATCTTAACTACACATCTTCGTACCGATTTATATCTTACGTCACATACATATTGCACAAACATAAGAGTTTGGTTCAAGTAGACTGGTACGACATATCTTAACAATATTGGCATAGTTGATGCTCGATGGTCTCATCGGACGGCCAATCATCTCATTCAATCAATAATATCTTAACTACACATCTTCGTACCGATTTATATCTTACGTCACATACATATTGCACAAACATAAGAGTTTGGTTCAAGTAAAGGACTGGTACGACATATATTAACAATATTGGCATAGTTGATGCTCGATGGTCTCATCGGACGGCCAATCATCTCATTCAATCAATAATAACTTAACTACACATCTTCGTACCGATTTATATCTTACGTCACATACATATTGCACAAACATAAGAGTTTGGTTCAAGTATGGTACTGGTACGACATACATTAACAATATTGGCATAGTTGATGCTCGATGGTCTTATCGGACGACCAACTATCTCATTCAATCAATAATATCTTAACTACACATCTTCGTACCGATTTATATCTTACGTCACATACATATTGCACAAACATAAGAGTTTGGTTCAAGTAAAGGACTGGTACGACATATCTTAACAATATTGGCATAGTTGATGCTCGATGGTCTCATCGGACGGCCAATCATCTCATTCAATCAATAATATCTTAACTACACATCTTCGTACCGATTTATATCTTACGTCACATACATATTGCACAAACATAAGAGTTTGGTTCAAGTAAAGGACTGGTACGACATATATTAACAATATTGGGATAGTTGATGCTCGATAGTCTCATCGGACGGCCAATCATCTCATTCAATCAATAATATCTTAACTACACATCTTCGTACCGATTTATATCTTACGTCACATACATATTGCACAAACATAAGAGTTTGGCAAGTATGGTACTGGTACGACATACATTAACAATATTGGCATAGTTGATGCTCGATGGTCTTATCGGACGACCAACTATCTCATTCAATCAATAATATCTTAACTACACATCTTCGTACCGATTTATATCTTACGTCACATACATATTGCACAAACATAAGAGTTTGGTTCAAGTAAAGGACTGGTACGACATATATTAACAATATTGGCATAGTTGATGCTCGATGGTCTCATCGGACGGCCAATCATCTCATTCAATCAATAATATCTTAAATACACATCTTCGTACCGATTTATATCTTACGTCACATACATATTGCACAAACATAAGAGTTTGGTTCAAGTAAAGGACTGGTACGACATATCTTAACAATATTGGCATAGTTGATGCTCGATGGTCTCATCGGACGGCCAATCATCTCATTCAATCAATAATATCTTAACTACACATCTTCGTACCGATTTATATCTTACGTCACATACATATTGCACAAACATAAGAGTTTGGTTCAAGTAAAGGACTGGTACGACATATCTTAACAATATTGGCATAGTTGATGCTCGATGGTCTCATCGGACGGCCAATCATCTCATTCAATCAATAATATCTTAACTACACATCTTCGTACCGATTTATATCTTACGTCACATACATATTGCACAAACATAAGAGTTTGGTTCAAGTATGGTACTGGTACGACATACATTAACAATATTGGCATAGTTGATGCTCGATGGTCTTATCGGACGACCAACTATCTCATTCAATCAATAATATCTTAACTACACATCTTCGTACCGATTTATATCTTACGTCACATACATATTGCACAAACATAAGAGTTTGGTTCAAGTAAAGGACTGGTACGACATATATTAACAATATTGGGATAGTTGATGCTCGATAGTCTCATCGGACGGCCAATCATCTCATTCAATCAATAATATCTTAACTACACATCTTCGTACCGATTTATATCTTACGTCACATACATATTGCACAAACATAAGAGTTTGGTTCAAGTAAAGGACTGGTACGACATATATTAACAATATTGGCATAGTTGATGCTCGATGGTCTCATCGGACGGCCAATCATCTCATTCAATCAATAATATCTTAAATACACATCTTCGTACCGATTTATATCTTACGTCACATACATATTGCACAAACATAAGAGTTTGGTTCAAGTAAAGGACTGGTACGACATATCTTAACAATATTGGCATAGTTGATGCTCGATGGTCTTATCGGACGACCAACTATCTCATTCAATCAATAATATCTTAACTACACATCTTCGTACCGATTTATATCTTACGTCACATACATATTGCACAAACATAAGAGTTTGGTTCAAGTAAAGGACTGGTACGACATATATTAACAATATTGGCATAGTTGATGCTCGATAGTCTCATCGGACGGCCAATCATCTCATTCAATCAATAATATCTTAACTACACATCTTCGTACCGATTTATATCTTACGTCACATACATATTGCACAAACATAAGAGTTTGGCAAGTATGGTACTGGTACGACATACATTAACAATATTGGCATAGTTGATGCTCGATGGTCTTATCGGACGACCAACTATCTCATTCAATCAATAATATCTTAACTACACATCTTCGTACCGATTTATATCTTACGTCACATACATATTGCACAAACATAAGAGTTTGGTTCAAGTAAAGGACTGGTACGACATATATTAACAATATTGGCATAGTTGATGCTCGATGGTCTCATCGGACGGCCAATCATCTCATTCAATCAATAATATCTTAACTACACATCTTCGTACCGATTTATATCTTACGTCACATACATATTGCACAAACATAAGAGTTTGGTTCAAGTAAAGGACTGGTACGACATATATTAACAATATTGGCATAGTTGATGCTCGATGGTCTCATCGGACGGCCAATCATCTCATTCAATCAATAATATCTTAACTACACATCTTCGTACCGATTTATATCTTACGTCACATACATATTGCACAAACATAAGAGTTTGGTTCAAGTAAAGGACTGGTACGACATATATTAACAATATTGGCATAGTTGATGCTCGATGGTCTCATCGGACGGCCAATCATCTCATTCAATCAATAATAACTTAACTACACATCTTCGTACCGATTTATATCTTACGTCACATACATATTGCACAAACATAAGAGTTTGGTTCAAGTATGGTACTGGTACGACATATATTAACAATATTGGCATAGTTGATGCTCGATGGTCTTATCGGACGACCAACTATCTCATTCAATCAATAATATCTTAACTACACATCTTCGTACCGATTTATATCTTACGTCACATACATATTGCACAAACATAAGAGTTTGGCAAGTATGGTACTGGTACGACATACATTAACAATATTGGCATAGTTGATGCTCGATGGTCTTATCGGACGACCAACTATCTCATTCAATCAATAATATCTTAACTACACATCTTCGTACCGATTTATATCTTACGTCACATACATATTGCACAAACATAAGAGTTTGGTTCAAGTAAAGGACTGGTACGACATATCTTAACAATATTGGCATAGTTGATGCTCGATGGTCTCATCGGACGGCCAATCATCTCATTCAATCAATAATATCTTAACTACACATCTTCGTACCGATTTATATCTTACGTCACATACATATTGCACAAACATAAGAGTTTGGTTCAAGTAAAGGACTGGTACGACATATATTAACAATATTGGCATAGTTGATGCTCGATGGTCTCATCGGACGGCCAATCATCTCATTCAATCAATAATATCTTAACTACACATCTTCGTACCGATTTATATCTTACGTCACATACATATTGCACAAACATAAGAGTTTGGTTCAAGTAAAGGACTGGTACGACATATCTTAACAATATTGGCATAGTTGATGCTCGATGGTCTCATCGGACGGCCAATCATCTCATTCAATCAATAATATCTTAACTACACATCTTCGTACCGATTTATATCTTACGTCACATACATATTGCACAAACATAAGAGTTTGGTTCAAGTATGGTACTGGTACGACATACATTAACAATATTGGCATAGTTGATGCTCGATGGTCTTATCGGACGACCAACTATCTCATTCAATCAATAATATCTTAACTACACATCTTCGTACCGATTTATATCTTACGTCACATACATATTGCACAAACATAAGAGTTTGGTTCAAGTAAAGGACTGGTACGACATATATTAACAATATTGGCATAGTTGATGCTCGATGGTCTCATCGGACGGCCAATCATCTCATTCAATCAATAATATCTTAACTACACATCTTCGTACCGATTTATATCTTACGTCACATACATATTGCACAAACATAAGAGTTTGGCAAGTATGGTACTGGTACGACATACATTAACAATATTGGCATAGTTGATGCTCGATGGTCTTATCGGACGACCAACTATCTCATTCAATCAATAATATCTTAACTACACATCTTCGTACCGATTTATATCTTACGTCACATACATATTGCACAAACATAAGAGTTTGGTTCAAGTAAAGGACTGGTACGACATATATTAACAATATTGGCATAGTTGATGCTCGATGGTCTCATCGGACGGCCAATCATCTCATTCAATCAATAATATCTTAACTACACATCTTCGTACCGATTTATATCTTACGTCACATACATATTGCACAAACATAAGAGTTTGGTTCAAGTAAAGGACTGGTACGACATATATTAACAATATTGGCATAGTTGATGCTCGATGGTCTCATCGGACGGCCAATCATCTCATTCAATCAATAATATCTTAACTACACATCTTCGTACCGATTTATATCTTACGTCACATACATATTGCACAAACATAAGAGTTTGGTTCAAGTAAAGGACTGGTACGACATATATTAACAATATTGGCATAGTTGATGCTCGATGGTCTCATCGGACGGCCAATCATCTCATTCAATCAATAATAACTTAACTACACATCTTCGTACCGATTTATATCTTACGTCACATACATATTGCACAAACATAAGAGTTTGGTTCAAGTATGGTACTGGTACGACATACATTAACAATATTGGCATAGTTGATGCTCGATGGTCTTATCGGACGACCAACTATCTCATTCAATCAATAATATCTTAACTACACATCTTCGTACCGATTTATATCTTACGTCACATACATATTGCACAAACATAAGAGTTTGGCAAGTATGGTACTGGTACGACATACATTAACAATATTGGCATAGTTGATGCTCGATGGTCTTATCGGACGACCAACTATCTCATTCAATCAATAATATCTTAACTACACATCTTCGTACCGATTTATATCTTACGTCACATACATATTGCACAAACATAAGAGTTTGGTTCAAGTAAAGGACTGGTACGACATATCTTAACAATATTGGCATAGTTGATGCTCGATGGTCTCATCGGACGGCCAATCATCTCATTCAATCAATAATATCTTAACTACACATCTTCGTACCGATTTATATCTTACGTCACATACATATTGCACAAACATAAGAGTTTGGTTCAAGTAAAGGACTGGTACGACATATATTAACAATATTGGGATAGTTGATGCTCGATAGTCTCATCGGACGGCCAATCATCTCATTCAATCAATAATATCTTAACTACACATCTTCGTACCGATTTATATCTTACGTCACATACATATTGCACAAACATAAGAGTTTGGTTCAAGTAAAGGACTGGTACGACATATCTTAACAATATTGGCATAGTTGATGCTCGATGGTCTCATCGGACGGCCAATCATCTCATTCAATCAATAATATCTTAACTACACATCTTCGTACCGATTTATATCTTACGTCACATACATATTGCACAAACATAAGAGTTTGGTTCAAGTAAAGGACTGGTACGACATATATTAACAATATTGGCATAGTTGATGCTCGATGGTCTCATCGGACGGCCAATCATCTCATTCAATCAATAATATCTTAACTACACATCTTCGTACCGATTTATATCTTACGTCACATACATATTGCACAAACATAAGAGTTTGGTTCAAGTAAAGGACTGGTACGACATATATTAACAATATTGGCATAGTTGATGCTCGATGGTCTCATCGGACGGCCAATCATCTCATTCAATCAATAATATCTTAACTACACATCTTCGTACCGATTTATATCTTACGTCACATACATATTGCACAAACATAAGAGTTTGGTTCAAGTAAAGGACTGGTACGACATATCTTAACAATATTGGCATAGTTGATGCTCGATGGTCTCATCGGACGGCCAATCATCTCATTCAATCAATAATATCTTAACTACACATCTTCGTACCGATTTATATCTTACGTCACATACATATTGCACAAACATAAGAGTTTGGTTCAAGTATGGTACTGGTACGACATACATTAACAATATTGGCATAGTTGATGCTCGATGGTCTTATCGGACGACCAACTATCTCATTCAATCAATAATATCTTAACTACACATCTTCGTACCGATTTATATCTTACGTCACATACATATTGCACAAACATAAGAGTTTGGTTCAAGTAAAGGACTGGTACGACATATATTAACAATATTGGCATAGTTGATGCTCGATGGTCTCATCGGACGGCCAATCATCTCATTCAATCAATAATATCTTAACTACACATATTCGTACCGATTTATATCTTACGTCACATACATATTGCACAAACATAAGAGTTTGGTTCAAGTATGGTACTGGTACGACATACATTAACAATATTGGCATAGTTGATGCTCGATGGTCTTATCGGACGACCAACTATCTCATTCAATCAATAATATCTTAACTACACATCTTCGTACCGATTTATATCTTACGTCACATACATATTGCACAAACATAAGAGTTTGGTTCAAGTAAAGGACTGGTACGACATATATTAACAATATTGGCATAGTTGATGCTCGATGGTCTCATCGGACGGCCAATCATCTCATTCAATCAATAATATCTTAACTACACATCTTCGTACCGATTTATATCTTACGTCACATACATATTGCACAAACATAAGAGTTTGGCAAGTATGGTACTGGTACGACATACATTAACAATATTGGCATAGTTGATGCTCGATGGTCTTATCGGACGACCAACTATCTCATTCAATCAATAATATCTTAACTACACATCTTCGTACCGATTTATATCTTACGTCACATACATATTGCACAAACATAAGAGTTTAGTTCAAGTAAAGGACTGGTACGACATATCTTAACAATATTGGCATAGTTGATGCTCGATGGTCTCATCGGACGGCCAATCATCTCATTCAATCAATAATATCTTAACTACACATCTTCGTACCGATTTATATCTTACGTCACATACATATTGCACAAACATAAGAGTTTGGTTCAAGTAAAGGACTGGTACGACATATATTAACAATATTGGCATAGTTGATGCTCGATGGTCTCATCGGACGGCCAATCATCTCATTCAATCAATAATAACTTAACTACACATCTTCGTACCGATTTATATCTTACGTCACATACATATTGCACAAACATAAGAGTTTGGTTCAAGTATGGTACTGGTACGACATACATTAACAATATTGGCATAGTTGATGCTCGATGGTCTTATCGGACGACCAACTATCTCATTCAATCAATAATATCTTAACTACACATCTTCGTACCGATTTATATCTTACGTCACATACATATTGCACAAACATAAGAGTTTGGCAAGTATGGTACTGGTACGACATACATTAACAATATTGGCATAGTTGATGCTCGATGGTCTTATCGGACGACCAACTATCTCATTCAATCAATAATATCTTAACTACACATCTTCGTACCGATTTATATCTTACGTCACATACATATTGCACAAACATAAGAGTTTGGTTCAAGTAAAGGACTGGTACGACATATCTTAACAATATTGGCATAGTTGATGCTCGATGGTCTCATCGGACGGCCAATCATCTCATTCAATCAATAATATCTTAACTACACATCTTCGTACCGATTTATATCTTACGTCACATACATATTGCACAAACATAAGAGTTTGGTTCAAGTAAAGGACTGGTACGACATATCTTAACAATATTGGCATAGTTGATGCTCGATGGTCTCATCGGACGGCCAATCATCTCATTCAATCAATAATAACTTAACTACACATCTTCGTACCGATTTATATCTTACGTCACATACATATTGCACAAACATAAGAGTTTGGTTCAAGTATGGTACTGGTACGACATACATTAACAATATTGGCATAGTTGATGCTCGATGGTCTTATCGGACGACCAACTATCTCATTCAATCAATAATATCTTAACTACACATCTTCGTACCGATTTATATCTTACGTCACATACATATTGCACAAACATAAGAGTTTGGTTCAAGTAAAGGACTGGTACGACATACATTAACAATATTGGCATAGTTGATGCTCGATGGTCTCATCGGACGGCCAATCATCTCATTCAATCAATAATAACTTAACTACACATCTTCGTACCGATTTATATCTTACGTCACATACATATTGCACAAACATAAGAGTTTGGTTCAAGTATGGTACTGGTACGACATACATTAACAATATTGGCATAGTTGATGCTCGATGGTCTTATCGGACGACCAACTATCTCATTCAATCAATAATATCTTAACTACACATCTTCGTACCGATTTATATCTTACGTCACATACATATTGCACAAACATAAGAGTTTGGCAAGTATGGTACTGGTACGACATACATTAACAATATTGGCATAGTTGATGCTCGATGGTCTTATCGGACGACCAACTATCTCATTCAATCAATAATATCTTAACTACACATCTTCGTACCGATTTATATCTTACGTCACATACATATTGCACAAACATAAGAGTTTGGTTCAAGTAAAGGACTGGTACGACATATCTTAACAATATTGGCATAGTTGATGCTCGATGGTCTCATCGGACGGCCAATCATCTCATTCAATCAATAATATCTTAACTACACATCTTCGTACCGATTTATATCTTACGTCACATACATATTGCACAAACATAAGAGTTTGGTTCAAGTAAAGGACTGGTACGACATATCTTAACAATATTGGCATAGTTGATGCTCGATGGTCTCATCGGACGGCCAATCATCTCATTCAATCAATAATAACTTAACTACACATCTTCGTACCGATTTATATCTTACGTCACATACATATTGCACAAACATAAGAGTTTGGTTCAAGTATGGTACTGGTACGACATACATTAACAATATTGGCATAGTTGATGCTCGATGGTCTTATCGGACGACCAACTATCTCATTCAATCAATAATATCTTAACTACACATCTTCGTACCGATTTATATCTTACGTCACATACATATTGCACAAACATAAGAGTTTGGTTCAAGTAAAGGACTGGTACGACATACATTAACAATATTGGCATAGTTGATGCTCGATGGTCTCATCGGACGGCCAATCATCTCATTCAATCAATAATAACTTAACTACACATCTTCGTACCGATTTATATCTTACGTCACATACATATTGCACAAACATAAGAGTTTGGTTCAAGTATGGTACTGGTACGACATACATTAACAATATTGGCATAGTTGATGCTCGATGGTCTTATCGGACGACCAACTATCTCATTCAATCAATAATATCTTAACTACACATCTTCGTACCGATTTATATCTTACGTCACATACATATTGCACAAACATAAGAGTTTGGTTCAAGTAAAGGACTGGTACGACATACATTAACAATATTGGCATAGTTGATGCTCGATGGTCTCATCGGACGGCCAATCATCTCATTCAATCAATAATATCTTAACTACACATCTTCGTACCGATTTATATCTTACGTCACATACATATTGCACAAACATAAGAGTTTGGCAAGTATGGTACTGGTACGACATACATTAACAATATTGGCATAGTTGATGCTCGATGGTCTTATCGGACGACCAACTATCTCATTCAATCAATAATATCTTAACTACACATCTTCGTACCGATTTATATCTTACGTCACATACATATTGCACAAACATAAGAGTTTGGTTCAAGTAAAGGACTGGTACGACATATCTTAACAATATTGGCATAGTTGATGCTCGATGGTCTCATCGGACGGCCAATCATCTCATTCAATCAATAATATCTTAACTACACATCTTCGTACCGATTTATATCTTACGTCACATACATATTGCACAAACATAAGAGTTTGGTTCAAGTAAAGGACTGGTACGACATATCTTAACAATATTGGCATAGTTGATGCTCGATGGTCTCATCGGACGGCCAATCATCTCATTCAATCAATAATATCTTAACTACACATCTTCGTACCGATTTATATCTTACGTCACATACATATTGCACAAACATAAGAGTTTGGTTCAAGTAAAGGACTGGTACGACATATCTTAACAATATTGGCATAGTTGATGCTCGATGGTCTCATCGGACGGCCAATCATCTCATTCAATCAATAATATCTTAACTACACATCTTCGTACCGATTTATATCTTACGTCACATACATATTGCACAAACATAAGAGTTTGGTTCAAGTAAAGGACTGGTACGACATATCTTAACAATATTGGCATAGTTGATGCTCGATGGTCTCATCGGACGGCCAATCATCTCATTCAATCAATAATATCTTAACTACACATCTTCGTACCGATTTATATCTTACGTCACATACATATTGCACAAACATAAGAGTTTGGTTCAAGTAAAGGACTGGTACGACATATCTTAACAATATTGGCATAGTTGATGCTCGATGGTCTCATCGGACGGCCAATCATCTCATTCAATCAATAATAACTTAACTACACATCTTCGTACCGATTTATATCTTACGTCACATACATATTGCACAAACATAAGAGTTTGGTTCAAGTATGGTACTGGTACGACATACATTAACAATATTGGCATAGTTGATGCTCGATGGTCTTATCGGACGACCAACTATCTCATTCAATCAATAATATCTTAACTACACATCTTCGTACCGATTTATATCTTACGTCACATACATATTGCACAAACATAAGAGTTTGGTTCAAGTAAAGGACTGGTACGACATATATTAACAATATTGGCATAGTTGATGCTCGATGGTCTCATCGACGGCCAATCATCTCATTCAATCAATAATATCTTAACTACACATCTTCGTACCGATTTATATCTTACGTCACATACATATTGCACAAACATAAGAGTTTGGCAAGTATGGTACTGGTACGACATACATTAACAATATTGGCATAGTTGATGCTCGATGGTCTTATCGGACGACCAACTATCTCATTCAATCAATAATATCTTAACTACACATCTTCGTACCGATTTATATCTTACGTCACATACATATTGCACAAACATAAGAGTTTGGTTCAAGTAAAGGACTGGTACGACATATCTTAACAATATTGGCATAGTTGATGCTCGATGGTCTCATCGGACGGCCAATCATCTCATTCAATCAATAATATCTTAACTACACATCTTCGTACCGATTTATATCTTACGTCACATACATATTGCACAAACATAAGAGTTTGGTTTCAAGTAAAGGACTGGTACGACATATATTAACAATATTGGCATAGTTGATGCTCGATGGTCTCATCGGACGGCCAATCATCTCATTCAATCAATAATAACTTAACTACACATCTTCGTACCGATTTATATCTTACGTCACATACATATTGCACAAACATAAGAGTTTGGTTCAAGTATGGTACTGGTACGACATACATTAACAATATTGGCATAGTTGATGCTCGATGGTCTTATCGGACGACCAACTATCTCATTCAATCAATAATATCTTAACTACACATCTTCGTACCGATTTATATCTTACGTCACATACATATTGCACAAACATAAGAGTTTGGCAAGTATGGTACTGGTACGACATACATTAACAATATTGGCATAGTTGATGCTCGATGGTCTTATCGGACGACCAACTATCTCATTCAATCAATAATATCTTAACTACACATCTTCGTACCGATTTATATCTTACGTCACATACATATTGCACAAACATAAGAGTTTGGTTCAAGTAAAGGACTGGTACGACATATCTTAACAATATTGGCATAGTTGATGCTCGATGGTCTCATCGGACGGCCAATCATCTCATTCAATCAATAATATCTTAACTACACATCTTCGTACCGATTTATATCTTACGTCACATACATATTGCACAAACATAAGAGTTTGGTTCAAGTAAAGGACTGGTACGACATATCTTAACAATATTGGCATAGTTGATGCTCGATGGTCTCATCGGACGGCCAATCATCTCATTCAATCAATAATAACTTAACTACACATCTTCGTACCGATTTATATCTTACGTCACATACATATTGCACAAACATAAGAGTTTGGTTCAAGTATGGTACTGGTACGACATACATTAACAATATTGGCATAGTTGATGCTCGATGGTCTTATCGGACGACCAACTATCTCATTCAATCAATAATATCTTAACTACACATCTTCGTACCGATTTATATCTTACGTCACATACATATTGCACAAACATAAGAGTTTGGTTCAAGTAAAGGACTGGTACGACATATATTAACAATATTGGCATAGTTGATGCTCGATGGTCTCATCGGACGGCCAATCATCTCATTCAATCAATAATATCTTAACTACACATATTCGTACCGATTTATATCTTACGTCACATACATATTGCACAAACATAAGAGTTTGGTTCAAGTATGGTACTGGTACGACATACATTAACAATATTGGCATAGTTGATGCTCGATGGTCTTATCGGACGACCAACTATCTCATTCAATCAATAATATCTTAACTACACATCTTCGTACCGATTTATATCTTACGTCACATACATATTGCACAAACATAAGAGTTTGGTTCAAGTAAAGGACTGGTACGACATATATTAACAATATTGGCATAGTTGATGCTCGATGGTCTCATCGGACGGCCAATCATCTCATTCAATCAATAATATCTTAACTACACATCTTCGTACCGATTTATATCTTACGTCACATACATATTGCACAAACATAAGAGTTTGGCAAGTATGGTACTGGTACGACATACATTAACAATATTGGCATAGTTGATGCTCGATGGTCTTATCGGACGACCAACTATCTCATTCAATCAATAATATCTTAACTACACATCTTCGTACCGATTTATATCTTACGTCACATACATATTGCACAAACATAAGAGTTTAGTTCAAGTAAAGGACTGGTACGACATATCTTAACAATATTGGCATAGTTGATGCTCGATGGTCTCATCGGACGGCCAATCATCTCATTCAATCAATAATATCTTAACTACACATCTTCGTACCGATTTATATCTTACGTCACATACATATTGCACAAACATAAGAGTTTGGTTCAAGTAAAGGACTGGTACGACATATATTAACAATATTGGCATAGTTGATGCTCGATGGTCTCATCGGACGGCCAATCATCTCATTCAATCAATAATAACTTAACTACACATCTTCGTACCGATTTATATCTTACGTCACATACATATTGCACAAACATAAGAGTTTGGTTCAAGTATGGTACTGGTACGACATACATTAACAATATTGGCATAGTTGATGCTCGATGGTCTTATCGGACGACCAACTATCTCATTCAATCAATAATATCTTAACTACACATCTTCGTACCGATTTATATCTTACGTCACATACATATTGCACAAACATAAGAGTTTGGTTCAAGTAAAGGACTGGTACGACATATATTAACAATATTGGGATAGTTGATGCTCGATAGTCTCATCGGACGGCCAATCATCTCATTCAATCAATAATATCTTAACTACACATCTTCGTACCGATTTATATCTTACGTCACATACATATTGCACAAACATAAGAGTTTGGCAAGTATGGTACTGGTACGACATACATTAACAATATTGGCATAGTTGATGCTCGATGGTCTTATCGGACGACCAACTATCTCATTCAATCAATAATATCTTAACTACACATCTTCGTACCGATTTATATCTTACGTCACATACATATTGCACAAACATAAGAGTTTGGTTCAAGTAAAGGACTGGTACGACATACATTAACAATATTGGCATAGTTGATGCTCGATGGTCTTATCGGACGACCAACTATCTCATTCAATCAATAATATCTTAACTACACATCTTCGTACCGATTTATATCTTACGTCACATACATATTGCACAAACATAAGAGTTTGGTTCAAGTAAAGGACTGGTACGACATATCTTAACAATATTGGCATAGTTGATGCTCGATGGTCTCATCGGACGGCCAATCATCTCATTCAATCAATAATATCTTAACTACACATCTTCGTACCGATTTATATCTTACGTCACATACATATTGCACAAACATAAGAGTTTGGTTCAAGTAAAGGACTGGTACGACATATCTTAACAATATTGGCATAGTTGATGCTCGATGGTCTCATCGGACGGCCAATCATCTCATTCAATCAATAATATCTTAACTACACATCTTCGTACCGATTTATATCTTACGTCACATACATATTGCACAAACATAAGAGTTTGGTTCAAGTAAAGGACTGGTACGACATATCTTAACAATATTGGCATAGTTGATGCTCGATGGTCTCATCGGACGGCCAATCATCTCATTCAATCAATAATATCTTAACTACACATCTTCGTACCGATTTATATCTTACGTCACATACATATTGCACAAACATAAGAGTTTGGTTCAAGTATGGTACTGGTACGACATACATTAACAATATTGGCATAGTTGATGCTCGATGGTCTTATCGGACGACCAACTATCTCATTCAATCAATAATATCTTAACTACACATCTTCGTACCGATTTATATCTTACGTCACATACATATTGCACAAACATAAGAGTTTGGTTCAAGTAAAGGACTGGTACGACATATATTAACAATATTGGCATAGTTGATGCTCGATGGTCTCATCGGACGGCCAATCATCTCATTCAATCAATAATATCTTAACTACACATCTTCGTACCGATTTATATCTTACGTCACATACATATTGCACAAACATAAGAGTTTGGTTCAAGTATGGTACTGGTACGACATACATTAACAATATTGGCATAGTTGATGCTCGATGGTCTTATCGGACGACCAACTATCTCATTCAATCAATAATATCTTAACTACACATCTTCGTACCGATTTATATCTTACGTCACATACATATTGCACAAACATAAGAGTTTGGTTCAAGTAAAGGACTGGTACGACATATCTTAACAATATTGGCATAGTTGATGCTCGATGGTCTCATCGGACGGCCAATCATCTCATTCAATCAATAATATCTTAACTACACATCTTCGTACCGATTTATATCTTACGTCACATACATATTGCACAAACATAAGAGTTTGGTTCAAGTATGGTACTGGTACGACATACATTAACAATATTGGCATAGTTGATGCTCGATGGTCTTATCGGACGACCAACTATCTCATTCAATCAATAATATCTTAACTACACATCTTCGTACCGATTTATATCTTACGTCACATACATATTGCACAAACATAAGAGTTTGGTTCAAGTAAAGGACTGGTACGACATATATTAACAATATTGGCATAGTTGATGCTCGATGGTCTCATCGGACGGCCAATCATCTCATTCAATCAATAATATCTTAACTACACATCTTCGTACCGATTTATATCTTACGTCACATACATATTGCACAAACATAAGAGTTTGGTTCAAGTAAAGGACTGGTACGACATATATTAACAATATTGGCATAGTTGATGCTCGATGGTCTCATCGGACGGCCAATCATCTCATTCAATCAATAATATCTTAACTACACATCTTCGTACCGATTTATATCTTACGTCACATACATATTGCACAAACATAAGAGTTTGGTTCAAGTAAAGGACTGGTACGACATATCTTAACAATATTGGCATAGTTGATGCTCGATGGTCTCATCGGACGGCCAATCATCTCATTCAATCAATAATATCTTAACTACACATCTTCGTACCGATTTATATCTTACGTCACATACATATTGCACAAACATAAGAGTTTGGTTCAAGTATGGTACTGGTACGACATACATTAACAATATTGGCATAGTTGATGCTCGATGGTCTTATCGGACGACCAACTATCTCATTCAATCAATAATATCTTAACTACACATCTTCGTACCGATTTATATCTTACGTCACATACATATTGCACAAACATAAGAGTTTGGTTCAAGTAAAGGACTGGTACGACATATATTAACAATATTGGGATAGTTGATGCTCGATAGTCTCATCGGACGGCCAATCATCTCATTCAATCAATAATATCTTAACTACACATCTTCGTACCGATTTATATCTTACGTCACATACATATTGCACAAACATAAGAGTTTGGTTCAAGTATGGTACTGGTACGACATACATTAACAATATTGGCATAGTTGATGCTCGATGGTCTTATCGGACGACCAACTATCTCATTCAATCAATAATATCTTAACTACACATCTTCGTACCGATTTATATCTTACGTCACATACATATTGCACAAACATAAGAGTTTAGTTCAAGTAAAGGACTGGTACGACATATCTTAACAATATTGGCATAGTTGATGCTCGATGGTCTCATCGGACGGCCAATCATCTCATTCAATCAATAATATCTTAACTACACATCTTCGTACCGATTTATATCTTACGTCACATACATATTGCACAAACATAAGAGTTTGGTTCAAGTAAAGGACTGGTACGACATATCTTAACAATATTGGCATAGTTGATGCTCGATGGTCTCATCGGACGGCCAATCATCTCATTCAATCAATAATATCTTAACTACACATCTTCGTACCGATTTATATCTTACGTCACATACATATTGCACAAACATAAGAGTTTGGTTCAAGTAAAGGACTGGTACGACATATATTAACAATATTGGCATAGTTGATGCTCGATGGTCTCATCGGACGGCCAATCATCTCATTCAATCAATAATATCTTAACTACACATCTTCGTACCGATTTATATCTTACGTCACATACATATTGCACAAACATAAGAGTTTGGTTCAAGTATGGGACTGGTACGACATATATTAACAATATTGGGATAGTTCATGCTCGATGGTCTTATCGGACGACCAACTATCTCATTCAATCAATAATATCTTAACTACACATCTTCGTACCGATTTATATCTTACGTCACATACATATTGCACAAACATAAGAGTTTGGTTCAAGTATAGGACTGGTACGACATATATTAACAATATTGGCATAGTTGATGCTCGATGGTCTTATCGGACGACCAACTATCTCATTCAATCAATAATATCTTAACTACACATCTTCGTAACGATTTATATCTTATACGTCACATACATATTGCACAAACATAAGAGTTTGGTTCAAGTAAAGGACTGGTACGACATATATTAACAATATTGGCATAGTTCATGCTCGATGGTCTCATCGGACGGCCAATCATCTCATTCAATCAATAATATCTTAACTACACATCTTCGTACCGATTTATATCTTACGTCACATACATATTGCACAAACATAAGAGTTTGGTTCAAGTAAAGGACTGGTACGACATATATTAACAATATTGGCATAGTTGATGCTCGATGGTCTCATCGGACGGTCAATCATTTCATTCAATCAATAATATCTTAACTACACATCTTCGTACCGATTTATATCTTACGTCACATACATATTGCACAAACATAAGAGTTTGGTTCAAGTAAAGGACTGGTACGACATATATTAACAATATTGGCATAGTTGATGCTCGATGGTCTCATCGGACGGCCAATCATCTCATTCAATCAATAATATCTTAACTACACATCTTCGTACCGATTTATATCTTACGTCACATACATATTGCACAAACATAAGAGTTTGGTTCAAGTATGGGACTGGTACGACATATATTAACAATATTGGGATAGTTCATGCTCGATGGTCTTATCGGACGACCAACTATCTCATTCAATCCATAATATCTTAACTACACATCTTCGTACCGATTTATATCTTACGTCACATACATATTGCACAAACATAAGAGTTTGGTTCAAGTATGGTACTGGTACGACATATATTAACAATATTGGGATAGTTGATGCTCGATGGTCTTATCGGACGACCAACTATCTCATTCAATCAATAATATCTTAACTACACATCTTCGTACCGACTTATATCTTACGTCACATACATATTGCACAAACATAAGAGTTTGGTTCAAGTATGGGACTGGTACGACATATATTAACAATATTGGGATAGTTGATGCTCGATGGTCTTATCGGACGACCAACTATCTCATTCAATCAATAATATCTAAACTACACATCTTCGTACCGATTTATATCTTACGTCACATACATATTGCACAAACATAAGAGTTTGGTTCAAGTAAAGGACTGGTACGACATATATTAACAATATTGGCATAGTTGATGCTCGATGGTCTCATCGGACGGCCAATCATTTCATTCAATCAATAATATCTTAACTACACATCTTCGTACCGATTTATATCTTACGTCACATACATATTGCACAAACATAAGAGTTTGGTTCAAGTATGGTACTGGTACGACATATATTAACAATATTGGGATAGTTCATGCTCGATGGTCTTATCGGACGACCAACTATCTCATTCTATCAATAATATCTTAACTACACATCTTCGTACCGACTTATATCTTACGTCACATACATATTGCACAAACATAAGAGTTTGGTTCAAGTATGGGACTGGTACGACATATATTAACAATATTGGGATAGTTCATGCTCGATGGTCTTATCGGACGACCAACTATCTCATTCTATCAATAATATCTTAACTACACATCTTCGTACCGATTTATATCTTACGTCACATACATATTGCACAAACATAAGAGTTTGGTTCAAGTATGGTACTGGTACGACATATATTAACAATATTGGGATAGTTCATGCTCGATGGTCTTATCGGACGACCAACTATCTCATTCTATCAATAATATCTTAACTACACATCTTCGTACCGATTTATATCTTACGTCACATACATATTGCACAAACATAAGAGTTTGGTTCAAGTAAGGGACTGGTACGACATATCTTAACAATATTGGCATAGTTGATGCTCGATGGTCTCATCGGACGGCCAATCATCTCATTCAATCAATAATATCTTAACTACACATATTCGTACCGATTTATATCTTACGTCACATACATATTGCACAAACATAAGAGTTTGGTTCAAGTAAAGGACTGGTACGACATATATTAACAATATTGGCATAGTTGATGCTCGATGGTCTCATCGGACGGCCAATCATCTCATTCAATCAATAATATCTTAACTACACATCTTCGTACCGATTTATATCTTACGTCACATACATATTGCACAAACATAAGAGTTTGGTTCAAGTAAAGGACTGGTACGACATATCTTAACAATATTGGCATAGTTGATGCTCGATGGTCTCATCGGACGGCCAATCATCTCATTCAATCAATAATATCTTAACTACACATCTTCGTACCGATTTATATCTTACGTCACATACATATTGCACAAACATAAGAGTTTGGTTCAAGTATGGTACTGGTACGACATACATTAACAATATTGGCATAGTTGATGCTCGATGGTCTTATCGGACGACCAACTATCTCATTCAATCAATAATATCTTAACTACACATCTTCGTACCGATTTATATCTTACGTCACATACATATTGCACAAACATAAGAGTTTGGTTCAAGTAAAGGACTGGTACGACATATCTTAACAATATTGGCATAGTTGATGCTCGATGGTCTCATCGGACGGCCAATCATCTCATTCAATCAATAATATCTTAACTACACATCTTCGTACCGATTTATATCTTACGTCACATACATATTGCACAAACATAAGAGTTTAGTTCAAGTAAAGGACTGGTACGACATATCTTAACAATATTGGCATAGTTGATGCTCGATGGTCTCATCGGACGGCCAATCATCTCATTCAATCAATAATATCTTAACTACACATCTTCGTACCGATTTATATCTTACGTCACATACATATTGCACAAACATAAGAGTTTGGTTCAAGTAAAGGACTGGTACGACATACATTAACAATATTGGCATATTTGATGCTCGATGGTCTCATCGGACGGCCAATCATCTCATTCAATCAATAATATCTTAACTACACATCTTCGTACCGATTTATATCTTACGTCACATACATATTGCACAAACATAAGAGTTTGGTTCAAGTAAAGGACTGGTACGACATATCTTAACAATATTGGCATAGTTGATGCTCGATGGTCTCATCGGACGGCCAATCATCTCATTCAATCAATAATATCTTAACTACACATCTTCGTACCGATTTATATCTTACGTCACATACATATTGCACAAACATAAGAGTTTGGTTCAAGTAAAGGACTGGTACGACATATATTAACAATATTGGCATAGTTGATGCTCGATGGTCTCATCGGACGGCCAATCATCTCATTCAATCAATAATATCTTAACTACACATCTTCGTACCGATTTATATCTTACGTCACATACATATTGCACAAACATAAGAGTTTGGTTCAAGTAAAGGACTGGTACGACATATATTAACAATATTGGCATAGTTGATGCTCGATGGTCTCATCGGACGGCCAATCATCTCATTCAATCAATAATATCTTAACTACACATCTTCGTACCGATTTATATCTTACGTCACATACATATTGCACAAACATAAGAGTTTGGTTCAAGTAAAGGACTGGTACGACATATCTTAACAATATTGGCATAGTTGATGCTCGATGGTCTCATCGGACGGCCAATCATCTCATTCAATCAATAATATCTTAACTACACATCTTCGTACCGATTTATATCTTACGTCACATACATATTGCACAAACATAAGAGTTTGGTTCAAGTATGGTACTGGTACGACATACATTAACAATATTGGCATAGTTGATGCTCGATGGTCTTATCGGACGACCAACTATCTCATTCAATCAATAATATCTTAACTACACATCTTCGTACCGATTTATATCTTACGTCACATACATATTGCACAAACATAAGAGTTTGGTTCAAGTAAAGGACTGGTACGACATATCTTAACAATATTGGCATAGTTGATGCTCGATGGTCTCATCGGACGGCCAATCATCTCATTCAATCAATAATATCTTAACTACACATCTTCGTACCGATTTATATCTTACGTCACATACATATTGCACAAACATAAGAGTTTGGTTCAAGTAAAGGACTGGTACGACATATCTTAACAATATTGGCATAGTTGATGCTCGATGGTCTCATCGGACGGCCAATCATCTCATTCAATCAATAATATCTTAACTACACATATTCGTACCGATTTATATCTTACGTCACATACATATTGCACAAACATAAGAGTTTGGTTCAAGTAAAGGACTGGTACGACATATCTTAACAATATTGGCATAGTTGATGCTCGATGGTCTCATCGGACGGCCAATCATCTCATTCAATCAATAATATCTTAACTACACATCTTCGTACCGATTTATATCTTACGTCACATACATATTGCACAAACATAAGAGTTTGGTTCAAGTAAAGGACTGGTACGACATACATTAACAATATTGGCATAGTTGATGCTCGATGGTCTTATCGGACGACCAACTATCTCATTCAATCAATAATATCTTAACTACACATCTTCGTACCGATTTATATCTTACGTCACATATATATTGCACAAACATAAGAGTTTGGTTCAAGTAAAGGACTGGTACGACATATATTAACAATATTGGCATAGTTGATGTTCGATGGTCTCATCGGACGGCCAATCATCTCATTCAATCAATAATATCTTAACTACACATCTTCGTACCGATTTATATCTTACGTCACATACATATTGCACAAACATAAGAGTTTGGTTCAAGTAAAGGACTGGTACGACATTATATTAACAATATTGGCATAGTTGATGCTCGATGGTCTCATCGGACGGCCAATCATCTCATTCAATCAATAATATCTTAACTACACATTTTCGTACCGATTTATATCTTACGTCACATACATATTGCACAAACATAAGAGTTTGGTTCAAGTAAAGGACTGGTACGACATATATTAACAATATTGGGATAGTTGATGTTCGATGGTCTCATCGGACGGCCAATCATCTCATTCAATCAATAATATCTTAACTACACATCTTCGTACCGATTTATATCTTACGTCACATACATATTGCACAAACATAAGAGTTTGGTTCAAGTAAAGGACTGGTACGACATATATTAACAATATTGGCATAGTTGATGCTCGATGGTCTCATCGGACGGCCAATCATCTCATTCAATCAATAATATCTTAACTACACATCTTCGTACCGATTTATATCTTACGTCACATACATATTGCACAAACATAAGAGTTTGGTTCAAGTATGGGACTGGTACGACATATATTAACAATATTGGGATAGTTCATGCTCGATGGTCTTATCGGACGACCAACTATCTCATTCAATCAATAATATCTTAACTACACATCTTCGTACCGATTTATATCTTACGTCACATACATATTGCACAAACATAAGAGTTTGGTTCAAGTATGGGACTGGTACGACATATATTAACAATATTGGCATAGTTGATGCTCGATGGTCTTATCGGACGACCAACTATCTCATTCAATCAATAATATCTTAACTACACATCTTCGTAACGATTTATATCTTATACGTCACATACATATTGCACAAACATAAGAGTTTGGTTCAAGTAAAGGACTGGTACGACATATATTAACAATATTGGGATAGTTCATGCTCGATGGTCTCATCGGACGGCCAATCATCTCATTCAATCAATAATATCTTAACTACACATCTTCGTACCGATTTATATCTTACGTCACATATATATTGCACAAACATAAGAGTTTGGTTCAAGTAAAGGACTGGTACGACATTATATTAACAATATTGGCATAGTTGATGCTCGATGGTCTCATCGGACGGCCAATCATCTCATTCAATCAATAATATCTTAACTACACATCTTCGTACCGATTTATATCTTATGTCACATACATATTGCACAAACATAAAAGTTTGGTTCAAGTAAAGGACTGGTACGAC
This sequence comes from Tipula lateralis, assembly GCA_963932295.1. Lineage (NCBI taxonomy): Eukaryota > Metazoa > Arthropoda > Insecta > Diptera > Tipulidae > Tipula > Tipula lateralis. Next base: position 34,133,437 of record OZ010739.1, on the reverse strand, counting down.
ATATATTAACAATATTGGCATAGTTGATGCTCGATGGTCTTATCGGACGACCAACTATCTCATTCAATCAATAATATCTTAACTACACATCTTCGTACCGATTTATATCTTACGTCACATACATATTGCACAAACATAAGAGTTTGGTTCAAGTAAAGGACTGGTACGACATATATTAACAATATTGGCATAGTTGATGTTCGATGGTCTCATCGGACGGCCAATCATCTCATTCAATCAATAATATCTTAACTACACATCTTCGTACCGATTTATATCTTACGTCACATACATATTGCACAAACATAAGAGTTTGGTTCAAGTAAAGGACTGGTACGACATATATAAACAATATTGGCATAGTTGATGCTCGATGGTCTCATCGGACGGCCAATCATCTCATTCAATCAATAATATCTTAACTACACATCTTCGTACCGATTTATATCTTACGTCACATACATATTGCACAAACATAAGAGTTTGGTTCACGTAAAGGACTGGTACGACATATATTAACAATATTGGCATAGTTGATGCTCGATGGTCTCATCGGACGGTCAATCATTTCATTCAATCAATAATATCTTAACTACACATCTTCGTACCGATTTATATCTTACGTCACATACATATTGCACAAACATAAGAGTTTGGTTCAAGTAAAGGACTGGTACGACATATATTAACAATATTGGCATAGTTGATGCTCGATGGTCTCATCGGACGGCCAATCATCTCATTCAATCAATAATATCTTAACTACACATCTTCGTACCGATTTATATCTTACGTCACATACATATTGCACAAACATAAGAGTTTGGTTCAAGTAAAGGACTGGTACGACATTATATTAACAATATTGGCATAGTTGATGCTCGATGGTCTCATCGGACGGCCAATCATCTCATTCAATCAATAATATCTTAACTACACATCTTCGTACCGATTTATATCTTATGTCACATACATATTGCACAAACATAAAAGTTTGGTTCAAGTAAAGGACTGGTACGACATATATTAACAATATTGGCATAGTTGATGCTCGATGGTCTTATCGGACGACCAACTATCTCATTCAATCAATAATATCTTAACTACACATCTTCGTACCGATTTATATCTTACGTCACATACATATTGCACAAACATAAGAGTTTGGTTAAAGTATGGGACTGGTACGACATATATTAACAATATTGGGATAGTTCATGCTCGATGGTCTTATCGGACGACCAACTATCTCATTCAATCCATAATATCTTAACTACACATCTTCGTACCGATTTATATCTTACGTCACATACATATTGCACAAACATAAGAGTTTGGTTCAAGTATGGTACTGGTACGACATATATTAACAATATTGGGATAGTTGATGCTCGATGGTCTTATCGGACGACCAACTATCTCATTCAATCAATAATATCTAAACTACACATCTTCGTACCGATTTATATCTTACGTCACATACATATTGCACAAACATAAGAGTTTGGTTCAAGTAAAGGACTGGTACGACATATATTAACAATATTGGCATAGTTGATGCTCGATGGTCTCATCGGACGGCCAATCATTTCATTCAATCAATAATATCTTAACTACACATCTTCGTACCGATTTATATCTTACGTCACATACATATTGCACAAACATAAGAGTTTGGTTCAAGTATGGTACTGGTACGACATATATTAACAATATTGGGATAGTTCATGCTCGATGGTCTTATCGGACGACCAACTATCTCATTCTATCAATAATATCTTAACTACACATCTTCGTACCGACTTATATCTTACGTCACATACATATTGCACAAACATAAGAGTTTGGTTCAAGTATGGGACTGGTACGACATATATTAACAATATTGGCATAGTTGATGCTCGATGGTCTCATCGGACGGCCAATCATCTCATTCAATCAATAATATCTTAACTACACATCTTCGTACCGATTTATATCTTACGTCACATACATATTGCACAAACATAAGAGTTTGGTTCAAGTAAAGGACTGGTACGACATATATTAACAATATTGGGATAGTTCATGCTCGATGGTCTTATCGGACGACCAACTATCTCATTCAATCAATAATATCTAAACTACACATCTTCGTACCGATTTATATCTTACGTCACATACATATTGCACAAACATAAGAGTTTGGTTCAAGTATGGTACTGGTACGACATATATTAACAATATTGGGATAGTTCATGCTCGATGGTCTTATCGGACGACCAACTATCTCATTCTATCAATAATATCTTAACTACACATCTTCGTACCGACTTATATCTTACGTCACATACATATTGCACAAACATAAGAGTTTGGTTCAAGTATGGGACTGGTACGACATATATTAACAATATTGGCATAGTTCATGCTCGATGGTCTCATCGGACGACCAACTATCTCATTCAATCAATAATATCTTAACTACACATCTTCGTACCGATTTATATCTTACGTCACATACATATTGCACAAACATAAGAGTTTGGTTCAAGTATGGGACTGGTACGACATATATTAACAATATTGGGATAGTTGATGCTCGATGGTCTTATCGGACGACCAACTATCTCATTCAATCAATAATATCTAAACTACACATCTTCGTACCGATTTATATCTTACGTCACATACATATTGCACAAACATAAGAGTTTGGTTCAAGTAAAGGACTGGTACGACATATATTAACAATATTGGCATAGTTGATGCTCGATGGTCTCATCGGACGGCCAATCATCTCATTCAATCAATAATATCTTAACTACACATCTTCGTACCGATTTATATCTTACGTCACATACATATTGCACAAACATAAGAGTTTGGTTCAAGTAAGGGACTGGTACGACATATATTAACAATATTGGCATAGTTGATGCTCGATAGTCTCATCGGACGGCCAATCATCTCATTCAATCAATAATATCTTAACTACACATCTTCGTAACGATTTATATCTTATACGTCACATACATATTGCACAAACATAAGAGTTTGGTTCAAGTAAAGGACTGGTGCGACATATATTAACAATATTGGCATAGTTGATGCTCGATGGTCTCATCGGGCGGCCAATCATCTCATTCAATAAATAATATCTTAACTACACATCTTCGTACCGATTTATATCTTACGTCACATACATATTGCACAAACATAAGAATTTGGTTCAAGTATGGGACTGGTACGACATATCTTAACAGTATTGGCATAGTTGATGCTCGATGGTCTTATCGGACGACCAACTATCTCATTCAATCAATAATATCTTAACTACACATCTTCGTACCGATTTATATCTTACGTCACATACATATTGCAAAAACATAAGAGTTTGGTTCAAGTAAAGGACTGGTACGACATATATTAACAATATTGGCATAGTTGATGCTCGATGGTCTTATCGGACGACCAACTATCTCATTCAATCAATAATATCTTAACTACACATCTTCGTACCGATTTATATCTTACGTCACATACATATTGCACAAACATAAGAGTTTGGTTCAAGCAAAGGACTGGTACGACATATATTAACAATATTGGCATAGTTGATGCTCGATGGTCTCATCGGACGGCCAATCATCTCATTCAATCAATAATATCTTAACTACACATCTTCGTACCGATTTATATCTTACGTCACATACATATTGCACAAACATAAGAGTTTGGTTCAAGTAAAGGACTGGTACGACATATATTAACAATATTGGCATAGTTGATGCTCGATGGTCTTATCGGACGACCAACTATCTCATTCAATCAATAATATCTTAACTACACATCTTCGTACCGATTTATATCTTACGTCACATACATATTGCACAAACATAAGAGTTTGGTTCAAGCAAAGGACTGGTACGACATATATTAACAATATTGGCATAGTTGATGCTCGATGGTCTCATCGGACGGCCAATCATCTCATTCAATCAATAATATCTTAACTACACATCTTCGTACCGATTTATATCTTACGTCACATACATATTGCACAAACATAAGAGTTTGGTTCAAGTAAAGGACTGGTACGACATATATTAACAATATTGGCATAGTTGATGCTCGATGGTCTCATCGGACGGCCAATCATCTCATTCAATCAATAATATCTTAACTACACATCTTCGTACCGATTTATATCTTACGTCACATACATATTGCACAAACATAAGAGTTTGGTTCAAGTATGGTACTGGTACGACATACATTAACAATATTGGCATAGTTGATGCTCGATGGTCTTATCGGACGACCAACTATCTCATTCAATCAATAATATCTTAACTACACATCTTCGTACCGATTTATATCTTACGTCACATACATATTGCAAAAACATAAGAGTTTGGTTCAAGTAAAGGACTGGTACGACATATATTAACAATATTGGCATAGTTGATGCTCGATGGTCTCATACATATGTCACATACATATTGCACAAACATAAGAGTTTAGTTCAAGTAAAGGACTGGTACGACACATATTAACAATATTGGCATAGTTGATGCTCGATGGTCTCATCGGACGGCCAATCATCTCATTCAATCAATAATATCTTAACTACACATCTTCGTACCGATTTATATCTTACGTCACATACATATTGCACAAACATAAGAGTTTGGTTCAAGTAAAGGACTGGTACGACATATATTAACAATATTGGCATAGTTGATGCTCGATGGTCTCATCGGACGGCCAATCATCTCATTCAATCAATAATATCTTAACTACACATCTTCGTACCGATTTATATCTTACGTCACATACATATTGCACAAACATAAGAGTTTGGTTCAAGTATGGGACTGGTACGACATATATTAACAATATTGGCATAGTTGATGCTCGATGGTCTTATCGGACGACCAACTATCTCATTCAATCAATAATATCCTAACTACACATCTTCGTACCGATTTATATCTTACGTCACATACATATTGCACAAACATAAGAGTTTGGTTCAAGTATGGGACTGGTACGACATATATTAACAATATTGGGATAGTTCATGCTCGATGGTCTTATCGGACGACCAACTATCTCATTCAATCAATAATATCTTAACTACACATCTTCGTACCGATTTATATCTTATGTCACATACATATTGCACAAACATAAGAGTTTGCTTCAAGTAAAGGACTGGTACGACATATCTTAACAATATTGGCATAGTTGATGCTCGATGGTCTTATCGGACGACCAACTATCTCATTCAATCAATAATATCTTAACTACACATCTTCGTACCGATTTATATCTTACGTCACATACATATTGCACAAACATAAGAGTTTGGTTCAAGTAAAGGACTGGTACGACATATATTAACAATATTGGCATAGTTGATGCTCGATGGTCTCATCGGACGGCCAATCATCTCATTCAATCAATAATATCTTAACTACACATCTTCGTACCGATTTATATCTTACGTCACATACATATTGCACAAACATAAGAGTTTGGTTCAAGTAAAGGACTGGTACGACATATATTAACAGTATTGGCATAGTTGATGCTCGATGGTCTTATCGGACGACCAACTATCTCATTCAATCAATAATATCTTAACTACACATCTTCGTACCGATTTATATCTTACGTCACATACATATTGCACAGACATAAGAGTTTGGTTCAAGTAAAGGACTGGTACGACATATATTAACAATATTGGCATAGTTGATGCTCGATGGTCTCATCGGACGGCCAATCATCTCATTCAATCAATAATATCTTAACTACACATCTTCGTACCGATTTATATCTTACGTCACATACATATTGCACAAACATAAGAGTTTGGTTCAAGTAAAGGACTGGTACGACATATATTAACAATATTGGCATAGTTGATGCTCGATGGTCTCATCGGACGGCCAATCATCTCATTCAATCAATAATATCTTAACTACACATCTTCGTACCGATTTATATCTTACGTCACATACATATTGCACAAACATAAGAGTTTGGTTCAAGTATGGGACTGGTACGACATATATTAACAATATTGGGATAGTTCATGCTCGTTGGTCTTATCGGACGACCAACTATCTCATTCAATCAATAATATCTTAACTACACATCTTCGTACCGATTTATATCTTACGTCACATACATATTGCACAAACATAAGAGTTTGGTTCAAGTAAGGGACTGGTACGACATATATTAACAATATTGGCATAGTTGATGCTCGATGGTCTCATCGGACGGCCAATCATCTCATTCAATCAATAATATCTTAACTACACATCTTCGTACCGATTTATATCTTACGTCACATACATATTGCACAAACATAAGAGTTTGGTTCAAGTATGGGACTGGTACGACATATATTAACAATATTGGCATAGTTGATGCTCGATAGTCTCATCGGACGGCCAATCATCTCATTCAATCAATAATATCTTAACTACACATCTTCGTACCGATTTATATCTTATACGTCACATACATATTGCACAAACATAAGAGTTTGGTTCAAGTAAGGGACTGGTACGACATATATTAACAATATTGGCATAGTTGATGCTCGATGGTCTCATCGGACGGCCAATCATCTCATTCAATCAATAATATCTTAACTACACATCTTCGTACCGATTTATATCTTACGTCACATACATATTGCACAAACATAAGAGTTTGGTTCAAGTATGGGACTGGTACGACATATATTAACAATATTGGCATAGTTGATGCTCGATAGTCTCATCGGACGGCCAATCATCTCATTCAATCAATAATATCTTAACTACACATCTTCGTAACGATTTATATCTTATACGTCACATACATATTGCACAAACATAAGAGTTTGGTTCAAGTAAACGACTGGTACGACATATATTAACAATATTGGGATAGTTCATGCTCGATGGTCTCATCGGACGGCCAATCATCTCATTCAATCAATAATATCTTAACTACACATCTTCGTAACGATTTATATCTTACGTCACATACATATTGCACAAACATAAGAGTTTGGTTCAAGTATGGGACTGGTACGACATATATTAACAATATTGGGATAGTTCATGCTCGATGGTCTTATCGGACGACCAACTATCTCATTCAATCAATAATATCTTAACTACACATCTTCGTACCGATTTATATCTCACGTCACATACATATTGCACAAACATAAGAATTTGGTTCAAGTATGGGACTGGTACGACATATATTAACAATATTGGGATAGTTCATGCTCGAAGGTCTTATCGGACGACCAACTATCTCATTCAATCAATAATATCTTAACTACACATCTTCGTACCGATTTAGATCTTACGTCACATACATATTGCACAAACATAAGAGTTTGGTTCAAGTAAGGGACTGGTACGACATATATTAACAATATTGGCATAGTTGATGCTCGATGGTCTCATCGGACGGCCAATCATCTCATTCAATCAATAATATCTTAACTACACATCTTCGTACCGATTTATATCTTACGTCACATACATATTGCACAAACATAAGAATTTGGTTCAAGTATGGGACTGGTACGACATATATTAACAATATTGTCATAGTTGATGCTCGATGGTCTCATCGGACGGCCAATCATTTCATTCAATCAATAATATCTTAACTACACATCTTCGTACCGATTTATATCTTACGTCACATACATATTGCACAAACATAAGAGTTTGGTTCAAGTAAAGGACTGGTACGACATATATTAACAATATTGGGATAGTTCATGCTCGATGGTCTCATCGGACGGCCAATCATCTCATTCAATCAATAATATCTTAACTACACATCTTCGTAACGATTTATATCTTACGTCACATACATATTGCACAAACATAAGAATTTGGTTGAAGTATGGGACTGGTACGACATATATTAACAATATTGGGATAGTTCATGCTCGAAGGTCTTATCGGACGACCAACTATCTCATTCAATCAATAATATCTTAACTACACATCTTCGTACCGATTTATATCTTACGTCACATACATATTGCACAAACATAAGAGTTTGGTTCAAGTATGGGACTGGTACGACATATATTAACAATATTGGGATAGTTCATGCTCGATAGTCTCATCGGACGGCCAATCATCTCATTCAATCAATAATATCTTAACTACACATCTTCGTAACGATTTATATCTTATACGTCACATACATATTGCACAAACATAAGAGTTTGGTTCAAGTAAAGGACTGGTACGACATATATTAACAATATTGGGATAGTTCATGCTCGATGGTCTCATCGGACGGCCAATCATCTCATTCAATCAATAATATCTTAACTACACATCTTCGTAACGATTTATATCTTACGTCACATACATATTGCACAAACATAAGAGTTTGGTTCAAGTATGGGACTGGTACGACATATATTAACAATATTGGGATAGTTCATGCTCGATGGTCTTATCGGACGACCAACTATCTCATTCAATCAATAATATCTTAACTACACATCTTCGTACCGATTTATATCTCACGTCACATACATATTGCACAAACATAAGAATTTGGTTCAAATATGGGACTGGTACGACATATATTAACAATATTGGGATAGTTCATGCTCGAAGGTCTTATCGGACGACCAACTATCTCATTCAATCAATAATATCTTAACTACACATCTTCGTACCGATTTAGATCTTACGTCACATACATATTGCACAAACATAAGAGTTTGGTTCAAGTAAGGGACTGGTACGACATATATTAACAATATTGGCATAGTTGATGCTCGATGGTCTCATCGGACGGCCAATCATCTCATTCAATCAATAATATCTTAACTACACATCTTCGTACCGATTTATATCTTACGTCACATACATATTGCACAAACATAAGAGTTTGGTTCAAGTATGGGACTGGTACGACATATATTAACAATATTGGCATAGTTGATGCTCGATAGTCTCATCGGACGGCCAATCATCTCATTCAATCAATAATATCTTAACTACACATCTTCGTAACGATTTATATCTTATACGTCACATACATATTGCACAAACATAAGAGTTTGGTTCAAGTAAGGGACTGGTACGACATATATTAACAATATTGGGATAGTTCATGCTCGATGGTCTCATCGGACGGCCAATCATCTCATTCAATCAATAATATCTTAACTACACATCTTCGTAACGATTTATATCTTACGTCACATACATATTGCACAAACATAAGAGTTTGGTTCAAGTATGGGACTGGTACGACATATATTAACAATATTGGGATAGTTCATGCTCGATGGTCTTATCGGACGACCAACTATCTCATTCAATCAATAATATCTTAACTACACATCTTCGTACCGATTTATATCTTACGTCACATACATATTGCACAAACATAAGAGTTTGGTTCAAGTATGGGACTGGTACGACATATATTAACAATATTGGGATAGTTCATGCTCGAAGGTCTTATCGGACGACCAACTATCTCATTCAATCAATAATATCTTAACTACACATCTTCGTACCGATTTATATCTTACGTCACATACATATTGCACAAACATAAGAGTTTGGTTCAAGTAAGGGACTGGTACGACATATATTAACAATATTGGCATAGTTGATGCTCGATGGTCTCATCGGACGGCCAATCATCTCATTCAATCAATAATATCTTAACTACACATCTTCGTACCGATTTATATCTTACGTCACATACATATTGCACAAACATAAGAGTTTGGTTCAAGTATGGGACTGGTACGACATATATTAACAATATTGGCATAGTTGATGCTCGATAGTCTCATCGGACGGCCAATCATCTCATTCAATCAATAATATCTTAACTACACATCTTCGTAACGATTTATATCTTATACGTCACATACATATTGCACAAACATAAGAGTTTGGTTCAAGTAAAGGACTGGTGCGACATATATTAACAATATTGGCATAGTTGATGCTCGATGGTCTCATCGGGCGGCCAATCATCTCATTCAATAAATAATATCTTAACTACACATCTTCGTACCGATTTATATCTTACGTCACATACATATTGCACAAACATAAGAATTTGGTTCAAGTATGGGACTGGTACGACATATCTTAACAGTATTGGCATAGTTGATGCTCGATGGTCTTATCGGACGACCAACTATCTCATTCAATCAATAATATCTTAACTACACATCTTCGTACCGATTTATATCTTACGTCACATACATATTGCAAAAACATAAGAGTTTGGTTCAAGTAAAGGACTGGTACGACATATATTAACAATATTGGCATAGTTGATGCTCGATGGTCTTATCGGACGACCAACTATCTCATTCAATCAATAATATCTTAACTACACATCTTCGTACCGATTTATATCTTACGTCACATACATATTGCACAAACATAAGAGTTTGGTTCAAGCAAAGGACTGGTACGACATATATTAACAATATTGGCATAGTTGATGCTCGATGGTCTCATCGGACGGCCAATCATCTCATTCAATCAATAATATCTTAACTACACATCTTCGTACCGATTTATATCTTACGTCACATACATATTGCACAAACATAAGAGTTTGGTTCAAGTAAAGGACTGGTACGACATATATTAACAATATTGGCATAGTTGATGCTCGATGGTCTCATCGGACGGCCAATCATCTCATTCAATCAATAATATCTTAACTACACATCTTCGTACCGATTTATATCTTACGTCACATACATATTGCACAAACATAAGAGTTTGGTTCAAGTATGGGACTGGTACGACATATCTTAACAGTATTGGCATAGTTGATGCTCGATGGTCTTATCGGACGACCAACTATCTCATTCAATCAATAATATCTTAACTACACATCTTCGTACCGATTTATATCTTACGTCACATACATATTGCAAAAACATAAGAGTTTGGTTCAAGTAAAGGACTGGTACGACATATATTAACAATATTGGCATAGTTGATGCTCGATGGTCTCATACATATGTCACATACATATTGCACAAACATAAGAGTTTGGTTCAAGTAAAGGACTGGTACGACACATATTAACAATATTGGCATAGTTGATGCTCGATGGTCTCATCGGACGGCCAATCATCTCATTCAATCAATAATATCTTAACTACACATCTTCGTACCGATTTATATCTTACGTCACATACATATTGCACAAACATAAGAGTTTGGTTCAAGTAAAGGACTGGTACGACATATATTAACAATATTGGCATAGTTGATGCTCGATGGTCTCATCGGACGGCCAATCATCTCATTCAATCAATAATATCTTAACTACACATCTTCGTACCGATTTATATCTTACGTCACATACATATTGCACAAACATAAGAGTTTGGTTCAAGTATGGGACTGGTACGACATATATTAACAATATTGGCATAGTTGATGCTCGATGGTCTTATCGGACGACCAACTATCTCATTCAATCAATAATATCCTAACTACACATCTTCGTACCGATTTATATCTTACGTCACATACATATTGCACAAACATAAGAGTTTGGTTCAAGTATGGGACTGGTACGACATATATTAACAATATTGGGATAGTTCATGCTCGATGGTCTTATCGGACGACCAACTATCTCATTCAATCAATAATATCTTAACTACACATCTTCGTACCGATTTATATCTTATGTCACATACATATTGCACAAACATAAGAGTTTGCTTCAAGTAAAGGACTGGTACGACATATCATAACAATATTGGCATAGTTGATGCTCGATGGTCTTATCGGACGACCAACTATCTCATTCAATCAATAATATCTTAACTACACATCTTCGTACCGATTTATATCTTACGTCACATACATATTGCACAAACATAAGAGTTTGGTTCAAGTAAAGGACTGGTACGACATATATTAACAATATTGGCATAGTTGATGCTCGATGGTCTCATCGGACGGCCAATCATCTCATTCAATCAATAATATCTTAACTACACATCTTCGTACCGATTTATATCTTACGTCACATACATATTGCACAAACATAAGAGTTTGGTTCAAGTAAAGGACTGGTACGACATATATTAACAATATTGGCATAGTTGATGCTCGATGGTCTCATCGGACGGCCAATCATCTCATTCAATCAATAATATCTTAACTACACATCTTCGTACCGATTTATATCTTACGTCACATACATATTGCACAAACATAAGAGTTTGGTTCAAGTATGGGACTGGTACGACATATATTAACAATATTGGGATAGTTCATGCTCGTTGGTCTTATCGGACGACCAACTATCTCATTCAATCAATAATATCTTAACTACACATCTTCGTACCGATTTATATCTTACGTCACATACATATTGCACAAACATAAGAGTTTGGTTCAAGTAAGGGACTGGTACGACATATATTAACAATATTGGCATAGTTGATGCTCGATGGTCTCATCGGACGGCCAATCATCTCATTCAATCAATAATATCTTAACTACACATCTTCGTACCGATTTATATCTTACGTCACATACATATTGCACAAACATAAGAGTTTGGTTCAAGTATGGGACTGGTACGACATATATTAACAATATTGGCATAGTTGATGCTCGATAGTCTCATCGGACGGCCAATCATCTCATTCAATCAATAATATCTTAACTACACATCTTCGTACCGATTTATATCTTATACGTCACATACATATTGCACAAACATAAGAGTTTGGTTCAAGTAAGGGACTGGTACGACATATATTAACAATATTGGCATAGTTGATGCTCGATGGTCTCATCGGACGGCCAATCATCTCATTCAATCAATAATATCTTAACTACACATCTTCGTACCGATTTATATCTTACGTCACATACATATTGCACAAACATAAGAGTTTGGTTCAAGTATGGGACTGGTACGACATATATTAACAATATTGGCATAGTTGATGCTCGATAGTCTCATCGGACGGCCAATCATCTCATTCAATCAATAATATCTTAACTACACATCTTCGTAACGATTTATATCTTATACGTCACATACATATTGCACAAACATAAGAGTTTGGTTCAAGTAAACGACTGGTACGACATATATTAACAATATTGGGATAGTTCATGCTCGATGGTCTCATCGGACGGCCAATCATCTCATTCAATCAATAATATCTTAACTACACATCTTCGTAACGATTTATATCTTACGTCACATACATATTGCACAAACATAAGAGTTTGGTTCAAGTATGGGACTGGTACGACATATATTAACAATATTGGGATAGTTCATGCTCGATGGTCTTATCGGACGACCAACTATCTCATTCAATCAATAATATCTTAACTACACATCTTCGTACCGATTTATATCTCACGTCACATACATATTGCACAAACATAAGAATTTGGTTCAAGTATGGGACTGGTACGACATATATTAACAATATTGGGATAGTTCATGCTCGAAGGTCTTATCGGACGACCAACTATCTCATTCAATCAATAATATCTTAACTACACATCTTCGTACCGATTTATATCTTACGTCACATACATATTGCACAAACATAAGAGTTTGGTTCAAGTAAGGGACTGGTACGACATATATTAACAATATTGGCATAGTTGATGCTCGATGGTCTCATCGGACGGCCAATCATCTCATTCAATCAATAATATCTTAACTACACATCTTCGTACCGATTTATATCTTACGTCACATACATATTGCACAAACATAAGAATTTGGTTCAAGTATGGGACTGGTACGACATATATTAACAATATTGTCATAGTTGATGCTCGATGGTCTCATCGGACGGCCAATCATTTCATTCAATCAATAATATCTTAACTACACATCTTCGTACCGATTTATATCTTACGTCACATACATATTGCACAAACATAAGAGTTTGGTTCAAGTAAAGGACTGGTACGACATATATTAACAATATTGGGATAGTTCATGCTCGATGGTCTCATCGGACGGCCAATCATCTCATTCAATCAATAATATCTTAACTACACATCTTCGTAACGATTTATATCTTACGTCACATACATATTGCACAAACATAAGAATTTGGTTGAAGTATGGGACTGGTACGACATATATTAACAATATTGGGATAGTTCATGCTCGAAGGTCTTATCGGACGACCAACTATCTCATTCAATCAATAATATCTTAACTACACATCTTCGTACCGATTTATATCTTACGTCACATACATATTGCACAAACATAAGAGTTTGGTTCAAGTATGGGACTGGTACGACATATATTAACAATATTGGGATAGTTCATGCTCGATAGTCTCATCGGACGGCCAATCATCTCATTCAATCAATAATATCTTAACTACACATCTTCGTTACGATTTATATCTTATACGTCACATACATATTGCACAAACATAAGAGTTTGGTTCAAGTAAAGGACTGGTACGACATATATTAACAATATTGGGATAGTTCATGCTCGATGGTCTCATCGGACGGCCAATCATCTCATTCAATCAATAATATCTTAACTACACATCTTCGTAACGATTTATATCTTACGTCACATACATATTGCACAAACATAAGAGTTTGGTTCAAGTATGGGACTGGTACGACATATATTAACAATATTGGGATAGTTCATGCTCGATGGTCTTATCGGACGACCAACTATCTCATTCAATCAATAATATCTTAACTACACATCTTCGTACCGATTTATATCTCACGTCACATACATATTGCACAAACATAAGAATTTGGTTCAAATATGGGACTGGTACGACATATATTAACAATATTGGGATAGTTCATGCTCGAAGGTCTTATCGGACGACCAACTATCTCATTCAATCAATAATATCTTAACTACACATCTTCGTACCGATTTAGATCTTACGTCACATACATATTGCACAAACATAAGAGTTTGGTTCAAGTAAGGGACTGGTACGACATATATTAACAATATTGGCATAGTTGATGCTCGATGGTCTCATCGGACGGCCAATCATCTCATTCAATCAATAATATCTTAACTACACATCTTCGTACCGATTTATATCTTACGTCACATACATATTGCACAAACATAAGAGTTTGGTTCAAGTATGGGACTGGTACGACATATATTAACAATATTGGCATAGTTGATGCTCGATGGTCTCATCGGACGGAAAATCATTTCATTCAATCAATAATATCTTAACTACACATCTTCGTACCGATTTATATCTTACGTCACATACATATTGCACAAACATAAGAGTTTGGTTCAAGTAAAGGACTGGTACGACATATATTAACAATATTGGCATAGTTGATGCTCGATGGTCTCATCGGACGGCCAATCATCTCATTCAATCAATAATATCTTATAACTACACATCTTCGTACCGATTTATATCTTACGTCACATGCATATTGCACAAACATAAGAGTTTGGTTCAAGTAAAGGACTGGTACGACATATATTAACAATATTTGCATAGTTGATGCTCGATGGTCTCATCGGACGGCCAATCATCTCATTCAATCAATAATATCTTATAACTACACATCTTCGTACCGATTTATATCTTACGTCACATACATATTGCATAAACATAAGAGTTTGGTTCAAGTAAAGGACTGGTACGACATATATTAACAATATTGGCATAGTTGATGCTCGATGGTCTCATCGGACGGCCAATCATCTCATTCAATCAATAATATCTTATAACTACACATCTTCGTACCGATTTATATCTTACGTCACATACATATTGCACGAACATAAGAATTTGGTTCAAGTAAAGGACTGGTACGACATATATTAACAATATTGGCATAGTTGATGCTCGATGGTCTCATCGGACGGCCAATCATCTCATTCAATCAATAATATCTTATAACTACACATCTTCGTACCGATTTATATCTTACGTCACATACATATTGCACAAACATAAGAGTTTGGTTCAAGTAAAGGACTGGTACGACATATATTAACAATATTGGCATAGTTGATGCTCGATGGTCTCATCGGACGGCCAATCATCTCATTCAATCAATAATATCTTAACTACACATCTTCGTACCGATTTATATCTTACGTCACATACATATTGCACAAACATAAGAGTTTGGTTCAAGTAAAGGACTGGTACGACATATATTAAAAATATTGGCATAGTTGATGCTCGATGGTCTCATCGGACGGCCAATCATCTCATTCAATCAATAATATCTTAACTACACATCTTCGTACCGCTTTATATCTTACGTCACATACATATTGCACAAACATAAGAGTTTGGTTCAATAACAATATTGGCATAGTTGATGCTCGATGGTCTCATCGGACGGCCAATCATCTCATTCAATCAATAATATCTTATAACTACACATCTTCGTACCGATTTATATCTTACGTCACATACATATTGCACAAACATAAGAGTTTGGTTCAAGTAAAGGACTGGTACGACATATATTAACAATATTGGCATAGTTGATGCTCGATGGTCTCATCGGACGGCCAATCATCTCATTCAATCAATAATATTTTAACTACACATCTTCGTACCGCTTTATATCTTACGTCACATACATATTGCACAAACATAAGAGTTTGGTTCAAGTAAAGGACTGGTACGACATATATTAAAAATATTGGCATAGTTGATGCTCGATGGTCTCATCGGACGGCCAATCATCTCATTCAATCAATAATATCTTAACTACACATCTTCGTACCGCTTTATATCTTACGTCACATACATATTGCACAAACATAAGAGTTTGGTTCTATAACAATATTGGCATAGTTGATGCTCGATGGTCTCATCGGACGGCCAATCATCTCATTCAATCAATAATATCTTAACTACACATCTTCGTACCGCTTTATATCTTACGTCACATACATATTGCACAAACATAAGAGTTTGGTTCAAGTAAAGGACTGGTACGACATATATTAACAATATTGGCATAGTTGATGCTCGATGGTCTCATCGGACGGCCAATCATCTCATTTAATCAATAATATCTTAACTACACATCTTCGTACCGCTTTATATCTTACGTCACATACATATTGCACAAACATAAGAGTTTGGTTCAAGTAAAGGACTGATACGACATATATTAACAATATTGGCATAGTTGATGCTCGATGGTCTCATCGGACGGCCAATCATCTCATTCAATCAATAATATCTTAACTACACATCTTCGTACCGCTTTATATCTTACGTCACATACATATTGCACAAACATAAGAGTTTGGTTCAATAACAATATTGGCATAGTTGATGCTCGATGGTCTCATCGGACGGCCAATCATCTCATTCAATCAATAATATCTTATAACTACACATCTTCGTACCGATTTATATCTTACGTCACATACATATTGCACAAACATAAGAGTTTGGTTCAATAACAATATTGGCATAGTTGATGCTCGATGGTCTCATCGGACGGCCAATCATCTCATTCAATCAATAATATCTTAACTACACATCTTCGTACCGATTTATATCTTACGTCACATACATATTGCACAAACATAAGAGTTTGGTTCAAGTAAAGGACTGGTACGACATATATTAAAAATATTGGCATAGTTGATGCTCGATGGTCTCATCGGACGGCCAATCATCTCATTCAATCAATAATATCTTAACTACACATCTTCGTACCGCTTTATATCTTACGTCACATACATATTGCACAAACATAAGAGTTTGGTTCAAGTAAAGGACTGGTACGACATATATTAAAAATATTGGCATAGTTGATGCTCGATGGTCTCATCGGACGGCCAATCATCTCATTCAATCAATAATATCTTAACTACACATCTTCGTACCGCTTTATATCCTACGTCACATACATATTGCACAAACATAAGAGTTTGGTTCTATAACAATATTGGCATAGTTGATGCTCGATGGTCTCATCGGACAGCCAATCATCTCATTCAATCAATAATATCTTAACTACACATCTTCGTACCGCTTTATATCTTACGTCACATACATATTGCACAAACATAAGAGTTTGGTTCAAGTAAAGGACTGGTACGACATATATTAACAATATTGGCATAGTTGATGCTCGATGGTCTCATCGGACGGCCAATCATCTCATTTAATCAATAATATCTTAACTACACATCTTCGTACCGCTTTATATCTTACGTCACATACATATTGCACAAACATAAGAGTTTGGTTCAAGTAAAGGACTGGTACGACATATATTAAAAATATTGGCATAGTTGATGCTCGATGGTCTCATCGGACGGCCAATCATCTCATTCAATCAATAATATCTTAACTACACATCTTCATACCGATTTATATCTTACGTCACATACATATTGCACAAACATAAGAGTTTGGTTCAAGTAAAGGACTGATACGACATATATTAACAATATTGGCATAGTTGATGCTCGATGGTCTCATCGGACGGCCAATCATCTCATTCAATCAATAATATCTTAACTACACATCTTCGTACCGCTTTATATCTTACGTCACATACATATTGCACAAACATAAGAGTTTGGTTCAATAACAATATTGGCATAGTTGATGCTCGATGGTCTCATCGGACGGCCAATCATCTCATTCAATCAATAATATCTTATAACTACACATCTTCGTACCGATTTATATCTTACGTCACATACATATTGCACAAACATAAGAGTTTGGTTCAAGTAAAGGACTGGTACGACATATATTAACAATATTGGCATAGTTGATGCTCGATGGTCTCATCGGACGGCCAATCATCTCATTCAATCAATAATATCTTAACTACACATCTTCGTACCGCTTTATATCTTACGTCACATACATATTGCACAAACATAAGAGTTTGGTTCAATAACAATATTGGCATAGTTGATGCTCGATGGTCTCATCGGACGGCCAATCATCTCATTCAATCAATAATATCTTATAACTACACATCTTCGTACCGATTTATATCTTACGTCACATACATATTGCACAAACATAAGAGTTTGGTTCAAGTAAAGGACTGGTACGACATATATTAACAATATTGGCATAGTTGATGCTCGATGGTCTCATCGGACGGCCAATCATCTCATTCAATCAATAATATCTTAACTACACATCTTCGTACCGATTTATATCTTACGTCACATACATATTGCACAAACATAAGAGTTTGGTTCAAGTAAAGGACTGGTACGACATATATTAAAAATATTGGTATAGTTGATGCTCGATGGTCTCATCGGACGGCCAATCATCTCATTCAATCAATAATATCTTAACTACACATCTTCATACCGCTTTATATCTTACGTCACATACATATTGCACAAACATAAGAGTTTGGTTCTATAACAATATTGGCATAGTTGATGCTCGATGGTCTCATCGGACGGCCAATCATCTCATTTAATCAATAATATCTTAACTACACATCTTCGTACCGCTTTATATCTTACGTCACATACATATTGCACAAACATAAGAGTTTGGTTCAAGTAAAGGACTGGTACGACATATATTAAAAATATTGGCATAGTTGATGCTCGATGGTCTCATCGGACGGCCAATCATCTCATTCAATCAATAATATTTTAACTACACATCATCGTACCGATTTATATCTTACGTCACATACATATTGCACAAACATAAGAGTTTGGTTCAAGTAAAGGACTGGTACGACATATATTAAAAATATTGGCATAGTTGATGCTCGATGGTCTCATCGGACGGCCAATCATCTCATTCAATCAATAATATCTTAACTACACATCTTCATACCGCTTTATATCTTACGTCACATACATATTGCACAAACATAAGAGTTTGGTTCTATAACAATATTGGCATAGTTGATGCTCGATGGTCTCATCGGACGGCCAATCATCTCATTCAATCAATAATATCTTAACTACACATCTTCGTACCGCTTTATATCTTACGTCACATACATATTGCACAAACATAAGAGTTTGGTTCAAGTAAAGGACTGGTACGACATATATTAACAATATTGGCATAGTTGATGCTCGATGGTCTCATCGGACGGCCAATCATCTCATTCAATCAATAATATCTTATAACTACACATCTTCGTACCGATTTATATCTTACGTCACATACATATTGCACAAACATAAGAGTTTGGTTCAAGTAAAGGACTGGTACGACATATATTAACAATATTGGCATAGTTGATGCTCGATGGTCTCATCGGACGCCCAATCATCTCATTCAATCAATAATATTTTAACTACACATCTTCGTACCGATTTATATCTTACGTCACATACATATTGCACAAACATAAGAGTTTGGTTCAAGTAAAGGACTGGTACGACATATATTAAAAATATTGGCATAGTTGATGCTCGATGGTCTCATCGGACGGCCAATCATCTCATTCAATCAATAATATCTTAACTACACATCTTCATACCGCTTTATATCTTACGTCACATACATATTGCACAAACATAAGAGTTTGGTTCTATAACAATATTGGCATAGTTGATGCTCGATGGTCTCATCGGACGGCCAATCATCTCATTCAATCAATAATATCTTAACTACACATCTTCGTACCGCTTTATATCTTACGTCACATACATATTGCACAAACATAAGAGTTTGGTTCAAGTAAAGGACTGGTACGACATATATTAACAATATTGGCATAGTTGATGCTCGATGGTCTCATCGGACGGCCAATCATCTCATTTAATCAATAATATCTTAACTACACATCTTCGTACCGCTTTATATCTTACGTCACATACATATTGCACAAACATAAGAGTTTGGTTCAAGTAAAGGACTGGTATGACATATATTAAAAATATTGGCATAGTTGATGCTCGATGGTCTCATCGGACGGCCAATCATCTCATTCAATCAATAATATTTTAACTACACATCTTCGTACCGCTTTATATCTTACGTCACATACATATTGCACAAACATAAGAGTTTGGTTCAAGTAAAGGACTGGTACGACATATATTAACAATATTGGCATAGTTGATGCTCGATGGTCTCATCGGACGGCCAATCATCTCATTCAATCAATAATATCTTATAACTACACATCTTCGTACCGATTTATATCTTACGTCACATACATATTGCACAAACATAAGAGTTTGGTTCAAGTAAAGGACTGGTACGACATATATTAAAAATATTGGCATAGTTGATGCTCGATGGTCTCATCGGACGGCCAATCATCTCATTCAATCAATAATATTTTAACTACACATCTTCGTACCGATTTATATCTTACGTCACATACATATTGCACAAACATAAGAGTTTGGTTCAAGTAAAGGACTGGTACGACATATATTAAAAATATTGGCATAGTTGATGCTCGATGGTCTCATCGGACGGCCAATCATCTCATTCAATCAATAATATCTTAACTACACATCTTCATACCGCTTTATATCTTACGTCACATACATATTGCACAAACATAAGAGTTTGGTTCTATAACAATATTGGCATAGTTGATGCTCGATGGTCTCATCGGACGGCCAATCATCTCATTCAATCAATAATATCTTAACTACACATCTTCGTACCGCTTTATATCTTACGTCACATACATATTGCACAAACATAAGAGTTTGGTTCAAGTAAAGGACTGGTACGACATATATTAACAATATTGGCATAGTTGATGCTCGATGGTCTCATCGGACGGCCAATCATCTCATTTAATCAATAATATCTTAACTACACATCTTCGTACCGCTTTATATCTTACGTCACATACATATTGCACAAACATAAGAGTTTGGTTCAAGTAAAGGACTGGTACGACATATATTAAAAATATTGGCATAGTTGATGCTCGATGGTCTCATCGGACGGCCAATCATCTCATTCAATCAATAATATTTTAACTACACATCTTCGTACCGATTTATATCTTACGTCACATACATATTGCACAAACATAAGAGTTTGGTTCAAGTAAAGGACTGGTACGACATATATTAAAAATATTGGCATAGTTGATGCTCGATGGTCTCATCGGACGGCCAATCATCTCATTCAATCAATAATATCTTAACTACACATCTTCATACCGCTTTATATCTTACGTCACATACATATTGCACAAACATAAGAGTTTGGTTCTATAACAATATTGGCATAGTTGATGCTCGATGGTCTCATCGGACGGCCAATCATCTCATTCAATCAATAATATCTTAACTACACATCTTCGTACCGCTTTATATCTTACGTCACATACATATTGCACAAACATAAGAGTTTGGTTCAAGTAAAGGACTGGTACGACATATATTAACAATATTGTCATAGTTGATGCTCGATGGTCTCATCGGACGGCCAATCATCTCATTCAATCAATAATATCTTAACTACACATCTTCGTACCGATTTATATCTTACGTCACATACATATTGCACAAACATAAGAGTTTGGTTCAAGTATGGGACTGGTACGACATATATTAACAATATTGGCATAGTTGATGCTCGATGGTCTCATCGGACGGCCAATCATCTCATTCAATCAATAATATCTTAACTACACATCTTCGTACCGCTTTATATCTTACGTCACATACATATTGCACAAACATAAGAGTTTGGTTCAAGTATGGGAGTGGTACGACATATATTAACAATATTGGTATAGTTGATGCTCGATGGTCTCATCGGACGGCCAATCATCTCATTTAATCAATAATATCTTAACTACACATCTTCGTACCGCTTTATATCTTACGTCACATACATATTGCACAAACATAAGAGTTTGGTTCAAGTAAAGGACTGGTACGACATATATTAAAAATATTGGCATAGTTGATGCTCGATGGTCTCATCGGACGGCCAATCATCTCATTCAATCAATAATATCTTAACTACACATCTTCGTACCGATTTATATCTTACGTCACATACATATTGCACAAACATAAGAGTTTGGTTCAAGTATGGGACTGGTACGACATATATTAACAATATTGGCATAGTTGATGCTCGATGGTCTCATCGGACGGCCAATCATCTCATTCAATCAATAATATCTTAACTACACATCTTCGTACCGATTTATATCTTACGTCACATACATATTGCACAAACATAAGAGTTTGGTTCAAGTAAAGGACTGGTACGACATATATTAAAAATATTGGCATAGTTGATGCTCGATGGTCTCATCGGACGGCCAATCATCTCATTCAATCAATAATATCTTAACTACACATCTTCGTACCGCTTTATATCTTACGTCACATACATATTGCACAAACATAAGAGTTTGGTTCAATAACAATATTGGCATAGTTGATGCTCGATGGTCTCATCGGACGGCCAATCATCTCATTCAATCAATAATATCTTAACTACACATCTTCGTACCGCTTTATATCTTACGTCACATACATATTGCACAAAAATAAGAGTTTGGTTCAAGTAAAGGACTGGTACGACATATATTAACAATATTGGCATAGTTGATGCTCGATGGTCTCATCGGACGGCCAATCATCTCATTCAATCAATAATATCTTAACTACACATCTTCGTACCGCTTTATATCTTACGTCACATACATATTGTACAAACATAAGAGTTTGGTTCATGTAAAGGACTGGTACGACATATATTAACAATATTGGCATAGTTGATGCTCGATGGTCTCATCGGACGGCCAATCATCTCATTCAATCAATAATATCTTAACTACACATCTTCGTACCGATTTATATCTTACGTCACATACATATTGCATAAACATAAGAGTTTGGTTCAAGTAAAGGACTGGTACGACATATATTAACAATATAGGCATAGTTGATGCTCGATGGTCTCATCGGACGGCCAATCATCTCATTCAATCAATAATATCTTATAACTACACATCTTCGTACCGATTTATATCTTACGTCACATACATATTGCATAAACATAAAAGTTTGGTTCAATAACAATATTGGCATAGTTGATGCTCGATGGTCTCATCGGACGGCCAATCATCTCATTTAATCAATAATATCTTAACTACACATCTTCGTACCGCTTTATATCTTACGTCACATACATATTGCACAAACATAAGAGTTTGGTTCAATAACAATATTGGCATAGTTGATGCTCGATGGTCTCATCGGACGGCCAATCATCTCATTCAATCAATAATATCTTATAACTACACATCTTCGTACCGATTTATATCTTACGTCACATACATATTGCACAAACATAAGAGTTTGGTTCAAGTAAAGGACTGGTACGACATATATTAAAAATATTGGCATAGTTGATGCTCGATGGTCTCATCGGACGGCCAATCATCTCATTCAATCAATAATATCTTAACTACACATCTTCGTACCGCTTTATATCTTACGTCACATACATATTGCACAAACATAAGAGTTTGGTTCAATAACAATATTGGCATAGTTGATGCTCGATGGTCTCATCGGACGGCCAATCATCTCATTCATTCAATAATATCTTATAACTACACATCTTCGTACCGATTTATATCTTACGTCACATACATATTGCACAAACATAAGAGTTTGGTTCAAGTAAAGGACTGGTACGACATATATTAACAATATTGGCATAGTTGATGCTCGATGGTCTCATCGGACGGCCAATCATCTCATTCAATCAATAATATCTTAGCTACACATCTTCGTACCGATTTATATCTTACGTCACATACATATTGCACAAACATAAGAGTTTGGTTCAAGTAAAGGACTGGTACGACATATATTAACAATATTGGCATAGTTGATGCTCGATGGTCTCATCGGACGGCCAATCATCTCATTCAATCAATAATATCTTAGCTACACATCTTCGTACCGATTTATATCTTACGTCACATACATATTGCACAAACATAAGAGTTTGGTTCAAGTAAAGGACTGGTACGACATATATTAACAATATTGGCATAGTTGATGCTCGATGGTCTCATCGGACGGCCAATCATCTCATTCAATCAATAATATCTTAGCTACACATCTTCGTACCGATTTATATCTTACGTCACATACATATTGCACAAACCTAAGAGTTTGGTTCAAGTATGGGACTGGTACGACATATATTAACAATATTGGCATAGTTGATGCTCGATGGTCTCATCGGACGGCCAATTATCTCATTCAATCAATAATATCTTATAACTACACATCTTCGTACCGATTTATATCTTACGTCACATACATATTGCACGAACATAAGAGTTTGGTTCAAGTATGGGACTGGTACGACATATATTAACAATATTGGCATAGTTGATGCTCGATGGCCTCATCGGACGGCCAATCATCTCATTCAATCAATAATATCTTAACTACACATCTTCGTACCGATTTATATCTTACGTCACATACATATTGCACAAACCTAAGAGTTTGGTTCAAGTATGGGACTGGTACGACATATATTAACAATATTGGCATAGTTGATGCTCGATGGTCTCATCGGACGGCCAATCATCTCATTCAATCAATAATATCTTATAACTTCACATCTTCGTACCGATTTATATCTTACGTCACATACATATTGCACAAACATAAGAGTTTGGTTCAAGTAAAGGACTGGTTCGACATATATTAACAATATTGGCATAGTTGATGCTCGATGGTCTCATCGGACGGCCAATCATCTCATTCAATCAATAATATCTTAACTACACATCTTCGTACCGCTTTATATCTTACGTCACATACATATTGCATAAACATAAGAGTTTGGTTCAATAACAATATTGGCATAGTTGATGCTCGATGGTCTCATCGGACGGCCAATCATCTCATTCATTCAATAATATCTTATAACTACACATCTTCGTACCGATTTATATCTTACGTCACATACATATTGCACAAACATAAGAGTTTGGTTCAAGTAAAGGACTGGTACGACATATATTAAAAATATTGGCATAGTTGATGCTCGATGGTCTCATCGGACGGCCAATCATCTCATTCAATCAATAATATCTTAACTACACATCTCGTACCGATTTGTATCTTACGTCACATACATATTGCATAAACATAAGAGTTTGGTTCAAGTAAAGGACTGGTACGACATATATTAACAATATTGGCATAGTTGATGCTCGATGGTCTCATCGGACGGCCAATCATCTCATTCAATCAATAATATCTTAACTACACATCTTCGTACCGCTTTATATCTTACGTCACATACATATTGCACAAACCTAAGAGTTTGGTTCAATAACAATATTGGCATAGTTGATGCTCGATGGTCTCATCGGACGGCCAATCATCTCATTCAATCAATAATATCTTATAACTACACATCTTCGTACCGATTTATATCTTACGTCACATACATATTGCACAAACATAAGAGTTTGGTTCAAGTAAAGGACTGGTACGACATATATTAACAATATTGGCATAGTTGATGCTCGATGGTCTCATCGGACGGCCAATCATCTCATTCAATCAATAATATCTTAACTACACATCTTCGTACCGATTTATATCTTACGTCACATACATATTGCACAAACATAAGAGTTTGGTTCAATAACAATATTGGCATAGTTGATGCTCGATGGTCTCATCGGACGGCCAATCATCTCATTCAATCAATAATATCTTAACTACACATCTTCGTACCGATTTATATCTTACGTCACATACATATTGCACAAACATAAGAGTTTGGTTCAATAACAATATTGGCATAGTTAATGCTTGATGGTCTCATCGGACGGCCAATCATCTCATTCAATCAATAATATCTTATAACTACACATCTTCGTACCGATTTATATCTTACGTCACATACATATTGCACAAACATAAGAGTTTGGTTCAAGTATGGGACTGGTACGACATATATTAACAATATTGGCATAGTTGATGCTCGATGGTCTCATCGGACGGCCAATTATCTCATTCAATCAATAATATCTTATAACTACACATCTTCGTACCGATTTATATCTTACGTCACATACATATTGCATAAACATAAGAGTTTGGTTCAAGTAAAGGACTGGTACGACATATATTAACAATATTGGCATAGTTGATGCTCGATGGTCTCATCGGACGGCCAATCATCTCATTCAATCAATAATATCTTAACTACACATCTTCGTACCGCTTTATATCTTACGTCACATACATATTGCACAAACATAAGAGTTTGGTTCAATAACAATATTGGCATAGTTGATGCTCGATGGTCTCATCGGACGGCCAATCATCTCATTCAATCAATAATATCTTAACTACACATCTTCATACCGATTTATATCTTACGTCACATACATATTGCACAAACATAAGAGTTTGGTTCAAGTAAAGGACTGATACGACATATATTAACAATATTGGCATAGTTGATGCTCGATGGTCTCATCGGACGGCCAATCATCTCATTCAATCAATAACATCTTATAACTACACATCTTCGTACCGATTTATATCTTACGTCACATACATATTGCACAAACAAAAGAGTTTGGTTCAATAACAATATTGGCATAGTTGATGCTCGATGGTCTCATCGGACGGCCAATCATCTCATTCAATCAATAATATCTTATAACTACACATCTTCGTACCGATTTATATCTTACGTCACATACATATTGCACAAACATAAGAGTTTGGTTCAAGTAAGGGACTGGTACGACATATATTAACAATATTGGCATAGTTGATGCTCGATGGTCTCATCGGACGGCCAATCATCTCATTCAATCAATAATATCTTAACTACACATCTTCGTACCGCTTTATATCTTACGTCACATACATATTGCACAAACATAAGAGTTTGGTTCAATAACAATATTGGCATAGTTGATGCTCGATGGTCTCATCGGACGGCCAATCATCTCATTCAATCAATAATATCTTAACTACACATCTTCATACCGATTTATATCTTACGTCACATACATATTGCACAAACATAAGAGTTTGGTTCAAGTAAAGGACTGATACGACATATATTAACAATATTGGCATAGTTGATGCTCGATGGTCTCATCGGACGGCCAATCATCTCATTCAATCAATAACATCTTATAACTACACATCTTCGTACCGATTTATATCTTACGTCACATACATATTGCACAAACAAAAGAGTTTGGTTCAATAACAATATTGGCATAGTTGATGCTCGATGGTCTCATCGGACGGCCAATCATCTCATTCAATCAATAATATCTTATAACTACACATCTTCGTACCGATTTATATCTTACGTCACATACATATTGCACAAACATAAGAGTTTGGTTCAAGTAAGGGACTGGTACGACATATATTAACAATATTGGCATAGTTGATGCTCGATGGTCTCATCGGACGGCCAATCATCTCATTCAATCAATAATATCTTAACTACACATCTTCGTACCGCTTTATATCTTACGTCACATACATATTGCACAAACATAAGAGTTTGGTTCAATAACAATATTGGCATAGTTGATGCTCGATGGTCTCATCGGACGGCCAATCATCTCATTCAATCAATAATATCTTATAACTACACATCTTCGTACCGATTTATATCTTACGTCACATACATATTGCATAAACATAAGAGTTTGGTTCAAGTAAAGGACTGGTACGACATATATTAACAATATTGGCATAGTTGATGCTCGATGGTCTCATCGGACGGCCAATCATCTCATTCAATCAATAACATCTTATAACTACACATCTTCGTACCGATTTATATCTTACGTCACATACATATTGCACAAACAAAAGAGTTTGGTTCAATAACAATATTGGCATAGTTGATGCTCGATGGTCTCATCGGACGGCCAATCATCTCATTCAATCAATAATATCTTATAACTACACATCTTCGTACCGATTTATATCTTACGTCACATACATATTGCACAAACATAAGAGTTTGGTTCAATAACAATATTGGCATAGTTGATGCTCGATGGTCTCACCGGACGGCCAATCATCTCATTCAATCAATAATATCTTAACTACACACCTTCGTACCGCTTTATATCTTACGTCACATACATATTGCACAAACATAAGAGTTTGGTTCAAGTAAAGGACTGGTACGACATATATTAACAATATTGGCATAGTTGATGCTCGATGGTCTCATCGGACGGCCAATCATCTCATTCAATCAATAATATCTTAACTACACATCTTCGTACCGATTTATATCTTACGTCACATACATATTGCACAAACATAAGAGTTTGGTTCAAGTAAAGGACTGGTACGACATATATTAACAATATTGGCATAGTTGATGCTCGATGGTCTCATCGGACGGCCAATCATCTCATTCAATCAATAATATCTTATAACTACACATCTTCGTACCGATTTATATCTTACGTCACATACATATTGCACGAACATAAGAGTTTGGTTCAAGTATGGGACTGGTACGACATATCTTAACAATATTGGCATAGTTGATGCTCGATGGCCTCATCGGACGGCCAATCATCTCATTCAATCAATAATATCTTAACTACACATCTTCGTACCGCTTTATATCTTACGTCACATACATATTGCACAAACATAAGAGTTTGGTTCAAGTATGGGACTGGTACGACATATATTAACAATATTGGCATAGTTGATGCTCGATGGTCTCATCGGACGGCCAATCATCTCATTCAATCAATAATATCTTATAACTACACATCTTCGTACCGATTTATATCTTACGTCACATACATATTGCATAAACATAAGAGTTTGGTTCAAGTAAAGGACTGGTACGACATATATTAACAATATTGGCATAGTTGATGCTCGATGGTCTCATCGGACGGCCAATCATCTCATTCAATCAATAATATCTTAACTACACATCTTCGTACCGCTTTATATCTTACGTCACATACATATTGCACAAACATAAGAGTTTGGTTCAATAACAATATTGGCATAGTTGATGCTCGATGGTCTCATCGGACGGCCAATCATCTCATTCAATCAATAATATCTTATAACTACACATCTCGTACCGATTTGTATCTTACGTCACATACATATTGCATAAACATAAGAGTTTGGTTCAAGTAAAGGACTGGTACGACATATATTAACAATATTGGCATAGTTGATGCTCGATGGTCTCATCGGACGGCCAATCATCTCATTCAATCAATAATATCTTATAACTACACATCTTCGTACCGATTTATATCTTACGTCACATACATATTGCACAAACATAAGAGTTTGGTTCAAGTAAAGGACTGGTACGACATATATTAACAATATTGGCATAGTTGATGCTCGATGGTCTCATCGGACGGCCAATCATCTCATTCAATCAATAATATCTTAACTACACATCTTCGTACCGCTTTATATCTTACGTCACATACATATTGCACAAACCTAAGAGTTTGGTTCAATAACAATATTGGCATAGTTGATGCTCGATGGTCTCATCGGACGGCCAATCATCTCATTCAATCAATAATATCTTAACTACACATCTTCGTACCGCTTTATATCTTACGTCACATACATATTGCACAAACATAAGAGTTTGGTTCAATAACAATATTGGCATAGTTGATGCTCGATGGTCTCATCGGACGGCCAATCATCTCATTCAATCAATAATATCTTATAACTACACATCTTCGTACCGATTTGTATCTTACGTCACATACATATTGCATAAACATAAGAGTTTGGTTCAAGTAAAGGACTGGTACGACAAATATTAAAAATATTGGCATAGTTGATGCTCGATGGTCTCATCGGACGGCCAATCATCTCATTCAATCAATAATATCTTAACTACACATCTTCATACCGATTTATATCTTACGTCACATACATATTGCACAAACATAAGAGTTTGGTTCAAGTAAAGGACTGGTACGACATATATTAACAATATTGGCATAGTTGATGCTCGATGGTCTCATCGGACGGCCAATCATCTCATTCAATCAATAATATCTTAACTACACATCTTCGTACCGATTTATATCTTACGTCACATACATATTGCACAAACATAAGAGTTTGGTTCAATAACAATATTGGCATAGTTGATGCTCGATGGTCTCATCGGACGGCCAATCATCTCATTCAATCAATAATATCTTATAACTACACATCTTCGTACCGATTTATATCTTACGTCACATACATATTGCACAAACATAAGAGTTTGGTTCAAGTATGGGACTGGTACGACATATATTAACAATATTGGCATAGTTGATGCTCGATGGTCTCATCGGACGGCCAATCATCTCATTCAATCAATAATATCTTAACTACACATCTTCGTACCGCTTTATATCTTACGTCACATACATATTGCACAAACATAAGAGTTTGGTTCAATAACAATATTGGCATAGTTGATGCTCGATGGTCTCATCGGACGGCCAATCATCTCATTCAATCAATAATATCTTAACTACACATCTTCGTACCGATTTATATCTTACGTCACATACATATTGCACAAACATAAGAGTTTGGTTCAATAACAATATTGGCATAGTTGATGCTCGATGGTCTCATCGGACGGCCAATCATCTCATTCAATCAATAATATCTTATAACTACACATCTTCGTACCGATTTATATCTTACGTCACATACATATTGCACAAACATAAGAGTTTGGTTCAAGTATGGGACTGGTACGACATATATTAACAATATTGGCATAGTTGATGCTCGATGGTCTCATCGGACGGCCAATCATCTCATTCAATCAATAATATCTTAACTACACATCTTCGTACCGCTTTATATCTTACGTCACATACATATTGCACAAACATAAGAGTTTGGTTCAATAACAATATTGGCATAGTTGATGCTCGATGGTCTCATCGGACGGCCAATCATCTCATTCAATCAATAACATCTTATAACTACACATCTTCGTACCGATTTATATCTTACGTCACATACATATTGCACAAACATAAGAGTTTGGTTCAAGTAAAGGACTGGTACGACAAATATTAAAAATATTGGCATAGTTGATGCTCGATGGTCTCATCGGACGGCCAATCATCTCATTCAATCAATAATATCTTAACTACACATCTTCGTACCGATTTATATCTTACGTCACATACATATTGCACGAACATAAGAGTTTGGTTCAAGTATGGGACTGGTACGACATATATTAACAATATTGGCATAGTTGATGCTCGATGGTCTCATCGGACGGCCAATCATCTCATTCAATCAATAATATCTTATAACTACACATCTTCGTACCGATTTATATCTTACGTCACATACATATTGCACAAACATAAGAGTTTGGTTCAAGTAAAGGACTGGTACGACATATATTAACAATATTGGCATAGTTGATGCTCGATGGTCTCATCGGACGGCCAATCATCTCATTCAATCAATAATATCTTAACTACACATCTTCGTACCGCTTTATATCTTACGTCACATACATATTGCACAAACATAAGAGTTTGGTTCAATAACAATATTGGCATAGTTGATGCTCGATGGTCTCATCGGACGGCCAATCATCTCATTCAATCAATAATATCTTATAACTACACATCTTCGTACCGATTTATATCTTACGTCACATACATATTGCACAAACATAAGAGTTTGGTTCAAGTAAAGGACTGGTACGACATATATTAACAATATTGGCATAGTTGATGCTCGATGGTCTCATCGGACGGCCAATCATCTCATTCAATCAATAATATCTTAACTACACATCTTCGTACCGATTTATATCTTACGTCACATACATATTGCACAAACATAAGAGTTTGGTTCAAGTAAAGGACTGGTACGACATATATTAACAATATTGGCATAGTTGATGCTCGATGGTCTCATCGGACGGCCAATCATCTCATTCAATCAATAATATCTTATAACTACACATCTTCGTACCGATTTATATCTTACGTCACATACATATTGCACGAACATAAGAGTTTGGTTCAAGTATGGGACTGGTACGACATATATTAACAATATTGGCATAGTTGATGCTCGATGGCCTCATCGGACGGCCAATCATCTCATTCAATCAATAATATCTTAACTACACATCTTCGTACCGCTTTATATCTTACGTCACATACATATTGCACAAACATAAGAGTTTGGTTCAAGTATGGGACTGGTACGACATATATTAACAATATTGGCATAGTTGATGCTCGATGGTCTCATCGGACGGCCAATCATCTCATTCAATCAATAATATCTTATAACTACACATCTTCGTACCGATTTATATCTTACGTCACATACATATTGCACAAACATAAGAGTTTGGTTCAAGTAAAGGACTGGTACGACATATATTAACAATATTGGCATAGTTGATGCTCGATGGTCTCATCGGACGGCCAATCATCTCATTCAATCAATAATATCTTAACTACACATCTTCGTACCGCTTTATATCTTACGTCACATACATATTGCACAAACATAAGAGTTTGGTTCAATAACAATATTGGCATAGTTGATGCTCGATGGTCTCATCGGACGGCCAATCATCTCATTCAATCAATAATATCTTATAACTACACATCTTCGTACCGATTTATATCTTACGTCACATACATATTGCACAAACATAAGAGTTTGGTTCAAGTAAAGGACTGGTACGACATATATTAACAATATTGGCATAGTTGATGCTCGATGGTCTCATCGGACGGCCAATCATCTCATTCAATCAATAATATCTTAACTACACATCTTCGTACCGCTTTATATCTTACGTCACATACATATTGCACAAACATAAGAGTTTGGTTCAATAACAATATTGGCATAGTTGATGCTCGATGGTCTCATCGGACGGCCAATCATCTCATTCAATCAATAATATCTTATAACTACACATCTTCGTACCGATTTATATCTTACGTCACATACATATTGCACAAACATAAGAGTTTGGTTCAAGTAAAGGACTGGTACGACATATATTAAAAATATTGGCATAGTTGATGCTCGATGGTCTCATCGGACGGCCAATCATCTCATTCAATCAATAATATCTTAACTACACATCTTCGTACCGCTTTATATCTTACGTCACATACATATTGCACAAACATAAGAGTTTGGTTCAATAACAATATTGGCATAGTTGATGCTCGATGGTCGCATCGGACGGCCAATCATCTCATTCATTCAATAATATCTTATAACTACACATCTTCGTACCGATTTATATCTTACGTCACATACATATTGCACAAACATAAGAGTTTGGTTCAAGTAAAGGACTGGTACGACATATATTAAAAATATTGGCATAGTTGATGCTCGATGGTCTCATCGGACGGCCAATCATCTCATTCAATCAATAATATCTTAACTACACATCTTCGTACCGCTTTATATCTTACGTCACATACATATTGCACAAACATAAGAGTTTGGTTCAATAACAATATTGGCATAGTTGATGCTCGATGGTCGCATCGGACGGCCAATCATCTCATTCAATCAATAATATCTTAACTACACATCTTCGTACCGCTTTATATCTTACGTCACATACATATTGCACAAACATAAGAGTTTGGTTCAAGTATGGGACTGGTACGACATATATTAACAATATTGGCATAGTTGATGCTCGATGGTCTCATCGGACGGCCAATCATCTCATTCAATCAATAATATCTTATAACTACACATCTTCGTACCGATTTATATCTTACGTCACATACATATTGCACAAACATAAGAGTTTGGTTCAAGTAAAGGACTGGTACGACATATATTAACAATATTGGCATAGTTGATGCTCGATGGTCTCATCGGACGGCCAATCATCTCATTCAATCAATAATATCTTAACTACACATCTTCGTACCGCTTTATATCTTACGTCACATACATATTGCACAAACATAAGAGTTTGGTTCAATAACAATATTGGCATAGTTGATGCTCGATGGTCTCATCGGACGGCCAATCATCTCATTCAATCAATAATATCTTATAACTACACATCTTCGTACCGATTTATATCTTACGTCACATACATATTGCACAAACATAAGAGTTTGGTTCAAGTAAAGGACTGGTACGACATATATTAACAATATTGGCATAGTTGATGCTCGATGGTCTCATCGGACGGCCAATCATCTCATTCAATCAATAATATCTTAACTACACATCTTCGTACCGCTTTATATCTTACGTCACATACATATTGCACAAACATAAGAGTTTGGTTCAATAACAATATTGGCATAGTTGATGCTCGATGGTCTCATCGGACGGCCAATCATCTCATTCAATCAATAATATCTTATAACTACACATCTTCGTACCGATTTATATCTTACGTCACATACATATTGCACAAACATAAGAGTTTGGTTCAAGTAAAGGACTGGTACGACATATATTAAAAATATTGGCATAGTTGATGCTCGATGGTCTCATCGGACGGCCAATCATCTCATTCAATCAATAATATCTTAACTACACATCTTCGTACCGCTTTATATCTTACGTCACATACATATTGCACAAACATAAGAGTTTGGTTCAATAACAATATTGGCATAGTTGATGCTCGATGGTCGCATCGGACGGCCAATCATCTCATTCATTCAATAATATCTTATAACTACACATCTTCGTACCGATTTATATCTTACGTCACATACATATTGCACAAACATAAGAGTTTGGTTCAAGTAAAGGACTGGTACGACATATATTAAAAATATTGGCATAGTTGATGCTCGATGGTCTCATCGGACGGCCAATCATCTCATTCAATCAATAATATCTTAACTACACATCTTCGTACCGCTTTATATCTTACGTCACATACATATTGCACAAACATAAGAGTTTGGTTCAATAACAATATTGGCATAGTTGATGCTCGATGGTCTCATCGGACGGCCAATCATCTCATTCAATCAATAATATCTTATAACTACACATCTCGTACCGATTTGTATCTTACGTCACATACATATTGCATAAACATAAGAGTTTGGTTCAAGTAAAGGACTGGTACGACATATATTAACAATATTGGCATAGTTGATGCTCGATGGTCTCATCGGACGGCCAATCATCTCATTCAATCAATAATATCTTAACTACACATCTTCGTACCGCTTTATATCTTACGTCACATACATATTGCACAAACCTAAGAGTTTGGTTCAATAACAATATTGGCATAGTTGATGCTCGATGGTCTCATCGGACGGCCAATCATCTCATTCAATCAATAATATCTTAACTACACATCTTCGTACCGCTTTATATCTTACGTCACATACATATTGCACAAACATAAGAGTTTGGTTCAATAACAATATTGGCATAGTTGATGCTCGATGGTCTCATCGGACGGCCAATCATCTCATTCAATCAATAATATCTTATAACTACACATCTCGTACCGATTTGTATCTTACGTCACATACATATTGCATAAACATAAGAGTTTGGTTCAAGTAAAGGACTGGTACGACATATATTAACAATATTGGCATAGTTGATGCTCGATGGTCTCATCGGACGGCCAATCATCTCATTCAATCAATAATATCTTATAACTACACATCTTCGTACCGATTTATATCTTACGTCACATACATATTGCACAAACATAAGAGTTTGGTTCAAGTAAAGGACTGGTACGACATATATTAACAATATTGGCATAGTTGATGCTCGATGGTCTCATCGGACGGCCAATCATCTCATTCAATCAATAATATCTTAACTACACATCTTCGTACCGCTTTATATCTTACGTCACATACATATTGCACAAACCTAAGAGTTTGGTTCAATAACAATATTGGCATAGTTGATGCTCGATGGTCTCATCGGACGGCCAATCATCTCATTCAATCAATAATATCTTAACTACACATCTTCGTACCGCTTTATATCTTACGTCACATACATATTGCACAAACATAAGAGTTTGGTTCAATAACAATATTGGCATAGTTGATGCTCGATGGTCTCATCGGACGGCCAATCATCTCATTCAATCAATAATATCTTATAACTACACATCTTCGTACCGATTTATATCTTACGTCACATACATATTGCACAAACAAAAGAGTTTGGTTCAATAACAATATTGGCATAGTTGATGCTCGATGGTCTCATCGGACGGCCAATCATCTCATTCAATCAATAATATCTTATAACTACACATCTTCGTACCGATTTATATCTTACGTCACATACATATTGCACAAACATAAGAGTTTGGTTCAAGTAAAGGACTGGTACGACATATATTAACAATATTGGCATAGTTGATGCTCGATGGTCTCATCGGACGGCCAATCATCTCATTCAATCAATAATATCTTAACTACACATCTTCGTACCGCTTTATATCTTACGTCACATACATATTGCACAAACATAAGAGTTTGGTTCAATAACAATATTGGCATAGTTGATGCTCGATGGTCTCATCGGACGGCCAATCATCTCATTCAATCAATAACATCTTATAACTACACATCTTCGTACCGATTTATATCTTACGTCACATACATATTGCACAAACAAAAGAGTTTGGTTCAATAACAATATTGGCATAGTTGATGCTCGATGGTCTCATCGGACGGCCAATCATCTCATTCAATCAATAATATCTTATAACTACACATCTTCGTACCGATTTATATCTTACGTCACATACATATTGCACGAACATAAGAGTTTGGTTCAAGTATGGGACTGGTACGACATATATTAACAATATTGGCATAGTTGATGCTCGATGGTCTCATCGGACGGCCAATCATCTCATTCAATCAATAATATCTTAACTACACATCTTCGTACCGATTTATATCTTACGTCACATACATATTGCACAAACATAAGAGTTTGGTTCAATAACAATATTGGCATAGTTGATGCTCGATGGTCTCATCGGACGGCCAATCATCTCATTCAATCAATAATATCTTATAACTACACATCTTCGTACCGATTTATATCTTACGTCACATACATATTGCACAAACATAATAGTTTGGTTCAAGTATGGGACTGGTACGACATATATTAACAATATTGGCATAGTTGATGCTCGATGGTCTCATCGGACGGCCAATCATCTCATTCAATCAATAATATCTTAACTACACATCTTCGTACCGCTTTATATCTTACGTCACATACATATTGCACAAACATAAGAGTTTGGTTCAATAACAATATTGGCATAGTTGATGCTCGATGGTCTCATCGGACGGCCAATCATCTCATTCAATCAATAATATCTTAACTACACATCTTCATACCGATTTATATCTTACGTCACATACATATTGCACAAACATAAGAGTTTGGTTCAAGTAAAGGACTGATACGACATATATTAACAATATTGGC
The DNA here is from genome assembly GCA_963932295.1 of Tipula lateralis. NCBI lineage: Eukaryota > Metazoa > Arthropoda > Insecta > Diptera > Tipulidae > Tipula > Tipula lateralis. The sequence goes on along the minus strand of OZ010739.1, from coordinate 34,094,893 downwards.
ATAGTTGATGCTCGATGGTCTCATCGGACGGCCAATCATCTCATTCAATCAATAATATCTTAACTACACATCTTCGTACCGATTTATATCTTACGTCACATACATTTTGCACAAACAAAAGAGTTTGGTTCAAGTAAAGGACTGGTACGACATATATTAACAATATTTGCATAGTTGATGCTCGATGGTCTCATCGGACGGCCAATCATCTCATTCAATCAATAACATCTTATAACTACACATCTTCGTACCGATTTACATCTTACGTCACATACATATTGCACAAACATAAGAGTTTGGTTCAAGTAAAGGACTGATACGACATATATTAACAATATTGGCATAGTTGATGCTCGATGGTCTCATCGGACGGCCAATCATCTCATTCAATCAATAATATCTTATAACTACACATCTTCGTACCGACTTATATCTTACGTCACATACATATTGCACAAACATAAGAGTTTGGTTCAATAACAATATTGGCATAGTTGATGCTCGATGGTCTCATCGGACGGCCAATCATCTCATTCAATCAATAATATCTTATAACTACACATCTTCGTACCGCTTTATATCTTACGTCACATACATATTGCACAAACAAAAGAGTTTGGTTCAATAACAATATTGGCATAGTTGATGCTCGATGGTCTCATCGGACGGCCAATCATCTCATTCAATCAATAATATCTTATAACTACACATCTTCGTACCGATTTATATCTTACGTCACATACATATTGCACAAACATAAGAGTTTGGTTCAAGTATGGGACTGGTACGACATATATTAACAATATTGGCATAGTTGATGCTCGATGGTCTCATCGGACGGCCAATCATCTCATTCAATCAATAACATCTTATAACTACACATCTTCGTACCGATTTATATCTTACGTCACATACATATTGCACAAACAAAAGAGTTTGGTTCAATAACAATATTGGCATAGTTGATGCTCGATGGTCTCATCGGACGGCCAATCATCTCATTCAATCAATAATATCTTAACTACACATCTTCGTACCGCTTTATATCTTACGTCACATACATATTGCACAAACATAAGAGTTTGGTTCAATAACAATATTGGCATAGTTGATGCTCGATGGTCTCATCGGACGGCCAATCATCTCATTCAATCAATAATATCTTAACTACACATCTTCATACCGATTTATATCTTACGTCACATACATATTGCACAAACATAAGAGTTTGGTTCAAGTGAAGGACTGATACGACATATATTAACAATATTGGCATAGTTGATGCTCGATGGTCTCATCGGACGGCCAATCATCTCATTCAATCAATAACATCTTATAACTACACATCTTCGTACCGATTTATATCTTACGTCACATACATATTGCACAAACAAAAGAGTTTGGTTCAATAACAATATTGGCATAGTTGATGCTCGATGGTCTCATCGGACGGCCAATCATCTCATTCAATCAATAATATCTTAACTACACATCTTCGTACCGCTTTATATCTTACGTCACATACATATTGCACAAACATAAGAGTTTGGTTCAATAACAATATTGGCATAGTTGATGCTCGATGGTCTCATCGGACGGCCAATCATCTCATTCAATCAATAATATCTTAACTACACATCTTCATACCGATTTATATCTTACGTCACATACATATTGCACAAACATAAGAGTTTGGTTCAAGTGAAGGACTGATACGACATATATTAACAATATTGGCATAGTTGATGCTCGATGGTCTCATCGGACGGCCAATCATCTCATTCAATCAATAACATCTTATAACTACACATCTTCGTACCGATTTATATCTTACGTCACATACATATTGCACAAACAAAAGAGTTTGGTTCAATAACAATATTGGCATAGTTGATGCTCGATGGTCTCATCGGACGGCCAATCATCTCATTCAATCAATAATATCTTATAACTACACATCTTCGTACCGATTTATATCTTACGTCACATACATATTGCACAAACATAAGAGTTTGGTTCAAGTATGGGACTGGTACGACATATATTAACAATATTGGCATAGTTGATGCTCGATGGTCTCATCGGACGGCCAATCATCTCATTCAATCAATAACATCTTATAACTACACATCTTCGTACCGATTTATATCTTACGTCACATACATATTGCACAAACAAAAGAGTTTGGTTCAATAACAATATTGGCATAGTTGATGCTCGATGGTCTCATCGGACGGCCAATCATCTCATTCAATCAATAATATCTTATAACTACACATCTTCGTACCGATTTATATCTTACGTCACATACATATTGCACAAACATAAGAGTTTGGTTCAAGTAAAGGACTGGTACGACATATATTAACAATATTGGCATAGTTGATGCTCGATGGTCTCATCGGACGGCCAATCATCTCATTCAATCAATAATATCTTAACTACACATCTTCGTACCGATTTATATCTTACGTCACATACATATTGCACAAACATAAGAGTTTGGTTCAAGTATGGGACTGGTACGACATATATTAACAATATTGGCATAGTTGATGCTCGATGGTCTCATCGGACGGCCAATCATCTCATTCAATCAATAACATCTTATAACTACACATCTTCGTACCGATTTATATCTTACGTCACATACATATTGCACAAACAAAAGAGTTTGGTTCAATAACAATATTGGCATAGTTGATGCTCGATGGTCTCATCGGACGGCCAATCATCTCATTCAATCAATAATATCTTAACTACACATCTTCATACCGATTTATATCTTACGTCACATACATATTGCACAAACATAAGAGTTTGGTTCAAGTGAAGGACTGATACGACATATATTAACAATATTGGCATAGTTGATGCTCGATGGTCTCATCGGACGGCCAATCATCTCATTCAATCAATAACATCTTATAACTACACATCTTCGTACCGATTTATATCTTACGTCACATACATATTGCACAAACAAAAGAGTTTGGTTCAATAACAATATTGGCATAGTTGATGCTCGATGGTCTCATCGGACGGCCAATCATCTCATTCAATCAATAATATCTTAACTACACATCTTCGTACCGCTTTATATCTTACGTCACATACATATTGCACAAACATAAGAGTTTGGTTCAATAACAATATTGGCATAGTTGATGCTCGATGGTCTCATCGGACGGCCAATCATCTCATTCAATCAATAATATCTTAACTACACATCTTCATACCGATTTATATCTTACGTCACATACATATTGCACAAACATAAGAGTTTGGTTCAAGTGAAGGACTGATACGACATATATTAACAATATTGGCATAGTTGATGCTCGATGGTCTCATCGGACGGCCAATCATCTCATTCAATCAATAACATCTTATAACTACACATCTTCGTACCGATTTATATCTTACGTCACATACATATTGCACAAACAAAAGAGTTTGGTTCAATAACAATATTGGCATAGTTGATGCTCGATGGTCTCATCGGACGGCCAATCATCTCATTCAATCAATAATATCTTATAACTACACATCTTCGTACCGATTTATATCTTACGTCACATACATATTGCACAAACATAAGAGTTTGGTTCAAGTATGGGACTGGTACGACATATATTAACAATATTGGCATAGTTGATGCTCGATGGTCTCATCGGACGGCCAATCATCTCATTCAATCAATAACATCTTATAACTACACATCTTCGTACCGATTTATATCTTACGTCACATACATATTGCACAAACAAAAGAGTTTGGTTCAATAACAATATTGGCATAGTTGATGCTCGATGGTCTCATCGGACGGCCAATCATCTCATTCAATCAATAATATCTTATAACTACACATCTTCGTACCGATTTATATCTTACGTCACATACATATTGCACAAACATAAGAGTTTGGTTCAAGTATGGGACTGGTACGACATATATTAACAATATTGGCATAGTTGATGCTCGATGGTCTCATCGGACGGCCAATCATCTCATTCAATCAATAATATCTTAACTACACATCTTCGTACCGATTTATATCTTACGTCACATACATATTGCACAAACATGAGAGTTTGGTTCAAGTATGGGACTGGTACGACATATATTAACAATATTGGCATAGTTGATGCTCGATGGTCTCATCGGACGGCCAATCATCTCATTCAATCAATAACATCTTATAACTACACATCTTCGTACCGATTTATATCTTACGTCACATACATATTGCACAAACAAAAGAGTTTGGTTCAATAACAATATTGGCATAGTTGATGCTCGATGGTCTCATCGGACGGCCAATCATCTCATTCAATCAATAATATCTTAACTACACATCTTCGTACCGCTTTATATCTTACGTCACATACATATTGCACAAACATAAGAGTTTGGTTCAATAACAATATTGGCATAGTTGATGCTCGATGGTCTCATCGGACGGCCAATCATCTCATTCAATCAATAATATCTTATAACTACACATCTTCGTACCGATTTATATCTTACGTCACATACATATTGCATAAACATAAGAGTTTGGTTCAAGTAAAGGACTGGTACGACATATATTAACAATATTGGCATAGTTGATGCTCGATGGTCTCATCGGACGGCCAATCATCTCATTCAATCAATAATATCTTAACTACACATCTTCGTACCGACTTATATCTTACGTCACATACATATTGCACAAACATAAGAGTTTGGTTCAATAACAATATTGGCATAGTTGATGCTCGATGGTCTCATCGGACGGCCAATCATCTCATTCAATCAATAATATCTTATAACTACACATCTTCGTACCGATTTATATCTTACGTCACATACATATTGCACAAACATAAGAGTTTGGTTCAAGTAAAGGACTGGTACGACATATATTAAAAATATTGGCATAGTTGATGCTCGATGGTCTCATCGGACGGCCAATCATCTCATTCAATCAATAATATCTTAACTACACATCTTCGTACCGCTTTATATCTTACGTCACATACATATTGCACAAACATAAGAGTTTGGTTCAATAACAATATTGGCATAGTTGATGCTCGATGGTCTCATCGGACGGCCAATCATCTCATTCAATCAATAATATCTTAACTACACATCTTCCTACCGATTTATATCTTACGTCACATACATATTGCACAAACATAAGAGTTTGGTTCAAGTAAAGGACTGGTACGACATATATTAAAAATATTGGCATAGTTGATGCTCGATGGTCTCATCGGACGGCCAATCATCTCATTCAATCAATAATATCTTAACTACACATCTTCGTACCGCTTTATATCTTACGTCACATACATATTGCACAAACATAAGAGTTTGGTTCAATAACAATATTGGCATAGTTGATGCTCGATGGTCTCATCGGACGGCCAATCATCTCATTCAATCAATAATATCTTAACTACACATCTTCATACCGATTTATATCTTACGTCACATACATATTGCACAAACATAAGAGTTTGGTTCAAGTAAAGGACTGGTACGACATATATTAACAATATTGGCATAGTTGATGCTCGATGGTCTCATCGGACGGCCAATCATCTCATTCAATCAATAATATCTTATAACTACACATCTTCGTACCGATTTATATCTTACGTCACATACATATTGCATAAACATAAGAGTTTGGTTCAAGTAAAGGACTGGTACGACATATATATTAACAATATTGGCATAGTTGATGCTCGATGGTCTCATCGGACGGCCAATCATCTCATTCAATCAATAATATCTTATAACTACACATCTTCGTATACCGATTTATATCTTACGTCACATACATATTGCATAAACATAAGAGTTTGGTTCAAGTAAATGACTGGTACGACATATATTAACAATATTGGCATAGTTCATGCTCGATGGTTTTATCGGACGACCAACTCATTGCTATAAAATCTATATCGATATAAGAAATTTTTGCGCACGTTTCCAATACCTTTTTACGTATCATCATCGATATGTAATTTCGAAACCAGACGCACTTACGTTATACCAGATTTTCAATTATCTTACATACTTACATACATGTTATAATTGATATGCTTACCCATCGAAGTTTCACATTTTAAAACAAATTATGTAAGACAACAACAAAACTACAATCTTTATTTCTTAAAGAATCTACATATGTAACTATACTATCTCATATATATGTTGTCGTATATGCAATCAGTTTGGAATATTAACCAATAAACGTTCAGATGTACCACGGCCATCCCTTATTGAAGTTTTAGGTGATGTAATCAAACGGAATGATTTTAATTCAACATCTTCAACAGTATCCGGCATCATGATTCGAGACTGCTTTCTTCCACCACAACACAAAATGCACTTAAGCCAGGTCCACATTGTTAGATTTATCTATATAGATGAGGGCACAAATATTAATCACATATAACCGATATTCGATATATACTTACAATAAGATTTCAATTTACTTGATTTGTTTGACACGAAACTGAAGAAACTAAACTTAAAGAATTTTCGAGTAGAAGCTACACGTAGAATTTACGTACAAAATAATTAATTCGCAAGTGTTTTCGGTAGTTAAATTTTTTTTTTACACAATATACAGTTTGGTCGAAATATGTAAACTCTCAACAGTATAACACTTTTAGAACACTTCGAACAGTTTGTAAGGTAAAAGATTTTAGTGATTGAATAAATCGGTACGAAGATATAAATCGGTACGAAAATGTGTAGTTAAGGTATTATTGATTGAATGAGATGATTGGCCGTCCGATGAGACCATCGAGCATCAACTATGCCAATATTGTTATTGAACCAAACTCTTAGGTTTGTGCAATATGTATGTGACGTAAGATATAAAGCGGTACGAAGATGTGTAGTTAAGATATTATTGATTGAATGAGATGATTGGCCGTCCGATGAGACCAGCAAGCATCAACTATCCCAATATTGTTAATATATGTCGTACCAGTCCTTTACTTGTACCAAACTCTTATGTTTGTGCAATATGTATGTGACGTAAGATATAAATCGGTACGAAGATGTGTAGTTAAGATATTATTGATTGAATGAGATGATTGGCCGTCCGATGAGACCATCGAGCATGAACTATCCCAATATTGTTAATATATGTCGTACCAGTCCCATACTTTAACCAAACTCTTATGTTTGTGCAATATTTATGTGACGTAAGATATAAATCGGTACGAAGATGTGTAGTTAAGATATTATTGATTGAATGAGATGATTGGCCGTCCGATGAGACCATCGAGCATCAACTATGCCAATATTTTTAATATATGTCGTACCAGTCCTTTACTTGAACCAAACTCTTATGTTTATGCAATATGTATGTGACGTAAGATATAAATCGGTACGAAGATGTGTAGTTATAAGATATTATTGATTGAATGAGATGATTGGCCGTCCGATGAGACCATCGAGCATCAACTATGCCAATATTGTTATTGAACCAAACTCTTATGTTTGTGCAATATGTATGTGACGTAAGATATAAAGCGGTACGAAGATGTGTAGTTATAAGATATTATTGATTGAATGAGATGATTGGCCGTCCGATGAGACCATCGAGCATCAACTATGCCAATATTGTTATTGAACCAAACTCTTATGTTTGTGCAATATGTATGTGACGTAAGATATAAATCGGTACGAAGATGTGTAGTTATAAGATATTATTGATTGAATGAGATGATTGGCCGTCCGATGAGACCATCGAGCATCAACTATGCCAATATTTTTAATATATGTCGTACCAGTCCTTTACTTGAACCAAACTCTTATGTTTATGCAATATGTATGTGACGTAAGATATAAATCGGTACGAAGATGTGTAGTTATAAGATATTATTGATTGAATGAGATGATTGGCCGTCCGATGAGACCATCGAGCATCAACTATGCCAATATTGTTATTGAACCAAACTCTTATGTTTGTGCAATATGTATGTGACGTAAGATATAAAGCGGTACGAAGATGTGTAGTTAAGATATTATTGATTGAATGAGATGATTGGCCGTCCGATGAGACCATCGAGCATCAACTATGCCAATATTTTTAATATATGTCGTACCAGTCCTTTACTTGAACCAAACTCTTATGTTTGTGCAATATGTATGTGACGTAAGATATAAATCGGTACGAAGATGTGTAGTTAAGATATTATTGATTGAATGAGATGATTGGCCGTCCGATGAGACCATCGAGCATCAACTATGCCAATATTGTTAATATATGTCGTACCAGTCCTTTACTTGAACCAAACTCTTATGTTTGTGCAATATGTATGTGACGTAAGATATAAATCGGTACGAAGATGTGTAGTTATAAGATATTATTGATTGAATGAGATGATTGGCCGTCCGATGAGACCATCGAGCATCAACTATGCCAATATTGTTATTGAACCAAACTCTTATGTTTGTGCAATATGTATGTGACGTAAGATATAAATCGGTACGAAGATGTGTAGTTATAAGATATTATTGATTGAATGAGATGATTGGCCGTCCGATGAGACCATCGAGCATCAACTATGCCAATATTTTTAATATATGTCGTACCAGTCCTTTACTTGAACCAAACTCTTATGTTTATGCAATATGTATGTGACGTAAGATATAAATCGGTACGAAGATGTGTAGTTATAAGATATTATTGATTGAATGAGATGATTGGCCGTCCGATGAGACCATCGAGCATCAACTATGCCAATATTGTTATTGAACCAAACTCTTATGTTTGTGCAATATGTATGTGACGTAAGATATAAATCGGTACGAAGATGTGTAGTTAAGATATTATTGATTGAATGAGATGATTGGCCGTCCGATGAGACCATCGAGCATCAACTATGCCAATATTTTTAATATATGTCGTACCAGTCCTTTACTTGAACCAAACTCTTATGTTTGTGCAATATGTATGTGACGTAAGATATAAATCGGTACGAAGATGTGTAGTTAAGATATTATTGATTGAATGAGATGATTGGCCGTCCGATGAGACCATCGAGCATCAACTATGCCAATATTGTTATTGAACCAAACTCTTATGTTTGTGCAATATGTATGTGACGTAAGATATAAATCGGTACGAAGATGTGTAGTTAAGATATTATTGATTGAATGAGATGATTGGCCGTCCGATGAGACCATCGAGCATCAACTATGCCAATATTTTTAATATATGTCGTACCAGTCCTTTACTTGAACCAAACTCTTATGTTTGTGCAATATGTATGTGACGTAAGATATAAATCGGTACGAAGATGTGTAGTTAAGATATTATTGATTGAATGAGATGATTGGCCGTCCGATGAGACCATCGAGCATCAACTATGCCAATATTTTTAATATATGTCGTACCAGTCCTTTACTTGAACCAAACTCTTATGTTTGTGCAATATGTATGTGACGTAAGATATAAAGCGGTACGAAGATGTGTAGTTAAGATATTATTGATTGAATGAGATGATTGGCCGTCCGATGAGACCATCGAGCATCAACTATGCCAATATTTTTAATATATGTCGTACCAGTCCTTTACTTGAACCAAACTCTTATGTTTGTGCAATATGTATGTGACGTAAGATATAAATCGGTACGAAGATGTGTAGTTAAGATATTATTGATTGAATGAGATGATTGGCCGTCCGATGAGACCATCGAGCATCAACTATGCCAATATTGTTATTGAACCAAACTCTTATGTTTGTGCAATATGTATGTGACGTAAGATATAAATCGGTACGAAGATGTGTAGTTAAGATATTATTGATTGAATGAGATGATTGGCCGTCCGATGAGACCATCGAGCATCAACTATGCCAATATTTTTAATATATGTCGTACCAGTCCTTTACTTGAACCAAACTCTTATGTTTGTGCAATATGTATGTGACGTAAGATATAAATCGGTACGAAGATGTGTAGTTAAGATATTATTGATTGAATGAGATGATTGGCCGTCCGATGAGACCATCGAGCATCAACTATGCCAATATTGTTATTGAACCAAACTCTTATGTTTGTGCAATATGTATGTGACGTAAGATATAAATCGGTACGAAGATGTGTAGTTAAGATATTATTGATTGAATGAGATGATTGGCCGTCCGATGAGACCATCGAGCATCAACTATGCCAATATTTTTAATATATGTCGTACCAGTCCTTTACTTGAACCAAACTCTTATGTTTGTGCAATATGTATGTGACGTAAGATATAAATCGGTACGAAGATGTGTAGTTAAGATATTATTGATTGAATGAGATGATTGGCCGTCCGATGAGACCATCGAGCATCAACTATGCCAATATTTTTAATATATGTCGTACCAGTCCTTTACTTGAACCAAACTCTTATGTTTGTGCAATATGTATGTGACGTAAGATATAAATCGGTACGAAGATGTGTAGTTAAGATATTATTGATTGAATGAGATGATTGGCCGTCCGATGAGACCATCGAGCATCAACTATGCCAATATTGTTAATATATGTCGTACCAGTCCTTTACTTGAACCAAACTCTTATGTTTGTGCAATATGTATGTGACGTAAGATATAAAGCGGTACGAAGATGTGTAGTTAAGATATTATTGATTGAATGAGATGATTGGCCGTCCGATGAGACCATCGAGCATCAACTATGCCAATATTGTTAATATATGTCGTACCAGTCCTTTACTTGAACCAAACTCTTATGTTTATGCAATATGTATGTGACGTAAGATATAAATCGGTACGAAGATGTGTAGTTATAAGATATTATTGATTGAATGAGATGATTGGCCGTCCGATGAGACCATCGAGCATCAACTATGCCAATATTGTTAATATATGTCGTACCAGTCCTTTACTTGAACCAAACTCTTATGTTTGTGCAATTTGTATGTGACGTAAGATATAAATAGGTACGAAGATGTGTAGTTAAGATATTATTGATTAAATGAGATGATTGGCCGTCCGATGAGACCATCGAGCATCAACTATGCCAATATTGTTAATATATGTCGCACCAGTCCTTTACTTGAACCAAACTCTTATGTTTGTGCAATATGTATGTGACGTAAGATATAAATCGGTACGAAGATGTGTAGTTAAGATATTATTGATTGAATGAGATGATTGGCCGTCCGATGAGACCATCGAGCATCAACTATGCCAATATTGTTAATATATGTCGTACCAGTCCTTTACTTGAAACAAACTCTTATGTTTGTGCAATATGTATGTGACGTAAGATATAAAGCGGTACGAAGATGTGTAGTTAAGGTATTATTGATTGAATGAGATGATTGGCCGTCCGATGAGACCATCGAGCATCAACTATGCCAATATTGTTAATATATGTCGTATCAGTCCTTTACTTGAACCAAACTCTTATGTTTGTGCAATATGTATGTGACGTAAGATATAAATCGGTACGAAGATGTGTAGTTAAGATATTATTAATTGAATGAGATGATTGACCGTCCGATGAGACCATCGAGCATCAACTATGCCAATATTTTTAATATATGTCGTACCAGTCCTTTACTTGAACCAAACTCTTATGTTTGTGCAATATGTATGTGACGTAAGATATAAATCGGTACGAAGATGTGTAGTTAAGATATTATTGATTGAATGAGATGATTGGCCGTCCGATGAGACCATCGAGCATCAACTATGCCAATATTTTTAATATATGTCGTACCAGTCCTTTACTTGAACCAAACTCTTATGTTTGTGCAATATGTATGTGACGTAAGATATAAATCGGTACGAAGATGTGTAGTTAAGATATTATTGATTGAATGAGATGATTGGCCGTCCGATGAGACCATCGAGCATCAACTATGCCAATATTGTTAATATATGTCGTACCAGTCCTTTACTTGAACCAAACTCTTATGTTTGTGCAATATGTATGTGACGTAAGATATAAATCGGTACGAAGATGTTAAGTTATAAGATATTATTGAATGAGATGATTGGTCGTCCGATGAGACCATCGAGCATCAACTATGCCAATATTGTTATTGAACCAAACTCTTATGTTTGTGCAATATGTATGTGACGTAAGATATAAAGCGGTACGAAGATGTGTAGTTAAGATATTATTGATTGAATGAGATGATTGGCCGTCCGATGAGACCATCGAGCATCAACTATGCCAATATTTTTAATATATGTCGTACCAGTCCTTTACTTGAACCAAACTCTTATGTTTGTGCAATATGTATGTGACGTAAGATATAAATCGGTACGAAGATGTGTAGTTAAGATATTATTGATTGAATGAGATGATTAGCCGTCCGATGAGACCATCGAGCATCAACTATGCCAATATTGTTATTGAACCAAACTCTTATGTTTGTGCAATATGTATGTGACGTAAGATATAAATCGGTACGAAGATGTGTAGTTAAGATATTATTGATTGAATGAGATGATTGGCCGTCCGATGAGACCATCGAGCATCAACTATGCCAATATTGTTATTGAACCAAACTCTTATGTTTGTGCAATATGTATGTGACGTAAGATATAAATCGGTACGAAGATGTGTAGTTAAGGTATTATTGATTGAATGAGATGATTGGCCGTCCGATGAGACCATCGAGCATGAACTATGCCAATATTGTTAATATATGTCGTACCAGTCCTTTACTTGAACCAAACTCTTATGTTTGTGCAATATGTATGTGACGTAAGATATAAATCGGTACGAAGATGTGTAGTTAAGATATTATTGATTGAATGAGATGATTGGCCGTCCGATGAGACCATCGAGCATCAACTATGCCAATATTGTTATTGAACCAAACTCTTATGTTTGTGCAATATGTATGTGACGTAAGATACAAAGCGGTACGAAGATGTGTAGTTAAGATATTATTGATTGAATGAGATGATTGGCCGTCCGATGAGACCATCGAGCATCAACTATGCCAATATTTTTAATATATGTCGTACCAGTCCTTTACTTGAACCAAACTCTTATGTTTGTGCAATATGTATGTGACGTAAGATATAAATCGGTACGAAGATGTGTAGTTAAGATATTATTGATTGAATGAGATGATTGGCCGTCCGATGAGACCATCGAGCATCAACTATGCCAATATTGTTAATATATGTCGTACCAGTCCTTTACTTGAACCAAACTCTTATGTTTGTGCAATATGTATGTGACGTAAGATATAAATCGGTACGAAGATGTGTAGTTATAAGATATTATTGATTGAATGAGATGATTGGCCGTCCGATGAGACCATCGAGCATCAACTATGCCAATATTTTTAATATATGTCGTACCAGTCCTTTACTTGAACCAAACTCTTATGTTTGTGTAATATGTATGTGACGTAAGATATAAATAGGTACGAAGATGTGTAGTTAAGATATTATTGATTGAATGAGATGATTGGCCGTCCGATGAGACCATCGAGCATCAACTATGCCAATATTGTTAATATATGTCGTACCAGTCCTTTACTTGAACCAAACTCTTATGTTTGTGCAATATGTATGTGACGTAAGATATAAATCGGTACGAAGATGTGTAGTTAAGATATTATTGATTGAATGAGATGATTGGCCGTCCGATGAGACCATCGAGCATCAACTATGCCAATATTGTTAATATATGTCGTATCAGTCCTTTACTTGAACCAAACTCTTATGTTTGTGCAATATGTATGTGACGTAAGATATAAATCGGTACGAAGATGTGTAGTTAAGATATTATTGATTGAATGAGATGATTGGCCGTCCGATGAGACCATCGAGCATCAACTATGCCAATATTGTTAATATATGTCGTACCAGTCCTTTACTTGAACCAAACTCTTATGTTTGTGCAATATGTATGTGACGTAAGATATAAATCGGTACGAAGATGTGTAGTTAAGATATTATTGATTGAATGAGATGATTGGCCGTCCGATGAGACCATCGAGCATCAACTATGCCAATATTGTTAATATATGTCGTATCAGTCCTTTACTTGAACCAAACTCTTATGTTTGTGCAATATGTATGTGACGTAAGATATAAATCGGTACGAAGATGTTAAGTTATAAGATATTATTGAATGAGATGATTGGTCGTCCGATGAGACCATCGAGCATCAACTATGCCAATATTGTTATTGAACCAAACTCTTATGTTTGTGCAATATGTATGTGACGTAAGATATAAAGCGGTACGAAGATGTGTAGTTAAGATATTATTGATTGAATGAGATGATTGGCCGTCCGATGAGACCATCGAGCATCAACTATGCCAATATTTTTAATATATGTCGTACCAGTCCTTTACTTGAACCAAACTCTTATGTTTGTGCAATATGTATGTGACGTAAGATATAAATCGGTACGAAGATGTGTAGTTAAGATATTATTGATTGAATGAGATGATTGGCCGTCCGATGAGACCATCGAGCATCAACTATGCCAATATTGTTAATATATGTCGTACCAGTCCTTTACTTGAACCAAACTCTTATGTTTGTGCAATATGTATGTGACGTAAGATATAAATCGGTACGAAGATGTGTAGTTATAAGATATTATTGATTGAATGAGATGATTGGCCGTCCGATGAGACCATCGAGCATCAACTATGCCAATATTTTTAATATATGTCGTACCAGTCCTTTACTTGAACCAAACTCTTATGTTTGTGCAATATGTATGTGACGTAAGATATAAATAGGTACGAAGATGTGTAGTTAAGATATTATTGATTGAATGAGATGATTGGCCGTCCGATGAGACCATCGAGCATCAACTATGCCAATATTGTTAATATATGTCGTACCAGTCCTTTACTTGAACCAAACTCTTATGTTTGTGCAATATGTATGTGACGTAAGATATAAATCGGTACGAAGATGTGTAGTTAAGATATTATTGATTGAATGAGATGATTGGCCGTCCGATGAGACCATCGAGCATCAACTATGCCAATATTGTTAATATATGTCGTATCAGTCCTTTACTTGAACCAAACTCTTATGTTTGTGCAATATGTATGTGACGTAAGATATAAATCGGTACGAAGATGTGTAGTTAAGATATTATTGATTGAATGAGATGATTGGCCGTCCGATGAGACCATCGAGCATCAACTATGCCAATATTGTTAATATATGTCGTATCAGTCCTTTACTTGAACCAAACTCTTATGTTTGTGCAATATGTATGTGACGTAAGATATAAATCGGTACGAAGATGTGTAGTTAAGATATTATTGATTGAATGAGATGATTGGCCGTCCGATGAGACCATCGAGCATCAACTATGCCAATATTTTTAATATATGTCGTACCAGTCCTTTACTTGAACCAAACTCTTATGTTTGTGCAATATGTATGTGACGTAAGATATAAATCGGTACGAAGATGTGTAGTTAAGATATTATTGATTGAATGAGATGATTGGCCGTCCGATGAGACCATCGAGCATCAACTATGCCAATATTGTTAATATATGTCGTATCAGTCCTTTACTTGAACCAAACTCTTATGTTTGTGCAATATGTATGTGACGTAAGATATAAATCGGTACGAAGATGTGTAGTTAAGATATTATTGATTGAATGAGATGATTGGCCGTCCGATGAGACCATCGAGCATCAACTATGCCAATATTGTTAATATATGTCGTACCAGTCCTTTACTTGAACCAAACTCTTATGTTTGTGCAATATGTATGTGACGTAAGATATAAATCGGTACGAAGATGTGTAGTTAAGATATTATTGATTGAATGAGATGATTGGCCGTCCGATGAGACCATCGAGCATCAACTATGCCAATATTGTTAATATATGTCGTACCAGTCCTTTACTTGAACCAAACTCTTATGTTTGTGCAATATGTATGTGACGTAAGATATAAATCGGTACGAAGATGTGTAGTTAAGATATTATTGATTGAATGAGATGATTGGCCGTCCGATGAGACCATCGAGCATCAACTATGCCAATATTGTTAATATATGTCGTATCAGTCCTTTACTTGAACCAAACTCTTATGTTTGTGCAATATGTATGTGACGTAAGATATAAATCGGTACGAAGATGTGTAGTTAAGATATTATTGATTGAATGAGATGATTGGCCGTCCGATGAGACCATCGAGCATCAACTATGCCAATATTGTTAATATATGTCGTACCAGTCCTTTACTTGAACCAAACTCTTATGTTTGTGCAATATGTATGTGACGTAAGATATAAATCGGTACGAAGATGTGTAGTTATAAGATATTATTGATTGAATGAGATGATTGGCCGTCCGATGAGACCATCGAGCATCAACTATGCCAATATTGTTATTGAACCAAACTCTTATGTTTGTGCAATATGTATGTGACGTAAGATATAAATCGGTACGAAGATGTGTAGTTATAAGATATTATTGATTGAATGAGATGATTGGCCGTCCGATGAGACCATCGAGCATCAACTATGCCAATATTGTTAATATATGTCGTACCAGTCCTTTACTTGAACCAAACTCTTATGTTTGTGCAATATGTATGTGACGTAAGATATAAATAGGTACGAAGATGTGTAGTTAAGATATTATTGATTGAATGAGATGATTGGCCGTCCGATGAGACCATCGAGCATCAACTATGCCAATATTGTTAATATATGTCGTACCAGTCCTTTACTTGAACCAAACTCTTATGTTTGTGCAATATGTATGTGACGTAAGATATAAATCGGTACGAAGATGTGTAGTTAAGATATTATTGATTGAATGAGATGATTGGCCGTCCGATGAGACCATCGAGCATCAACTATGCCAATATTGTTAATATATGTCGTATCAGTCCTTTACTTGAACCAAACTCTTATGTTTGTGCAATATGTATGTGACGTAAGATATAAATCGGTACGAAGATGTGTAGTTAAGATATTATTGATTGAATGAGATGATTGGCCGTCCGATGAGACCATCGAGCATCAACTATGCCAATATTGTTAATATATGTCGTACCAGTCCTTTACTTGAACCAAACTCTTATGTTTGTGCAATATGTATGTGACGTAAGATATAAATCGGTACGAAGATGTGTAGTTAAGATATTATTGATTGAATGAGATGATTGGCCGTCCGATGAGACCATCGAGCATCAACTATGCCAATATTGTTAATATATGTCGTATCAGTCCTTTACTTGAACTAAACTCTTATGTTTGTGCAATATGTATGTGACGTAAGATATAAATCGGTACGAAGATGTGTAGTTAAGATATTATTGATTGAATGAGATGATTGGCCGTCCGATGAGACCATCGAGCATCAACTATGCCAATATTGTTAATATATGTCGTACCAGTCCTTTACTTGAACCAAACTCTTATGTTTGTGCAATATGTATGTGACGTAAGATATAAATCGGTACGAAGATGTGTAGTTAAGATATTATTGATTGAATGAGATGATTGGCCGTCCGATGAGACCATCGAGCATCAACTATGCCAAAATTTTTAATATATGTCGTACCAGTCCTTTACTTGAACCAAACTCTTATGTTTGTGCAATATGTATGTGACGTAAGATATAAAGCGGTACGAAGATGTGTAGTTAAGATATTATTGATTGAATGAGATGATTGGCCGTCCGATAAGACTATCGAGCATCAACTATGCCAATATTTTTAATATATGTCGTACCAGTCCTTTACTTGAACCAAACTCTTATGTTTATGAAATATGTATGTGACGTAAGATATAAATCGGTACGAAGATGTGTAGTTATAAGATATTATTGATTGAATGAGATGATTGGCCGTCCGATGAGACCATCGAGCATCAACTATGCCAATATTGTTATTGAACCAAACTCTTATGTTTGTGCAATATGTATGTGACGTAAGATATAAAGCGGTACGAAGATGTGTAGTTAAGATATTATTGATTGAATGAGATGATTGGCCGTCCGATGAGACCATCGAGCATCAACTATGCCAATATTTTTAATATATGTCGTACCAGTCCTTTACTTGAACCAAACTCTTATGTTTGTGCATTATGTATGTGACGTAAGATATAAATCGGTACGAAGATGTGTAGTTAAGATATTATTGATTGAATGAGATGATTGGCCGTCCGATGAGACCATCGAGCATCAACTATGCCAATATTGTTAATATATGTCGTACCAGTCCTTTACTTGAACCAAACTCTTATGTTTGTGCAATATGTATGTGACGTAAGATATAAATCGGTACGAAGATGTGTAGTTAAGATATTATTGATTGAATGAGATGATTGGCCGTCCGATGAGACCATCGAGCATCAACTATGCCAATATTGTTATTGAACCAAACTCTTATGTTTGTGCAATATGTATGTGACGTAAGATACAAAGCGGTACGAAGATGTGTAGTTAAGATATTATTGATTGAATGAGATGATTGGCCGTCCGATGAGACCATCGAGCATCAAATATGCCAATATTTTTAATATATGTCGTACCAGTCCTTTACTTGAACCAAACTCTTATGTTTGTGCAATATGTATGTGACGTAAGATATAAATCGGTACGAAGATGTGTAGTTATAAGATATTATTGATTGAATGAGATGATTGGCCGTCCGATGAGACCATCGAGCATCAACTATGCCAATATTGTTAATATATGTCGTACCAGTCCTTTACTTGAACCAAACTCTTATGTTTGTGCAATATGTATGTGACGTAAGATATAAATCGGTACGAAGATGTGTAGTTAAGATATTATTGATTGAATGAGATGATTGGCCGTCCGATGAGACCATCGAGCATCAACTATGCCAATATTGTTATTGAACCAAACTCTTATGTTTGTGCAATATGTATGTGACGTAAGATATAAAGCGGTACGAAGATGTGTAGTTAAGATATTATTGATTGAATGAGATGATTGGCCGTCCGATGAGACCATCGAGCATCAACTATGCCAATATTGTTAATATATGTCGTACCAGTCCTTTACTTGAACCAAACTCTTATGTTTGTGCAATATGTATGTGACGTAAGATATAAATCGGTACGAAGATGTGTAGTTAAGATATTATTGATTGAATGAGATGATTGGCCGTCCGATGAGACCATCGAGCATCAACTATGCCAATATTGTTATTGAACCAAACTCTTATGTTTGTGCAATATGTATGTGACGTAAGATACAAAGCGGTACGAAGATGTGTAGTTAAGATATTATTGATTGAATGAGATGATTGGCCGTCCGATGAGACCATCGAGCATCAAATATGCCAATATTTTTAATATATGTCGTACCAGTCCTTTACTTGAACCAAACTCTTATGTTTGTGCAATATGTATGTGACGTAAGATATAAATCGGTACGAAGATGTGTAGTTATAAGATATTATTGATTGAATGAGATGATTGGCCGTCCGATGAGACCATCGAGCATCAACTATGCCAATATTGTTAATATATGTCGTACCAGTCCTTTACTTGAACCAAACTCTTATGTTTGTGCAATATGTATGTGACGTAAGATATAAATCGGTACGAAGATGTGTAGTTAAGATATTATTGATTGAATGAGATGATTGGCCGTCCGATGAGACCATCGAGCATCAACTATGCCAATATTGTTATTGAACCAAACTCTTATGTTTGTGCAATATGTATGTGACGTAAGATATAAAGCGGTACGAAGATGTGTAGTTAAGATATTATTGATTGAATGAGATGATTGGCCGTCCGATGAGACCATCGAGCATCAACTATGCCAATATTTTTAATATATGTCGTACCAGTCCTTTACTTGAACCAAACGCTTATGTTTGTGCAATATGTATGTGACGTAAGATATAAAGCGGTACGAAGATGTGTAGTTAAGATATTATTGATTGAATGAGATGATTGGCCGTCCGATGAGACCATCGAGCATCAACTATGCCAATATTTTTAATATATGTCGTACCAGTCCTTTACTTGAACCAAACTCTTATGTTTGTGCAATATGTATGTGACGTAAGATATAAAGCGGTACGAAGATGTGTAGTTAAGATATTATTGATTGAATGAGATGATTGGCCGTCCGATAAGACTATCGAGCATCAACTATGCCAATATTTTTAATATATGTCGTACCAGTCCTTTACTTGAACCAAACTCTTATGTTTATGAAATATGTATGTGACGTAAGATATAAATCGGTACGAAGATGTGTAGTTATAAGATATTATTGATTGAATGAGATGATTGGCCGTCCGATGAGACCATCGAGCATCAACTATGCCAATATTGTTATTGAACCAAACTCTTATGTTTGTGCAATATGTATGTGACGTAAGATATAAAGCGGTACGAAGATGTGTAGTTAAGATATTATTGATTGAATGAGATGATTGGCCGTCCGATGAGACCATCGAGCATCAACTATGCCAATATTTTTAATATATGTCGTACCAGTCCTTTACTTGAACCAAACTCTTATGTTTGTGCATTATGTATGTGACGTAAGATATAAATCGGTACGAAGATGTGTAGTTAAGATATTATTGATTGAATGAGATGATTGGCCGTCCGATGAGACCATCGAGCATCAACTATGCCAATATTGTTAATATATGTCGTACCAGTCCTTTACTTGAACCAAACTCTTATGTTTGTGCAATATGTATGTGACGTAAGATATAAATCGGTACGAAGATGTGTAGTTAAGATATTATTGATTGAATGAGATGATTGGCCGTCCGATGAGACCATCGAGCATCAACTATGCCAATATTGTTATTGAACCAAACTCTTATGTTTGTGCAATATGTATGTGACGTAAGATATAAAGCGGTACGAAGATGTGTAGTTAAGATATTATTGATTGAATGAGATGATTGGCCGTCCGATGAGACCATCGAGCATCAACTATGCCAATATTTTTAATATATGTCGTACCAGTCCTTTACTTGAACCAAACTCTTATGTTTGTGCATTATGTATGTGACGTAAGATATAAATCGGTACGAAGATGTGTAGTTAAGATATTATTGATTGAATGAGATGATTGGCCGTCCGATGAGACCATCGAGCATCAACTATGCCAATATTGTTAATATATGTCGTACCAGTCCTTTACTTGAACCAAACTCTTATGTTTGTGCAATATGTATGTGACGTAAGATATAAATCGGTACGAAGATGTGTAGTTAAGATATTATTGATTGAATGAGATGATTGGCCGTCCGATGAGACCATCGAGCATCAACTATGCCAATATTGTTATTGAACCAAACTCTTATGTTTGTGCAATATGTATGTGACGTAAGATACAAAGCGGTACGAAGATGTGTAGTTAAGATATTATTGATTGAATGAGATGATTGGCCGTCCGATGAGACCATCGAGCATCAAATATGCCAATATTTTTAATATATGTCGTACCAGTCCTTTACTTGAACCAAACTCTTATGTTTGTGCAATATGTATGTGACGTAAGATATAAATCGGTACGAAGATGTGTAGTTATAAGATATTATTGATTGAATGAGATGATTGGCCGTCCGATGAGACCATCGAGCATCAACTATGCCAATATTGTTAATATATGTCGTACCAGTCCTTTACTTGAACCAAACTCTTATGTTTGTGCAATATGTATGTGACGTAAGATATAAATCGGTACGAAGATGTGTAGTTAAGATATTATTGATTGAATGAGATGATTGGCCGTCCGATGAGACCATCGAGCATCAACTATGCCAATATTGTTATTGAACCAAACTCTTATGTTTGTGCAATATGTATGTGACGTAAGATATAAAGCGGTACGAAGATGTGTAGTTAAGATATTATTGATTGAATGAGATGATTGGCCGTCCGATGAGACCATCGAGCATCAACTATGCCAATATTTTTAATATATGTCGTACCAGTCCTTTACTTGAACCAAACTCTTATGTTTGTGCATTATGTATGTGACGTAAGATATAAATCGGTACGAAGATGTGTAGTTAAGGTATTATTGATTGAATGAGATGATTGGCCGTCCGATGAGACCATCGAGCATCAACTATGCCAATATTGTTAATATATGTCGTACCAGTCCTTTACTTGAACCAAACTCTTATGTTTGTGCAATATGTATGTGACGTAAGATATAAATCGGTACGAAGATGTGTAGTTAAGATATTATTGATTGAATGAGATGATTGGCCGTCCGATGAGACCATCGAGCATCAACTATGCCAATATTGTTATTGAACCATACTCTTATGTTTGTGCAATATGTATGTTACGTAAGATATAAAGCGGTACGAAGATGTGTAGTTAAGATATTATTGATTGAATGAGATGATTGGTCGTCCGATGAGACCATCGAGCATCAACTATGCCAATATTTTTAATATATGTCGTACCAGCCCTTTACTTGAACCAAACTCTTATGTTTGTGCAATATGTATGTGACGTAAGATATAAAGCGGTACGAAGATGTGTAGTTAAGATATTATTGATTGAATGAGATGATTGGCCGTCCGATGAGACCATCGAGCATCAACTATGCCAATATTGTTATTGAACCAAACTCTTATGTTTGTGCAATATGTATGTGACGTAAGATATAAATCGGTACGAAGATGTGTAGTTATAAGATATTATTGATTGAATGAGATGATTGGCCGTCCGATGAGACCATCGAGCATCAACTATGCCAATATTGTTAATATATGTCGTATCAGTCCTTTACTTGAACCAAACTCTTATGTTTGTGCAATATGTATGTGACGTAAGATATAAATCGGTACGAAGATGTGTAGTTAAGATATTATTGATTGAATGAGATGATTGGCCGTCCGATGAGACCATCGAGCATCAACTATGCCAATATTGTTATTGAACCAAACTCTTATGTTTGTGCAATATGTATGTGACGTAAGATATAAATCGGTACGAAGATGTGTAGTTAAGATATTATTGATTGAATGAGATGATTGGCCGTCCGATGAGACCATCGAGCATCAACTATGCCAATATTGTTATTGAACCAAACTCTTATGTTTGTGCAATATGTATGTGACGTAAGATATAAATCGGTACGAAGATGTGTAGTTAAGATATTATTGATTGAATGAGATGATTGGCCGTCCGATGAGACCATCGAGCATCAACTATGCCAATATTGTTATTGAACCAAACTCTTATGTTTGTGCAATATGTATGTGACGTAAGATATAAATCGGTACGAAGATGTGTAGTTATAAGATATTATTGATTGAATGAGATGATTGGCCGTCCGATGAGACCATCGAGCATCAACTATGCCAATATTGTTAATATATGTCGTATCAGTCCTTTACTTGAACCAAACTCTTATGTTTGTGCAATATGTATGTGACGTAAGATATAAAGCGGTACGAAGATGTGTAGTTAAGATATTATTGATTGAATGAGATGATTGGCCGTCCGATGAGACCATCGAGCATCAACTATGCCAATATTTTTAATATATGTCGTACCAGTCCTTTACTTGAACCAAACTCTTATGTTTGTGCAATATGTATGTGACGTAAGATATAAAGCGGTACGAAGATGTGTAGTTAAGATATTATTGATTGAATGAGATGATTGGCCGTCCGATGAGACCATCGAGCATCAACTATGGCAATATTGTTAATATATGTCGTACCAGTCCTTTACTTGAACCAAACTCTTATGTTTGTGCAATATGTATGTGACGTAAGATATAAATAGGTACGAAGATGTGTAGTTAAGATATTATTGATTGAATGAGATGATTGGCCGTCCGATGAGACCATCGAGCATCAACTATGCCAATATTGTTAATATATGTCGTACCAGTCCTTTACTTGAACCAAACTCTTATGTTTGTGCAATATGTATGTGACGTAAGATATAAATCGGTACGAAGATGTGTAGTTAAGATATTATTGATTGAATGAGATGATTGGCCGTCCGATGAGACCATCGAGCATCAACTATGCCAATATTGTTAATATATGTCGTATCAGTCCTTTACTTGAACCAAACTCTTATGTTTGTGCAATATGTATGTGACGTAAGATATAAATCGGTACGAAGATGTGTAGTTAAGATATTATTGATTGAATGAGATGATTGGCCGTCCGATGAGACCATCGAGCATCAACTATGCCAATATTGTTAATATATGTCGTACCAGTCCTTTACTTGAACCAAACTCTTATGTTTGTGCAATATGTATGTGACGTAAGATATAAATCGGTACGAAGATGTGTAGTTAAGATATTATTGATTGAATGAGATGATTGGCCGTCCGATGAGACCATCGAGCATCAACTATGCCAATATTGTTAATATATGTCGTATCAGTCCTTTACTTGAACTAAACTCTTATGTTTGTGCAATATGTATGTGACGTAAGATATAAATCGGTACGAAGATGTGTAGTTAAGATATTATTGATTGAATGAGATGATTGGCCGTCCGATGAGACCATCGAGCATCAACTATGCCAATATTGTTAATATATGTCGTACCAGTCCTTTACTTGAACCAAACTCTTATGTTTGTGCAATATGTATGTGACGTAAGATATAAATCGGTACGAAGATGTGTAGTTAAGATATTATTGATTGAATGAGATGATTGGCCGTCCGATGAGACCATCGAGCATCAACTATGCCAATATTGTTAATATATGTCGTACCAGTCCTTTACTTGAACCAAACTCTTATGTTTGTGCAATATGTATGTGACGTAAGATATAAATCGGTACGAAGATGTGTAGTTAAGATATTATTGATTGAATGAGATGATTGGCCGTCCGATGAGACCATCGAGCATCAACTATGCCAATATTGTTATTGAACCAAACTCTTATGTTTGTGCAATATGTATGTGACGTAAGATACAAAGCGGTACGAAGATGTGTAGTTAAGATATTATTGATTGAATGAGATGATTGGCCGTCCGATGAGACCATCGAGCATCAAATATGCCAATATTTTTAATATATGTCGTACCAGTCCTTTACTTGAACCAAACTCTTATGTTTGTGCAATATGTATGTGACGTAAGATATAAATCGGTACGAAGATGTGTAGTTATAAGATATTATTGATTGAATGAGATGATTGGCCGTCCGATGAGACCATCGAGCATCAACTATGCCAATATTGTTAATATATGTCGTACCAGTCCTTTACTTGAACCAAACTCTTATGTTTGTGCAATATGTATGTGACGTAAGATATAAATCGGTACGAAGATGTGTAGTTAAGATATTATTGATTGAATGAGATGATTGGCCGTCCGATGAGACCATCGAGCATCAACTATGCCAATATTGTTATTGAACCAAACTCTTATGTTTGTGCAATATGTATGTGACGTAAGATATAAAGCGGTACGAAGATGTGTAGTTAAGATATTATTGATTGAATGAGATGATTGGCCGTCCGATGAGACCATCGAGCATCAACTATGCCAATATTTTTAATATATGTCGTACCAGTCCTTTACTTGAACCAAACGCTTATGTTTGTGCAATATGTATGTGACGTAAGATATAAATCGGTACGAAGATCTGTAGTTAAGATATTATTGATTGAATGAGATGATTGGCCGTCCGATGAGACCATCGAGCATCAACTATGCCAATATTTTTAATATATGTCGTACCAGTCCTTTACTTGAACCAAACTCTTATGTTTGTGCATTATGTATGTGACGTAAGATATAAATCGGTACGAAGATGTGTAGTTAAGGTATTATTGATTGAATGAGATGATTGGCCGTCCGATGAGACCATCGAGCATCAACTATGCCAATATTGTTAATATATGTCGTACCAGTCCTTTACTTGAACCAAACTCTTATGTTTGTGAAATATGTATGTGACGTAAGATATAAATCGGTACGAAGATGTGTAGTTAAGATATTATTGATTGAATGAGATGATTGGCCGTCCGATGAGACCATCGAGCATCAACTATGCCAATATTGTTATTGAACCATACTCTTATGTTTGTGCAATATGTATGTTACGTAAGATATAAAGCGGTACGAAGATGTGTAGTTAAGATATTATTGATTGAATGAGATGATTGGTCGTCCGATGAGACCATCGAGCATCAACTATGCCAATATTTTTAATATATGTCGTACCAGCCCTTTACTTGAACCAAACTCTTATGTTTGTGCAATATGTATGTGACGTAAGATATAAAGCGGTACGAAGATGTGTAGTTAAGATATTATTGATTGAATGAGATGATTGGCCGTCCGATGAGACCATCGAGCATCAACTATGCCAATATTGTTATTGAACCAAACTCTTATGTTTGTGCAATATGTATGTGACGTAAGATATAAATCGGTACGAAGATGTGTAGTTATAAGATATTATTGATTGAATGAGATGATTGGCCGTCCGATGAGACCATCGAGCATCAACTATGCCAATATTGTTAATATATGTCGTATCAGTCCTTTACTTGAACCAAACTCTTATGTTTGTGCAATATGTATGTGACGTAAGATATAAATCGGTACGAAGATGTGTAGTTAAGATATTATTGATTGAATGAGATGATTGGCCGTCCGATGAGACCATCGAGCATCAACTATGCCAATATTGTTAATATATGTCGTATCAGTCCTTTACTTGAACCAAACTCTTATGTTTGTGCAATATGTATGTGACGTAAGATATAAATCGGTACGAAGATGTGTAGTTAAGATATTATTGATTGAATGAGATGATTGGCCGTCCGATGAGACCATCGAGCATCAACTATGCCAATATTGTTATTGAACCAAACTCTTATGTTTGTGCAATATGTATGTGACGTAAGATATAAATCGGTACGAAGATGTGTAGTTAAGATATTATTGATTGAATGAGATGATTGGCCGTCCGATGAGACCATCGAGCATCAACTATGGCAATATTGTTAATATATGTCGTACCAGTCCTTTACTTGAACCAAACTCTTATGTTTGTGCAATATGTATGTGACGTAAGATATAAAGCGGTACGAAGATGTGTAGTTAAGATATTATTGATTGAATGAGATGATTGGCCGTCCGATGAGACCATCGAGCATCAACTATGCCAATATTGTTATTGAACCAAACTCTTATGTTTGTGCAATATGTATGTGACGTAAGATATAAAGCGGTACGAAGATGTGTAGTTAAGATATTATTGATTGAATGAGATGATTGGCCGTCCGATGAGACCATCGAGCATCAACTATGCCAATATTGTTATTGAACCAAACTCTTATGTTTGTGCAATATGTATGTGACGTAAGATATAAATCGGTACGAAGATGTGTAGTTAAGATATTATTGATTGAATGAGATGATTGGCCGTCCGATGAGACCATCGAGCATCAACTATGCCAATATTGTTAATATATGTCGTATCAGTCCTTTACTTGAACCAAACTCTTATGTTTGTGCAATATGTATGTGACGTAAGATATAAATCGGTACGAAGATGTGTAGTTAAGATATTATTGATTGAATGAGATGATTGGCCGTCCGATGAGACCATCGAGCATCAACTATGCCAATATTGTTATTGAACCAAACTCTTATGTTTGTGCAATATGTATGTGACGTAAGATATAAATCGGTACGAAGATGTGTAGTTAAGATATTATTGATTGAATGAGATGATTGGCCGTCCGATGAGACCATCGAGCATCAACTATGGCAATATTGTTAATATATGTCGTACCAGTCCTTTACTTGAACCAAACTCTTATGTTTGTGCAATATGTATGTGACGTAAGATATAAAGCGGTACGAAGATGTGTAGTTAAGATATTATTGATTGAATGAGATGATTGGCCGTCCGATGAAACCATCGAGCATCAACTATGCCAATATTGTTATTGAACCAAACTCTTATGTTTGTGCAATATGTATGTGACGTAAGATATAAATCGGTACGAAGATGTGTAGTTAAGATATTATTGATTGAATGAGATGATTGGCCGTCCGATGAGACCATCGAGCATCAACTATGCCAATATTGTTATTGAACCAAACTCTTATGTTTGTGCAATATGTATGTGACGTAAGATATAAATCGGTACGAAGATGTGTAGTTATAAGATATTATTGATTGAATGAGATGATTGGCCGTCCGATGAGACCATCGAGCATCAACTATGCCAATATTGTTATTGAACCAAACTCTTATGTTTGTGCAATATGTATGTGACGTAAGATATAAAGCGGTACGAAGATGTGTAGTTAAGATATTATTGATTGAATGAGATGATTGGCCGTCCGATGAGACCATCGAGCATCAACTATGCCAATATTGTTAATATATGTCGTATCAGTCCTTTACTTGAACCAAACTCTTATGTTTGTGCAATATGTATGTGACGTAAGATATAAATCGGTACGAAGATGTGTAGTTAAGATATTATTGATTGAATGAGATGATTGGCCGTCCGATGAGACCATCGAGCATCAACTATGCCAATATTGTTATTGAACCAAACTCTTATGTTTGTGCAATATGTATGTGACGTAAGATATAAAGCGGTACGAAGATGTGTAGTTAAGATATTATTGATTGAATGAGATGATTGGCCGTCCGATGAGACCATCGAGCATCAACTATGCCAATATTGTTAATATATGTCGTATCAGTCCTTTACTTGAACCAAACTCTTATGTTTGTGCAATATGTATGTGACGTAAGATATAAATCGGTACGAAGATGTGTAGTTAAGATATTATTGATTGAATGAGATGATTGGCCGTCCGATGAGACCATCGAGCATCAACTATGCCAATATTGTTAATATATGTCGTACCAGTCCCATACTTGAACCAAACTCTTATGTTTGTGCAATATGTATGTGACGTAAGATATAAATCGGTACGAAGATGTGTAGTTAAGATATTATTGATTGAATGAGATGATTGGCCGTCCGATGAGACCATCGAGCATCAACTATGGCAATATTGTTAATATATGTCGTACCAGTCCTTTACTTGAACTAAACTCTTATGTTTGTGCAATATGTATGTGACGTAAGATATAAAGCGGTACGAAGATGTGTAGTTAAGATATTATTGATTGAATGAGATGATTGGCCGTCCGATGAGACCATCGAGCATCAACTATGCCAATATTGTTAATATATGTCGTACCAGTCCTTTACTTGAACCAAACTCTTATGTTTGTGCAATATGTATGTGACGTAAGATATAAATCGGTACGAAGATGTGTAGTTATAAGATATTATTGATTGAATGAGATGATTGGCCGTCCGATGAGACCATCGAGCATCAACTATGCCAATATTGTTATTGAACCAAACTCTTATGTTTGTGCAATATGTATGTGACGTAAGATATAAAGCGGTACGAAGATGTGTAGTTAAGATATTATTGATTGAATGAGATGATTGGCCGTCCGATGAGACCATCGAGCATCAACTATGCCAATATTGTTAATATATGTCGTACCAGTCCTTTACTTGAACCAAACTCTTATGTTTGTGCAATATGTATGTGACGTAAGATATAAATCGGTACGAAGATGTGTAGTTAAGATATTATTGATTGAATGAGATGATTGGCCGTCCGATGAGACCATCGAGCATCAACTATGCCAATATTGTTAATATATGTCGTACCAGTCCTTTACTTGAACCAAACTCTTATGTTTGTGCAATATGTATGTGACGTAAGATATAAATCGGTACGAAGATGTGTAGTTATAAGATATTATTGATTGAATGAGATGATTGGCCGTCCGATGAGACCATCGAGCATCAACTATGCCAATATTGTTATTGAACCAAACTCTTATGTTTGTGCAATATGTATGTGACGTAAGATATAAATCGGTACGAAGATGTGTAGTTAAGATATTATTGATTGAATGAGATGATTGGCCGTCCGATGAGACCATCGAGCATCAACTATGCCAATATTGTTAATATATGTCGTACCAGTCCTTTACTTGAACCAAACTCTTATGTTTGTGCAATATGTATGTGACGTAAGATATAAATCGGTACGAAGATGTGTAGTTATAAGATATTATTGATTGAATGAGATGATTGGCCGTCCGATGAGACCATCGAGCATCAACTATGCCAATATTGTTATTGAACCAAACTCTTATGTTTGTGCAATATGTATGTGACGTAAGATATAAATCGGTACGAAGATGTGTAGTTATAAGATATTATTGATTGAATGAGATGATTGGCCGTCCGATGAGACCATCGAGCATCAACTATGCCAATATTGTTAATATATGTCGTACCAGTCCTTTACTTGAACCAAACTCTTATGTTTGTGCAATATGTATGTGACGTAAGATATAAATCGGTACGAAGATGTGTAGTTATAAGATATTATTGATTGAATGAGATGATTGGCCGTCCGATGAGACCATCGAGCATCAACTATGCCAATATTGTTAATATATGTCGTACCAGTCCTTTACTTGAACCAAACTCTTATGTTTGTGCAATATGTATGTGACGTAAGATATAAATCGGTACGAAGATGTGTAGTTAAGATATTATTGATTGAATGAGATGATTGGCCGTCCGATGAGACCATCGAGCATCAACTATGCCAATATTGTTATTGAACCAAACTCTTATGTTTGTGCAATATGTATGTGACGTAAGATATAAAGCGGTACGAAGATGTGTAGTTAAGATATTATTGATTGAATGAGATGATTGGCCGTCCGATGAGACCATCGAGCATCAACTATGCCAATATTGTTAATATATGTCGTATCAGTCCTTTACTTGAACCAAACTCTTATGTTTGTGCAATATGTATGTGACGTAAGATATAAATCGGTACGAAGATGTGTAGTTAAGATATTATTGATTGAATGAGATGATTGGCCGTCCGATGAGACCATCGAGCATCAACTATGCCAATATTGTTATTGAACCAAACTCTTATGTTTGTGCAATATGTATGTGACGTAAGATATAAAGCGGTACGAAGATGTGTAGTTAAGATATTATTGATTGAATGAGATGATTGGCCGTCCGATGAGACCATCGAGCATCAACTATGGCAATATTGTTAATATATGTCGTACCAGTCCTTTACTTGAACCAAACTCTTATGTTTGTGCAATATGTATGTGACGTAAGATATAAAGCGGTACGAAGATGTGTAGTTAAGATATTATTGATTGAATGAGATGATTGGCCGTCCGATGAGACCATCGAGCATCAACTATGCCAATATTGTTAATATATGTCGTACCAGTCCTTTACTTGAACCAAACTCTTATGTTTGTGCAATATGTATGTGACGTAAGATATAAAGCGGTACGAAGATGTGTAGTTATAAGATATTATTGATTGAATGAGATGATTGGCCGTCCGATGAGACCATCGAGCATCAACTATGCCAATATTGTTATTGAACCAAACTCTTATGTTTGTGCAATATGTATGTGACGTAAGATATAAAGCGGTACGAAGATGTGTAGTTAAGATATTATTGATTGAATGAGATGATTGGCCGTCCGATGAGACCATCGAGCATCAACTATGCCAATATTGTTAATATATGTCGTACCAGTCCTTTACTTGAACCAAACTCTTATGTTTGTGCAATATGTATGTGACGTAAGATATAAATCGGTACGAAGATGTGTAGTTATAAGATATTATTGATTGAATGAGATGATTGGCCGTCCGATGAGACCATCGAGCATCAACTATGCCAATATTGTTAATATATGTCGTACCAGTCCTTTACTTGAACCAAACTCTTATGTTTGTGCAATATGTATGTGACGTAAGATGTAAATCGGTACGAAGATGTGTAGTTATAAGATATTATTGATTGAATGAGATGATTGGCCGTCCGATGAGACCATCGAGCATCAACTATGCCAATATTGTTAATATATGTCGTACCAGTCCTTTACTTGAACAAAACTCTTATGTTTGTGCAATATGTATGTGACGTAAGATATAAATCGGTACGAAGATGTGTAGTTATAAGATATTATTGATTGAATGAGATGATTGGCCGTCCGATGAGACCATCGAGCATCAACTATGCCAATATTGTTAATATATGTCGTACCAGTCCTTTACTTGAACCAAACTCTTATGTTTGTGCAATATGTATGTGACGTAAGATATAAAGCGGTACGAAGATGTGTAGTTAAGATATTATTGATTGAATGAGATGATTGGCCGTCCGATGAGACCATCGAGCATCAACTATGCCAATATTGTTAATATATGTCGTACCAGTCCTTTACTTGAACCAAACTCTTATGTTTGTGCAATATGTATGTGACGTAAGATATAAATCGGTACGAAGATGTGTAGTTATAAGATATTATTGATTGAATGAGATGATTGGCCGTCCGATGAGACCATCGAGCATCAACTATGCCAATATTGTTAATATATGTCGTACCAGTCCTTTACTTGAACCAAACTCTTATGTTTGTGCAATATGTATGTGACGTAAGATATAAATCGGTACAAAGATGTGTAGTTAAGATATTATTGATTGAATGAGATGATTGGCCGTCCGATGAGACCATCGAGTGCGAACTTTGCCAATATTGTTAATATATGTCGTACCAGTCCTTTACATGAACCAAACTCTTATGTTTGTGCAATATGTATGTGACGTAAGATATAAATCGGTACGAAGATGTGTAGTTATAAGATATTATTGATTGAATGAGATGATTGGCCGTCCGATGAGACCATCGAGCATCAACTATGCCAATATTGTTAATATATGTCGTACCAGTCCCATACTTGAACCAAACTCTTATGTTTGTGCAATATGTATGTGACGTAAGATGTAAATCGGTACGAAGATGTGTAGTTATAAGATATTATTGATTGAATGAGATGATTGGCCGTCCGATGAGACCATCGAGCATCAACTATGCCAATATTGTTAATATATGTCGTACCAGTCCTTTACTTGAACAAAACTCTTATGTTTGTGCAATATGTATGTGACGTAAGATATAAATCGGTACGAAGATGTGTAGTTATAAGATATTATTGATTGAATGAGATGATTGGCCGTCCGATGAGACCATCGAGCATCAACTATGCCAATATTGTTAATATATGTCGTACCAGTCCTTTACTTGAACCAAACTCTTATGTTTGTGCAATATGTATGTGACGTAAGATATAAATCGGTACGAAGATGTGTAGTTATAAGATATTATTGATTGAATGAGATGATTGGCCGTCCGATGAGACCATCGAGCATCAACTATGCCAATATTGTTAATATATGTCGTACCAGTCCCATACTTGAACCAAACTCTTATGTTTGTGCAATATGTATGTGACGTAAGATGTAAATCGGTACGAAGATGTGTAGTTATAAGATATTATTGATTGAATGAGATGATTGGCCGTCCGATGAGACCATCGAGCATCAACTATGCCAATATTGTTAATATATGTCGTACCAGTCCTTTACTTGAACAAAACTCTTATGTTTGTGCAATATGTATGTGACGTAAGATATAAATCGGTACGAAGATGTGTAGTTATAAGATATTATTGATTGAATGAGATGATTGGCCGTCCGATGAGACCATCGAGCATCAACTATGCCAATATTGTTAATATATGTCGTACCAGTCCTTTACTTGAACCAAACTCTTATGTTTGTGCAATATGTATGTGACGTAAGATATAAATCGGTACGAAGATGTGTAGTTATAAGATATTATTGATTGAATGAGATGATTGGCCGTCCGATGAGACCATCGAGCATCAACTATGCCAATATTGTTAATATATGTCGTACCAGTCCCATACTTGAACCAAACTCTTATGTTTGTGCAATATGTATGTGACGTAAGATGTAAATCGGTACGAAGATGTGTAGTTATAAGATATTATTGATTGAATGAGATGATTGGCCGCCCGATGAGACCATCGAGTGCGAACTTTGCCAATATTGTTAATATATGTCGTACCAGTCCTTTACATGAACCAAACTCTTATGTTTGTGCAATATGTATGTGACGTAAGATATAAATCGGTACGAAGATGTGTAGTTATAAGATATTATTGATTGAATGAGATGATTGGCCGTCCGATGAGACCATCGAGCATCAACTATGCCAATATTGTTAATATATGTCGTACCAGTCCCATACTTGAACCAAACTCTTATGTTTGTGCAATATGTATGTGACGTAAGATGTAAATCGGTACGAAGATGTGTAGTTATAAGATATTATTGATTGAATGAGATGATTGGCCGTCCGATGAGACCATCGAGCATCAACTATGCCAATATTGTTAATATATGTCGTACCAGTCCTTTACTTGAACAAAACTCTTATGTTTGTGCAATATGTATGTGACGTAAGATATAAATCGGTACGAAGATGTGTAGTTATAAGATATTATTGATTGAATGAGATGATTGGCCGTCCGATGAGACCATCGAGCATCAACTATGCCAATATTGTTAATATATGTCGTACCAGTCCTTTACTTGAACCAAACTCTTATGTTTGTGCAATATGTATGTGACGTAAGATATAAATCGGTACGAAGATGTGTAGTTATAAGATATTATTGATTGAATGAGATGATTGGTCGTCCGATGAGACCATCGAGTGCGAACTATGCCAATATTGTTATTATATGTCGTACCAGTCCTTTACTTGAACCAAACTCTTAGGTTTGTGCAATATGTATGTGACGTAAAATATAAATCGATACGAAGATGTGTAGTTATAAGATATTATTGATTGAATGAGATGATTGGCCGTTCGATGAGACCATCAAGCATCAACTATGCCAATATTGTTAATATATGTCGTACCAGTCCTTTACTTGAACCAAACTCTTATGTTTGTGCAATATGTATGTGACGTAAGATATAAATCGGTACGAAGATGTGTAGTTAAGATATTATTGATTGAATGAGATGATTGGCCGTCCGATGAGACCATCGAGCATCAACTATGCCAATATTGTTAATATATGTCGTACCAGTCCTTTACTTGAACCAAACTCTTATGTTTGTGCAATATGTATGTGACGTAAGATATAAATCGGTACGAAGATGTGTAGTTATAAGATATTATTGATTGAATGAGATGATTGGCCGTCCGATGAGACCATCGAGCATCAACTATGCCAATATTGTTAATATATGTCGCACCAGTCCTTTACTTGAACAAAACTCTTATGTTTGTGCAATATGTATGTGACGTAAGATATAAATCGGTACGAAGATGTGTAGTTAAGATATTATTTATTGAATGAGATGATTGGCCGCCCGATGAGATCATCGATCATCAACTATGCCAATATTGTTAATATATGTCGTACCAGTCCTTTACTTGAACCAAACTCTTATGTTTGTGCAATATGTATGTGACGTAAGATATAAATCGGTACGAAGATGTGTAGTTATAAGATATTATTGATTGAATGAGATGATTGGCCGTCCGATGAGACCATCGAGTGCGAACTATGCCAATATTGTTATTATATGTCGTACCAGTCCTTTACTTGAACCAAACTCTTAGGTTTGTGCAATATGTATGTGACGTAAGATATAAAGCGGTACGAAGATGTGTAGTTAAGATATTATTTATTGAATGAGATGATTGGCCGCCCGATGAGACCATCGAGTGCGAACTATGCCAATATTGTTAATATATGTCGTACCAGTCCGTTACTTGAACCAAACTCTTATGTTTGTGCAATATGTATGTGACGTAGGATATAAAGCGGTACGAAGATGTGTAGTTATAAGATATTATTGATTGAATGAGATGATTGGTCGTCCGATGAGACCATCGAGCATCAACTATGCCAATATTGTTAATATATGTCGTACCAGTCCTTTACTTGAACCAAACTCTTATGTTTGTGCAATATGTATGTGACGTAAGATATAAAGCGGTACGAAGATGTGTAGTTAAGATATTATTGATTGAATGAGATGATTGGTCGTCCGATGAGACCATCGAGCATGAACTATGCCAATATTGTTAATATATGTCGTACCAGTCCTTTACTTGAACCAAACTCTTATGTTTGTGCAATATGTATGTGACGTAAGATATAAATCGGTACGAAGATGTGCAGTTAAGATATTATTGATTGAATGAGATGATTGGCCGCCCGATGAGACCATCGAGTGCGAACTATGCCAATATTGTTAATATATGTCGTACCAGTCCTTTACTTGAACCAAACTCTTATGTTTGTGCAATATGTATGTGACGTAAGGTATAAATCGGTACGAAGATGTGTAGTTATAAGATATTATTGATTGAATGAGATGATTGGCCGTCCGATGAGACCATCGAGCATCAACTATGCCAATATTGTTAATATATGTCGTACCAGTCCTTTACTTGAACCAAACTCTTATGTTTGTGCAATATGTATGTGACGTAAGATATAAATCGGTACGAAGATGTGTAGTTATAAGATATTATTGATTGAATGAGATGATTGGCCGTCCGATGAGACCATCGAGCATCAACTATGCCAATATTGTTAATATATGTCGTACCAGTCCTTTACTTGAACCAAACTCTTATGTTTGTGCAATATGTATGTGACGTAAGATATAAAGCGGTACGAAGATGTGTAGTTAAGATATTATTGATTGAATGAGATGATTGGTCGTCCGATGAGACCATCGAGCATGAACTATGCCAATATTGTTAATATATGTCGTACCAGTCCTTTACTTGAACCAAACTCTTATGTTTGTGCAATATGTATGTGACGTAAGATATAAATCGGTACGAAGATGTGCAGTTAAGATATTATTGATTGAATGAGATGATTGGTCGTCCGATAAGACCATCGAGCATCAACTATGCCAATATTGTTAATATATGTCGTACCAGTCCTTTACTTGAACCAAACTCTTATGTTTGTGCAATATGTATGTGACGTAAGATATAAATCGGTACGAAGATGTGTAGTTATAAGATATTATTGATTGAATGAGATGATTGGCCGTCCGATGAGACCATCGAGCATCAACTATGCCAATATTGTTAATATATGTCGTACCAGTCCTTTACTTGAACCAAACTCTTATGTTTGTGCAATATGTATGTGACGTAGGATATAAATCGGTACGAAGATGTGTAGTTATAAGATATTATTGATTGAATGAGATGATTGGCCGTCCGATGAGACCATCAAGCATCAACTATGCCAATATTGTTAATATATGTCGTACCAGTCCTTTACTTGAACCAAACTCTTATGTTTGTGCAATATGTATGTGACGTAAGATATAAATCGGTACGAAGATGTGTAGTTAAGATATTATTGATTGAATGAAATGATTGGCCGTCCGATGAGACCATCGAGCATCAACTATGCCAATATTGTTAATATATGTCGTACCAGTCCTTTACTTGAACCAAACTCTTATGTTTGTGCAATATGTATGTGACGTAAGATATAAATCGGTACGAAGATGTGTAGTTAAGATATTATTGATTGAATGAAATGATTGGCCGTCCGATGAGACCATCGAGCATCAACTATGCCAATATTGTTAATATATGTCGTACCAGTCCTTTACTTGAACCAAACTCTTATGTTTGTGCAATATGTATGTGACGTAAGATATAAATCGGTACGAAGATGTGCAGTTAAGATATTATTGATTGAATGAGATGATTGGTCGTCCGATAAGACCATCGAGCATCAACTATGCCAATATTGTTAATATATGTCGTACCAGTCCTTTACTTGAACCAAACTCTTATGTTTGTGCAATATGTATGTGACGTAAGATATAAATCGGTACGAAGATGTGTAGTTATAAGATATTATTGATTGAATGAGATGATTGGCCGTCCGATGAGACCATCGAGCATCAACTATGCCAATATTGTTAATATATGTCGTACCAGTCCTTTACTTGAACCAAACTCTTATGTTTGTGCAATATGTATGTGACATAAGATATAAATCGGTACGAAGATGTGTAGTTATAAGATATTATTGATTGAATGAGATGATTGGCCGTCCGATGAGACCATCAAGCATCAACTATGCCAATATTGTTAATATATGTCGTACCAGTCCTTTACTTGAACCAAACTCTTATGTTTGTGCAATATGTATGTGACGTAAGATATAAATCGGTACGAAGATGTGTAGTTATAAGATATTATTGATTGAATGAGATGATTGGCCGTCCGATGAGACCATCGAGCATCAACTATGCCAATATTGTTAATATATGTCGTACCAGTCCTTTACTTGAACCAAACTCTTATGTTTGTGCAATATGTATGTGACATAAGATATAAATCGGTACGAAGATGTGTAGTTATAAGATATTATTGATTGAATGAGATGATTGGCCGTCCGATGAGACCATCAAGCATCAACTATGCCAATATTGTTAATATATGTCGTACCAGTCCTTTACTTGAACCAAACTCTTATGTTTGTGCAATATGTATGTGACGTAAGATATAAATCGGTACGAAGATGTGTAGTTAAGATATTATTGATTGAATGAAATGATTGGCCGTCCGATGAGACCATCGAGCATCAACTATGCCAATATTGTTAATATATGTCGTACCAGTCCTTTACTTGAACCAAACTCTTATGTTTGTGCAATATGTATGTGACGTAAGATATAAATCGGTACGAAGATGTGTAGTTATAAGATATTATTGATTGAATGAGATGATTGGCCGTCCGATGAGACCATCGAGCATCAACTATGCCAATATTGTTAATATATGTCGTACCAGTCCTTTACTTGAACCAAACTCTTATGTTTGTGCAATATGTATGTGACGTAAGATATAAAGCGGTACGAAGATGTGTAGTTAAGATATTATTGATTGAATGAAATGATTGGCCGTCCGATGAGACCATCGAGCATCAACTATGCCAATATTGTTAATATATGTCGTACCAGTCCTTTACTTGAACCAAACTCTTATGTTTGTGCAATATGTATGTGACGTAAGATATAAATCGGTACGAAGATGTGTAGTTATAAGATATTATTGATTGAATGAGATGATTGGCCGTCCGATGAGACCATCGAGCATCAACTATGCCAATATTGTTAATATATGTCGTACCAGTCCTTTACTTGAACCAAACTCTTATGTTTGTGCAATATGTATGTGACGTAAGATATAAATCGGTACGAAGATGTGTAGTTAAGATATTATTGATTGAATGAAATGATTGGCCGTCCGATGAGACCATCGAGCATCAACTATGCCAATATTGTTAATATATGTCGTACCAGTCCTTTACTTGAACCAAACTCTTATGTTTGTGCAATATGTATGTGACGTAAGATATAAATCGGTACGAAGATGTGTAGTTATAAGATATTATTGATTGAATGAGATGATTGGCCGTCCGATGAGACCATCGAGCATCAACTATGCCAATATTGTTAATATATGTCGTACCAGTCCTTTACTTGAACCAAACTCTTATGTTTGTGCAATATGTATGTGACGTAAGATATAAAGCGGTACGAAGATGTGTAGTTAAGATATTATTGATTGAATGAGATGATTGGTCGTCCGATGAGACCATCGAGCATGAACTATCCCAATATTGTTAATATATGTCGTACCAGTCCTTTACTTGAACCAAACTCTTATGTTTGTGCAATATGTATGTGACGTAAGATATAAATCGGTACGAAGATGTGTAGTTATAAGATATTATTGATTGAATGAGATGATTGGCCGCCCGATGAGACCATCGAGTGCGAACTATGCCAATATTGTTAATATATGTCGTACCAGTCCTTTACTTGAACCAAACTCTTATGTTTGTGCAATATGTATGTGACGTAAGATATAAATCGGTACGAAGATGTGTAGTTATAAGATATTATTGATTGAATGAGATGATTGGCCGTCCGATGAGACCATCGAGCATCAACTATGCCAATATTGTTAATATATGTCGTACCAGTCCTTTACTTGAACCAAACTCTTATGTTTGTGCAATTTGATGTGACGTAAGATATAAATCGGTACGAAGATGTGTAGTTATAAGATATTATTGATTGAATGAGATGATTGGCCGTCCGATGAGACCATCGAGCATCAACTATGCCAATATTGTTAATATATGTCGTACCAGTCCTTTACTTGAACCAAACTCTTATGTTTGTGCAATTTGATGTGACGTAAGATATAAATCGGTACGAAGATGTGTAGTTAAGATATTATTGATTGAATGAGATGATTGGTCGTCCGATGAGACCATCGAGCATCAACTATCCCAATATTGTTAATATATGTCGTACCAGTCCTTTACTTGAACCAAACTCTTATGTTTGTGCAATATGTATGTGACGTAAGATATAAATCGGTACGAAGATGTGTAGTTAAGATATTATTTATTGAATGAGATGATTGACGGCCCGATGAGATCATCGAGTGCGAACAATGCCAATATTGTTAATATATGTCGTACCAGTCCTTTACTTGAACCAAACTCTTATGTTTGTGCAATATGTATGTGACGTAAGATATAAATCGGTACGAAGATGTGTAGTTATAAGATATTATTGATTGAATGAGATGATTGGCCGTCCGATGAGACCATCGAGCATCAACTATGCCAAAATTGTTAATAAATGTCGTACCAGTCCTTTACTTGAACCAAACTCTTATGTTTGTGCAATATGTATGTGACGTAAGATATAAATCGGTACGAAGATGTGTAGTTAAGATATTATTTATTGAATGAGATGATTGACGGCCCGATGAGATCATCGAGTGCGAACAATGCCAATATTGTTAATATATGTCGTACCAGTCCTTTACTTGAACCAAACTCTTATGTTTGTGCAATATGTATGTGACATAAGATATAAATCGGTACGAAGATGTGTAGTTATAAGATATTATTGATTGAATGAGATGATTGGCCGTCCGATGAGACCATCGAGCATCAACTATGCCAATATTGTTAATATATGTCGTACCAGTCCTTTACTTGAACCAAACTCTTATGTTTGTGCAATATGTATGTGACGTAAGATATAAATCGGTACGAAGATGTGTAGTTAAGATATTATTGATTGAATGAGATGATTGGTCGTCCGATGAGACCATCGAGCATGAACTATGCCAATATTGTTAATATATGTCGTACCAGTCCTTTACTTGAACCAAACTCTTATGTTTGTGCAATATGTATGTGACGTAAGATATAAATCGGTACGAAGATGTGTAGTTATAAGATATTATTGATTGAATGAGATGATTGGCCGCCCGATGAGACCATCGAGTGCGAACTATGCCAATATTGTTAATATATGTCGTACCAGTCCTTTACTTGAACCAAACTCTTATGTTTGTGCAATATGTATGTGACGTAAGATATAAATCGGTACGAAGATGTGTAGTTATAAGATATTATTGATTGAATGAGATGATTGGCCGTCCGATGAGACCATCGAGCATCAACTATGCCAATATTGTTAATATATGTCGTACCAGTCCTTTACTTGAACCAAACTCTTATGTTTGTGCAATATGTATGTGACGTAAGATATAAATCGGTACGAAGATGTGTAGTTATAAGATATTATTGATTGAATGAGATGATTGGCCGTCCGATGAGACCATCGAGCATCAACTATGCCAATATTGTTAATATATGTCGTACCAGTCCTTTACTTGAACAAAACTCTTATGTTTGTGCAATATGTATGTGACGTAAGATATAAATCGGTACGAAGATGTGTAGTTATAAGATATTATTGATTGAATGAGATGATTGGCCGTCCGATGAGACCATCGAGCATCAACTATGCCAATATTGTTAATATATGTCGTACCAGTCCTTTACTTGAACCAAACTCTTATGTTTGTGCAATATGTATGTGACATAAGATATAAATCGGTACGAAGATGTGTAGTTATAAGATATTATTGATTGAATGAGATGATTGGCCGTCCGATGAGACCATCGAGCATCAACTATGCCAATATTGTTAATATATGTCGTACCAGTCCTTTACTTGAACCAAACTCTTATGTTTGTGCAATATGTATGTGACGTAAGATATAAATCGGTACGAAGATGTGTAGTTATAAGATATTATTGATTGAATGAGATGATTGGCCGTCCGATGAGACCATCGAGCATCAACTATGCCAATATTGTTAATATATGTCGTACCAGTCCTTTACTTGAACCAAACTCTTATGTTTGTGCAATATGTATGTGACATAAGATATAAATCGGTACGAAGATGTGTAGTTATAAGATATTATTGATTGAATGAGATGATTGGCCGTCCGATGAGACCATCGAGCATCAACTATGCCAATATTGTTAATATATGTCGTACCAGTCCTTTACTTGAACCAAACTCTTATGTTTGTGCAATATGTATGTGACGTAAGATATAAATCGGTACGAAGATGTGTAGTTATAAGATATTATTGATTGAATGAGATGATTGGTCGTCCGATGAGACCATCGAGCATGAACTATGCCAATATTGTTAATATATGTCGTACCAGTCCTTTACTTGAACCAAACTCTTATGTTTGTGCAATATGTATGTGACGTAAGATATAAATCGGTACGAAGATGTGTAGTTATAAGATATTATTGATTGAATGAGATGATTGGCCGCCCGATGAGACCATCGAGTGCGAACTATGCCAATATTGTTAATATATGTCGTACCAGTCCTTTACTTGAACCAAACTCTTATGTTTGTGCAATATGTATGTGACGTAAGATATAAATCGGTACGAAGATGTGTAGTTATAAGATATTATTGATTGAATGAGATGATTGGCCGTCCGATGAGACCATCGAGCATCAACTATGCCAATATTGTTAATATATGTCGTACCAGTCCTTTACTTGAACCAAACTCTTATGTTTGTGCAATATGTATGTGACGTAAGATATAAATCGGTACGAAGATGTGTAGTTATAAGATATTATTGATTGAATGAGATGATTGGCCGTCCGATGAGACCATCGAGCATCAACTATGCCAATATTGTTAATATATGTCGTACCAGTCCTTTACTTGAACCAAACTCTTATGTTTGTGCAATATGTATGTGACGTAAGATATAAAGCGGTACGAAGATGTGTAGTTAAGATATTATTGATTGAATGAGATGATTGGTCGTCCGATGAGACCATCGAGCATGAACTATGCCAATATTGTTAATATATGTCGTACCAGTCCTTTACTTGAACCAAACTCTTATGTTTGTGCAATATGTATGTGACGTAAGATATAAATCGGTACGAAGATGTGTAGTTATAAGATATTATTGATTGAATGAGATGATTGGCCGCCCGATGAGACCATCGAGTGCGAACTATGCCAATATTGTTAATATATGTCGTACCAGTCCTTTACTTGAACCAAACTCTTATGTTTGTGCAATATGTATGTGACGTAAGATATAAATCGGTACGAAGATGTGTAGTTATAAGATATTATTGATTGAATGAGATGATTGGTCGTCCGATGAGACCATCGAGCATCAACTATGCCAATATTGTTAATATATGTCGTACCAGTCCTTTACTTGAACCAAACTCTTATGTTTGTGCAATATGTATGTGACGTAAGATATAAATCGGTACGAAGATGTGTAGTTATAAGATATTATTGATTGAATGAGATGATTGGCCGTCCGATGAGACCATCGAGCATCAACTATGCCAATATTGTTAATATATGTCGTACCAGTCCTTTACTTGAACCAAACTCTTATGTTTGTGCAATTTGATGTGACGTAAGATATAAATCGGTACGAAGAT
The DNA here is from genome assembly GCA_963932295.1 of Tipula lateralis. NCBI lineage: Eukaryota > Metazoa > Arthropoda > Insecta > Diptera > Tipulidae > Tipula > Tipula lateralis. The sequence continues at coordinate 34,051,036 of OZ010739.1, read as the reverse complement.
GTGTAGTTATAAGATATTATTGATTGAATGAGATGATTGGCCGTCCGATGAGACCATCGAGCATCAACTATGCCAATATTGTTAATATATGTCGTACCAGTCCTTTACTTGAACCAAACTCTTATGTTTGTGCAATTTGATGTGACGTAAGATATAAATCGGTACGAAGATGTGTAGTTAAGATATTATTGATTGAATGAGATGATTGGTCGTCCGATGAGACCATCGAGCATCAACTATCCCAATATTGTTAATATATGTCGTACCAGTCCTTTACTTTAACCAAACTCTTATGTTTGTGCAATATGTATGTGACGTAAGATATAAATCGGTACGAAGATGTGTAGTTAAGATATTATTTATTGAATGAGATGATTGACGGCCCGATGAGATCATCGAGTGCGAACAATGCCAATATTGTTAATATATGTCGTACCAGTCCTTTACTTGAACCAAACTCTTATGTTTGTGCAATATGTATGTGACGTAGGATATAAATCGGTACGAAGATGTGTAGTTATAAGATATTATTGATTGAATGAGATGATTGGTCGTCCGATGAGACCATCGAGCATCAACTATGCCAATATTGTTAATATATGTCGTACCAGTCCTTTACTTGAACCAAACTCTTATGTTTGTGCAATATGTATGTGACGTAAGATATAAAGCGGTACGAAGATGTGTAGTTAAGATATTATTGATTGAATGAGATGATTGGTCGTCCGATGAGACCATCGAGCATGAACTATGCCAATATTGTTAATATATGTCGTACCAGTCCTTTACTTGAACCAAACTCTTATGTTTGTGCAATATGTATGTGACGTAAGATATAAATCGGTACGAAGATGTGTAGTTATAAGATATTATTGATTGAATGAGATGATTGGTCGTCCGATGAGACCATCGAGCATCAATTATGCCAATATTGTTAATATATGTCGTACCAGTCCTTTACTTGAACCAAACTCTTATGTTTGTGCAATATGTATGTGACGTAAGATATAAATCGGTACGAAGATGTGTAGTTATAAGATATTATTGATTGAATGAGATGATTGGCCGTCCGATGAGACCATCGAGCATCAACTATGCCAATATTGTTAATATATGTCGTACCAGTCCTTTACTTGAACCAAACTCTTATGTTTGTGCAATATGTATGTGACGTAAGATATAAAGCGGTACGAAGATGTGTAGTTAAGATATTATTGATTGAATGAGATGATTGGTCGTCCGATGAGACCATCGAGCATGAACTATGCCAATATTGTTAATATATGTCGTACCAGTCCTTTACTTGAACCAAACTCTTATGTTTGTGCAATATGTATGTGACGTAAGATATAAAGCGGTACGAAGATGTGTAGTTAAGATATTATTTATTGAATGAGATGATTGGCCGCCCGATGAGACCATCGAGTGCGAACTATGCCAATATTGTTAATATATGTCGTACCAGTCCGTTACTTGAACCAAACTCTTATGTTTGTGCAATATGTATGTGACGTAAGATATAAATCGGTACGAAGATGTGTAGTTAAGATATTATTTATTGAATGAGATGATTGACGGCCCGATGAGATCATCGAGTGCGAACTATGCCAATATTGTTAATATATGTCGTACCAGTCCTTTACTTGAACCAAACTCTTATGTTTGTGCAATATGTATGTGACGTAAGATATAAAGCGGTACGAAGATGTGTAGTTAAGATATTATTTATTGAATGAGATGATTGGCCGCCCGATGAGACCATCGAGTGCGAACTATGCCAATATTGTTAATATATGTCGTACCAGTCCGTTACTTGAACCAAACTCTTATGTTTGTGCAATATGTATGTGACGTAGGATATAAAGCGGTACGAAGATGTGTAGTTATAAGATATTATTGATTGAATGAGATGATTGGTCGTCCGATGAGACCATCGAGCATCAACTATGCCAATATTGTTAATATATGTCGTACCAGTCCTTTACTTGAACCAAACTCTTATGTTTGTGCAATATGTATGTGACGTAAGATATAAATCGGTACGAAGATGTGTAGTTATAAGATATTATTGATTGAATGAGATGATTGGCCGTCCGATGAGACCATCGAGCATCAACTATGCCAATATTGTTAATATATGTCGTACCAGTCCTTTACTTGAACCAAACTCTTATGTTTGTGCAATATGTATGTGACGTAAGATATAAAGCGGTACGAAGATGTGTAGTTAAGATATTATTTATTGAATGAGATGATTGGCCGCCCGATGAGACCATCGAGTGCGAACTATGCCAATATTGTTAATATATGTCGTACCAGTCCTTTACTTGAACCAAACTCTTATGTTTGTGCAATATGTATGTGACGTAAGATATAAAGCGGTACGAAGATGTGTAGTTAAGATATTATTTATTGAATGAGATGATTGGCCGCCCGATGAGACCATCGAGTGCGAACTATGCCAATATTGTTAATATATGTCGTACCAGTCCATTACTTGAACCAAACTCTTATGTTTGTGCAATATGTATGTGACGTAGGATATAAAGCGGTACGAAGATGTGTAGTTATAAGATATTATTGATTGAATGAGATGATTGGTCGTCCGATGAGACCATCGAGCATCAACTATGCCTATATTGTTAATATATGTCGTACCAGTCCTTTACTTGAACCAAACTCTTATATTTGTGCAATATGTATGTGACGTAAGATATAAATCGGTACGAAGATGTGTAGTTATAAGATATTATTGATTGAATGAGATGATTGGCCGTCCGATGAGACCATCGAGCATCAACTATGCCAATATTGTTAATATATGTCGTACCAGTCCTTTACTTGAACCAAACTCTTATGTTTGTGCAATATGTATGTGACGTAAGATATAAAGCGGTACGAAGATGTGTAGTTAAGATATTATTTATTGAATGAGATGATTGGCCGCCCGATGAGACCATCGAGTGCGAACTATGCCAATATTGTTAATATATGTCGTACCAGTCCGTTACTTGAACCAAACTCTTATGTTTGTGCAATATGTATGTGACGTAGGATATAAAGCGGTACGAAGATGTGTAGTTATAAGATATTATTGATTGAATGAGATGATTGGTCGTCCGATGAGACCATCGAGCATCAACTATGCCTATATTGTTAATATATGTCGTACCAGTCCTTTACTTGAACCAAACTCTTATGTTTGTGCAATATGTATGTGACGTAAGATATAAATCGGTACGAAGATGTGTAGTTATAAGATATTATTGATTGAATGAGATGATTGGCCGTCCGATGAGACCATCGAGCATCAACTATGCCAATATTGTTAATATATGTCGTACCAGTCCTTTACTTGAACCAAACTCTTATGTTTGTGCAATATGTATGTGACGTAAGATATAAAGCGGTACGAAGATGTGTAGTTAAGATATTATTGATTGAATGAGATGATTGGTCGTCCGATGAGACCATCGAGCATGAACTATGCCAATATTGTTAATATATGTCGTACCAGTCCTTTACTTGAACCAAACTCTTATGTTTGTGCAATATGTATGTGACGTAAGATATAAATCGGTACGAAGATGTGTAGTTATAAGATATTATTGATTGAATGAGATGATTGGTCGTCCGATGAGACCATCGAGCATCAACTATGCCAATATTGTTAATATATGTCGTACCAGTCCTTTACTTGAACCAAACTCTTATGTTTGTGCAATATGTATGTGACGTAAGATATAAATCGGTACGAAGATGTGTAGTTATAAGATATTATTGATTGAATGAGATGATTGGCCGTCCGATGAGACCATCGAGCATCAACTATGCCAATATTGTTAATATATGTCGTACCAGTCCTTTACTTGAACCAAACTCTTATGTTTGTGCAATATGTATGTGACGTAAGATATAAAGCGGTACGAAGATGTGTAGTTAAGATATTATTTATTGAATGAGATGATTGGCCGCCCGATGAGACCATCGAGTGCGAACTATGCCAATATTGTTAATATATGTCGTACCAGTCCGTTACTTGAACCAAACTCTTATGTTTGTGCAATATGTATGTGACGTAGGATATAAATCGGTACGAAGATGTGTAGTTATAAGATATTATTGATTGAATGAGATGATTGGTCGTCCGATGAGACCATCGAGCATCAACTATGCCAATATTGTTAATATATGTCGTACCAGTCCTTTACTTGAACCAAACTCTTATGTTTGTGCAATATGTATGTGACGTAAGATATAAATCGGTACGAAGATGTGTAGTTATAAGATATTATTGATTGAATGAGATGATTGGCCGTCCGATGAGACCATCGAGCATCAACTATGCCAATATTGTTAATATATGTCGTACCAGTCCTTTACTTGAACCAAACTCTTATGTTTGTGCAATATGTATGTGACGTAAGATATAAAGCGGTACGAAGATGTGTAGTTAAGATATTATTTATTGAATGAGATGATTGGCCGCCCGATGAGACCATCGAGTGCGAACTATGCCAATATTGTTAATATATGTCGTACCAGTCCGTTACTTGAACCAAACTCTTATGTTTGTGCAATATGTATGTGACGTAGGATATAAAGCGGTACGAAGATGTGTAGTTATAAGATATTATTGATTGAATGAGATGATTGGTCGTCCGATGAGACCATCGAGCATCAACTATGCCAATATTGTTAATATATGTCGTACCAGTCCTTTACTTGAACCAAACTCTTATGTTTGTGCAATATGTATGTGACGTAAGATATAAATCGGTACGAAGATGTGTAGTTATAAGATATTATTGATTGAATGAGATGATTGGCCGTCCGATGAGACCATCGAGCATCAACTATGCCAATATTGTTAATATATGTCGTACCAGTCCTTTACTTGAACCAAACTCTTATGTTTGTGCAATATGTATGTGACGTAAGATATAAAGCGGTACGAAGATGTGTAGTTAAGATATTATTTATTGAATGAGATGATTGGCCGCCCGATGAGACCATCGAGTGCGAACTATGCCAATATTGTTAATATATGTCGTACCAGTCCGTTACTTGAACCAAACTCTTATGTTTGTGCAATATGTATGTGACGTAGGATATAAAGCGGTACGAAGATGTGTAGTTATAAGATATTATTGATTGAATGAGATGATTGGTCGTCCGATGAGACCATCGAGCATCAACTATGCCAATATTGTTAATATATGTCGTACCAGTCCTTTACTTGAACCAAACTCTTATGTTTGTGCAATATGTATGTGACGTAAGATATAAAGCGGTACGAAGATGTGTAGTTAAGATATTATTTATTGAATGAGATGATTGGCCGCCCGATGAGACCATCGAGTGCGAACTATGCCAATATTGTTAATATATGTCGTACCAGTCCGTTACTTGAACCAAACTCTTATGTTTGTGCAATATGTATGTGACGTAGGATATAAAGCGGTACGAAGATGTGTAGTTATAAGATATTATTGATTGAATGAGATGATTGGCCGTCCGATGAGACCATCGAGCATCAACTATGCCAATATTGTTAATATATGTCGTACCAGTCCTTTACTTGAACCAAACTCTTATGTTTGTGCAATATGTATGTGACGTAAGATATAAAGCGGTACGAAGATGTGTAGTTAAGATATTATTGATTGAATGAGATGATTGGTCGTCCGATGAGACCATCGAGCATGAACTATGCCAATATTGTTAATATATGTCGTACCAGTCCTTTACTTGAACCAAACTCTTATGTTTGTGCAATATGTATGTGACGTAAGATATAAATCGGTACGAAGATGTGTAGTTATAAGATATTATTGATTGAATGAGATGATTGGTCGTCCGATGAGACCATCGAGCATCAACTATGCCAATATTGTTAATATATGTCGTACCAGTCCTTTACTTGAACCAAACTCTTATGTTTGTGCAATATGTATGTGACGTAAGATATAAATCGGTACGAAGATGTGTAGTTATAAGATATTATTGATTGAATGAGATGATTGGCCGTCCGATGAGACCATCGAGCATCAACTATGCCAATATTGTTAATATATGTCGTACCAGTCCTTTACTTGAACCAAACTCTTATGTTTGTGCAATATGTATGTGACGTAAGATATAAAGCGGTACGAAGATGTGTAGTTAAGATATTATTTATTGAATGAGATGATTGGCCGCCCGATGAGACCATCGAGTGCGAACTATGCCAATATTGTTAATATATGTCGTACCAGTCCGTTACTTGAACCAAACTCTTATGTTTGTGCAATATGTATGTGACGTAGGATATAAAGCGGTACGAAGATGTGTAGTTATAAGATATTATTGATTGAATGAGATGATTGGTCGTCCGATGAGACCATCGAGCATCAACTATGCCAATATTGTTAATATATGTCGTACCAGTCCTTTACTTGAACCAAACTCTTATGTTTGTGCAATATGTATGTGACGTAAGATATAAAGCGGTACGAAGATGTGTAGTTAAGATATTATTTATTGAATGAGATGATTGGCCGCCCGATGAGACCATCGAGTGCGAACTATGCCAATATTGTTAATATATGTCGTACCAGTCCGTTACTTGAACCAAACTCTTATGTTTGTGCAATATGTATGTGACGTAGGATATAAAGCGGTACGAAGATGTGTAGTTATAAGATATTATTGATTGAATGAGATGATTGGTCGTCCGATGAGACCATCGAGCATCAACTATGCCAATATTGTTAATATATGTCGTACCAGTCCTTTACTTGAACCAAACTCTTATGTTTGTGCAATATGTATGTGACGTAAGATATAAATCGGTACGAAGATGTGTAGTTATAAGATATTATTGATTGAATGAGATGATTGGCCGTCCGATGAGACCATCGAGCATCAACTATGCCAATATTGTTAATATATGTCGTACCAGTCCTTTACTTGAACCAAACTCTTATGTTTGTGCAATATGTATGTGACGTAAGATATAAAGCGGTACGAAGATGTGTAGTTAAGATATTATTTATTGAATGAGATGATTGGCCGCCCGATGAGACCATCGAGTGCGAACTATGCCAATATTGTTAATATATGTCGTACCAGTCCGTTACTTGAACCAAACTCTTATGTTTGTGCAATATGTATGTGACGTAGGATATAAAGCGGTACGAAGATGTGTAGTTATAAGATATTATTGATTGAATGAGATGATTGGTCGTCCGATGAGACCATCGAGCATCAACTATGCCAATATTGTTAATATATGTCGTACCAGTCCTTTACTTGAACCAAACTCTTATGTTTGTGCAATATGTATGTGACGTAAGATATAAATCGGTACGAAGATGTGTAGTTATAAGATATTATTGATTGAATGAGATGATTGGCCGTCCGATGAGACCATCGAGCATCAACTATGCCAATATTGTTAATATATGTCGTACCAGTCCTTTACTTGAACCAAACTCTTATGTTTGTGCAATATGTATGTGACGTAAGATATAAAGCGGTACGAAGATGTGTAGTTAAGATATTATTTATTGAATGAGATGATTGGCCGCCCGATGAGACCATCGAGTGCGAACTATGCCAATATTGTTAATATATGTCGTACCAGTCCGTTACTTGAACCAAACTCTTATGTTTGTGCAATATGTATGTGACGTAGGATATAAAGCGGTACGAAGATGTGTAGTTATAAGATATTATTGATTGAATGAGATGATTGGTCGTCCGATGAGACCATCGAGCATCAACTATGCCTATATTGTTAATATATGTCGTACCAGTCCTTTACTTGAACCAAACTCTTATGTTTGTGCAATATGTATGTGACGTAAGATATAAATCGGTACGAAGATGTGTAGTTATAAGATATTATTGATTGAATGAGATGATTGGCCGTCCGATGAGACCATCGAGCATCAACTATGCCAATATTGTTAATATATGTCGTACCAGTCCTTTACTTGAACCAAACTCTTATGTTTGTGCAATATGTATGTGACGTAAGATATAAAGCGGTACGAAGATGTGTAGTTAAGATATTATTGATTGAATGAGATGATTGGTCGTCCGATGAGACCATCGAGCATGAACTATGCCAATATTGTTAATATATGTCGTACCAGTCCTTTACTTGAACCAAACTCTTATGTTTGTGCAATATGTATGTGACGTAAGATATAAAGCGGTACGAAGATGTGTAGTTAAGATATTATTTATTGAATGAGATGATTGGCCGCCCGATGAGACCATCGAGTGCGAACTATGCCAATATTGTTAATATATGTCGTACCAGTCCGTTACTTGAACCAAACTCTTATGTTTGTGCAATATGTATGTGACGTAAGATATAAAGCGGTACGAAGATGTGTAGTTAAGATATTATTGATTGAATGAGATGATTGGTCGTCCGATGAGACCATCGAGCATGAACTATGCCAATATTGTTAATATATGTCGTACCAGTCCTTTACTTGAACCAAACTCTTATGTTTGTGCAATATGTATGTGACGTAAGATATAAATCGGTACGAAGATGTGTAGTTATAAGATATTATTGATTGAATGAGATGATTGGCCGTCCGATGAGACCATCGAGCATCAACTATGCCAATATTGTTAATATATGTCGTACCAGTCCTTTACTTGAACCAAACTCTTATGTTTGTGCAATATGTATGTGACGTAAGATATAAAGCGGTACGAAGATGTGTAGTTAAGATATTATTTATTGAATGAGATGATTGGCCGCCCGATGAGACCATCGAGTGCGAACTATGCCAATATTGTTAATATATGTCGTACCAGTCCGTTACTTGAACCAAACTCTTATGTTTGTGCAATATGTATGTGACGTAGGATATAAAGCGGTACGAAGATGTGTAGTTATAAGATATTATTGATTGAATGAGATGATTGGTCGTCCGATGAGACCATCGAGCATCAACTATGCCTATATTGTTAATATATGTCGTACCAGTCCTTTACTTGAACCAAACTCTTATGTTTGTGCAATATGTATGTGACGTAAGATATAAATCGGTACGAAGATGTGTAGTTATAAGATATTATTGATTGAATGAGATGATTGGCCGTCCGATGAGACCATCGAGCATCAACTATGCCAATATTGTTAATATATGTCGTACCAGTCCTTTACTTGAACCAAACTCTTATGTTTGTGCAATATGTATGTGACGTAAGATATAAAGCGGTACGAAGATGTGTAGTTAAGATATTATTTATTGAATGAGATGATTGGCCGCCCGATGAGACCATCGAGTGCGAACTATGCCAATATTGTTAATATATGTCGTACCAGTCCGTTACTTGAACCAAACTCTTATGTTTGTGCAATATGTATGTGACGTAGGATATAAAGCGGTACGAAGATGTGTAGTTATAAGATATTATTGATTGAATGAGATGATTGGTCGTCCGATGAGACCATCGAGCATCAACTATGCCAATATTGTTAATATATGTCGTACCAGTCCTTTACTTGAACCAAACTCTTATGTTTGTGCAATATGTATGTGACGTAAGATATAAATCGGTACGAAGATGTGTAGTTATAAGATATTATTGATTGAATGAGATGATTGGCCGTCCGATGAGACCATCGAGCATCAACTATGCCAATATTGTTAATATATGTCGTACCAGTCCTTTACTTGAACCAAACTCTTATGTTTGTGCAATATGTATGTGACGTAAGATATAAATCGGTACGAAGATGTGTAGTTATAAGATATTATTGATTGAATGAGATGATTGGTCGTCCGATGAGACCATCGAGCATCAACTATGCCAATATTGTTAATATATGTCGTACCAGTCCTTTACTTGAACTAAACTCTTATGTTTGTGCAATTTGATGTGACGTAAGATATAAATCGGTACGAAGATGTGTAGTTATAAGATATTATTGATTGAATGAGATGATTGGCCGTCCGATGAGACCATCGAGCATCAACTATGCCAATATTGTTAATATATGTCGTACCAGTCCTTTACTTGAACCAAACTCTTATGTTTGTGCAATATGTATGTGACGTAAGATATAAATCGGTACGAAGATGTGTAGTTATAAGATATTATTGATTGAATGAGATGATTGGCCGTCCGATGAGACCATCGAGCATCAACTATGCCAATATTGTTAATATATGTCGTACCAGTCCTTTACTTGAACCAAACTCTTATGTTTGTGCAATATGTATGTGACGTAAGATATAAATCGGTACGAAGATGTGTAGTTATAAGATATTATTGATTGAATGAGATGATTGGCCGTCCGATGAGACCATCGAGCATCAACTATGCCAATATTGTTATTGAACCAAACTCTTATGTTTGTGCAATATGTATGTGACGTAAGATATAAAGCGGTACGAAGAGGTGTAGTTAAGATATTATTGATTGAATGAGATGATTGGCCGTCCGATGAGACCATCGAGCATCAACTATGCCAATATTGTTAATATATGTCGTACCAGTCCTTTACTTGAACCAAACTCTTATGTTTGTGCAATATGTATGTGACGTAAGATATAAATCGGTACGAAGATGTGTAGTTATAAGATATTATTGATTGAATGAGATGATTGGCCGTCCGATGAGACCATCGAGCATCAACTATGCCAATATTGTTAATATATGTCGTACCAGTCCTTTACTTGAACAAAACTCTTATGTTTGTGCAATATGTATGTGACGTAAGATATAAATCGGTACGAAGATGTGTAGTTATAAGATATTATTGATTGAATGAGATGATTGGCCGTCCGATGAGACCATCGAGCATCAACTATGCCAATATTGTTAATATATGTCGTACCAGTCCTTTACTTGAACCAAACTCTTATGTTTGTGCAATATGTATGTGACGTAAGATATAAATCGGTACGAAGATGTGCAGTTAAGATATTATTGATTGAATGAGATGATAGGTCGTCCGATAAGACCATCGAGCATCAACTATGCCAATATTGTTAATATATGTCGTACCAGTCCTTTACTTGAACCAAACTCTTATGTTTGAGCAATATGTATGTGACGTAAGATATAAATCGGTACGAAGATGTGTAGTTATAAGATATTATTGATTGAATGAGATGATTGGCCGTCCGATGAGACCATCGAGCATCAACTATGCCAATATTGTTAATATATGTCGTACCAGTCCTTTACTTGAACCAAACTCTTATGTTTGTGCAATATGTATGTGACATAAGATATAAATCGGTACGAAGATGTGTAGTTATAAGATATTATTGATTGAATGAGATGATTGGCCGTCCGATGAGACCATCAAGCATCAACTATGCCAATATTGTTAATATATGTCGTACCAGTCCTTTACTTGAACCAAACTCTTATGTTTGTGCAATATGTATGTGACGTAAGATATAAATCGGTACGAAGATGTGTAGTTATAAGATATTATTGATTGAATGAGATGATTGGCCGTCCGATGAGACCATCGAGCATCAACTATGCCAATATTGTTAATATATGTCGTACCAGTCCTTTACTTGAACCAAACTCTTATGTTTGTGCAATATGTATGTGACGTAAGATATAAATCGGTACGAAGATGTGTAGTTATAAGATATTATTGATTGAATGAGATGATTGGCCGTCCGATGAGACCATCGAGCATCAACTATGCCAATATTGTTAATATATGTCGTACCAGTCCTTTACTTGAACCAAACTCTTATGTTTGTGCAATATGTATGTGACGTAAGATATAAATCGGTACGAAGATGTGTAGTTAAGATATTATTGATTGAATGAGATGATTGGCCGTCCGATGAGACCATCGAGCATCAACTATGCCAATATTGTTAATATATGTCGTACCAGTCCTTTACTTGAACAAAACTCTTATGTTTGTGCAATATGTATGTGACGTAAGATATAAATCGGTACGAAGATGTGTAGTTATAAGATATTATTGATTGAATGAGATGATTGGCCGTCCGATGAGACCATCGAGTGCGAACTATGCCAATATTGTTATTATATGTCGTACCAGTCCTTTACTTGAACCAAACTCTTAGGTTTGTGCAATATGTATGTGACGTAAAATATAAATCGATACGAAGATGTGTAGTTATAAGATATTATTGATTGAATGAGATGATTGGCCGTCCGATGAGACCATCGAGCATCAACTATGCCAATATTGTTAATATATGTCGTACCAGTCCTTTACTTGAACAAAACTCTTATGTTTGTGCAATATGTATGTGACGTAAGATATAAATCGGTACGAAGATGTGTAGTTATAAGATATTATTGATTGAATGAGATGATTGGCCGTCCGATGAGACCATCGAGCATCAACTATGCCAATATTGTTAATATATGTCGTACCAGTCCTTTACTTGAACCAAACTCTTATGTTTGTGCAATATGTATGTGACGTAAGATATAAATCGGTACGAAGATGTGCAGTTAAGATATTATTGATTGAATGAGATGATTGGTCGTCCGATAAGACCATCGAGCATCAACTATGCCAATATTGTTAATATATGTCGTACCAGTCCTTTACTTGAACCAAACTCTTATGTTTGAGCAATATGTATGTGACGTAAGATATAAATCGGTACGAAGATGTGTAGTTATAAGATATTATTGATTGAATGAGATGATTGGCCGTCCGATGAGACCATCGAGCATCAACTATGCCAATATTGTTAATATATGTCGTACCAGTCCTTTACTTGAACCAAACTCTTATGTTTGTACAATATGTATGTGACGTAAGATATAAATCGGTACGAAGATGTGTAGTTAAGATATTATTGATTGAATGAGATGATTGGCCGTCCGATGAGACCATCGAGCATCAACTATGCCAATATTGTTAATATATGTCGTACCAGTCCTTTACTTGAACCAAACTCTTATGTTTGTGCAATATGTATGTGACGTAAGATATAAATCGGTACGAAGATGTGTAGTTATAAGATATTATTGATTGAATGAGATGATTGGCCGTCCGATGAGACCATCGAGCATCAACTATGCCAATATTGTTAATATATGTCGTACCAGTCCTTTACTTGAACCAAACTCTTATGTTTGTGCAATATGTATGTGACGTAAGATATAAATCGGTACGAAGATGTGTAGTTAAGATATTATTGATCGAATGAGATGATTGGCCGTCCGATGAGACCATCGAGCATCAACTATGCCCATATTGTTAATATATGTCGTACCAGTCCTTTACTTGAACAAAACTCTTATGTTTGTGCAATATGTATGTGACGTAAGATATAAATCGGTACGAAGATGTGTAGTTATAAGATATTATTGATTGAATGAGATGATTGGCCGTCCGATGAGACCATCGAGCATCAACTATGCCAATATTGTTAATATATGTCGTACCAGTCCTTTACTTGAACCAAACTCTTATGTTTGTGCAATATGTATGTGACGTAAGATATAAATCGGTACGAAGATGTGCAGTTAAGATATTATTGATTGAATGAGATGATTGGTCGTCCGATAAGACCATCGAGCATCAACTATGCCAATATTGTTAATATATGTCGTACCAGTCCTTTACTTGAACCAAACTCTTATGTTTGAGCAATATGTATGTGACGTAAGATATAAATCGGTACGAAGATGTGTAGTTATAAGATATTATTGATTGAATGAGATGATTGGCCGTCCGATGAGACCATCGAGCATCAACTATGCCAATATTGTTAATATATGTCGTACCAGTCCTTTACTTGAACCAAACTCTTATGTTTGTGCAATATGTATGTGACGTAAGATATAAATCGGTACGAAGATGTGTAGTTAAGATATTATTGATTGAATGAGATGATTGGCCGTCCGATGAGACCATCGAGCATCAACTATGCCAATATTGTTAATATATGTCGTACCAGTCCTTTACTTGAACCAAACTCTTATGTTTGTGCAATATGTATGTGACGTAAGATATAAATCGGTACGAAGATGTGTAGTTAAGATATTATTGATCGAATGAGATGATTGGCCGTCCGATGAGACCATCGAGCATCAACTATGCCCATATTGTTAATATATGTCGTACCAGTCCTTTACTTGAACCAAACTCTTATGTTTGTGCAATATGTATGTGACGGAAGATATAAATCGGTACGAAGATGTGTAGTTATAAGATATTATTGATTGAATGAGATGATTGGCCGTCCGATGAGACCATCGAGCATCAACTATCCCAATATTGTTAATATATGTCGTACCAGTCCTTTACTTGAACAAAACTCTTATGTTTGTGCAATATGTATGTGACGTAAGATATAAATCGGTACGAAGATGTGTAGTTAAGATATTATTTATTGAATGAGATGATTGGCCGCCCGATGAGACCATCGAGTGCGAACTATGCCAATATTGTTAATATATGTCGTACCAGTCCTTTACTTGAACCAAACTCTTATGTTTGTGCAATATGTATGTGACGTAAGATATAAATCGGTACGAAGATGTGTAGTTATAAGATATTATTGATTGAATGAGATGATTGGCCGTCCGATGAGACCATCGAGCATCAACTATGCCAATATTGTTAATATATGTCGTACCAGTCCTTTACTTGAACCAAACTCTTATGTTTGTGCAATATGTATGTGACGTAAGATATAAATCGGTACGAAGATGTGCAGTTAAGATATTATTGATTGAATGAGATGATTGGTCGTCCGATAAGACCATCGAGCATCAACTATGCCAATATTGTTAATATATGTCGTACCAGTCCTTTACTTGAACCAAACTCTTATGTTTGAGCAATATGTATGTGACGTAAGATATAAATCGGTACGAAGATGTGTAGTTATAAGATATTATTGATTGAATGAGATGATTGGCCGTCCGATGAGACCATCGAGCATCAACTATGCCAATATTGTTAATATATGTCGTACCAGTCCTTTACTTGAACCAAACTCTTATGTTTGTGCAATATGTATGTGACGTAAGATATAAATCGGTACGAAGATGTGTAGTTAAGATATTATTGATTGAATGAGATGATTGGCCGTCCGATGAGACCATCGAGCATCAACTATGCCAATATTGTTAATATATGTCGTACCAGTCCTTTACTTGAACCAAACTCTTATGTTTGTGCAATATGTATGTGACGTAAGATATAAATCGGTACGAAGATGTGTAGTTATAAGATATTATTGATTGAATGAGATGATTGGCCGTCCGATGAGACCATCGAGCATCAACTATGCCAATATTGTTAATATATGTCGTACCAGTCCTTTACTTGAACCAAACTCTTATGTTTGTGCAATATGTATGTGACGTAAGATATAAATCGGTACGAAGATGTGTAGTTAAGATATTATTGATTGAATGAGATGATTGGCCGTCCGATGAGACCATCGAGCATCAACTATGCCAATATTGTTAATATATGTCGTACCAGTCCTTTACTTGAACAAAACTCTTATGTTTGTGCAATATGTATGTGACGTAAGATATAAAGCGGTACGAAGATGTGTAGTTAAGATATTATTGATTGAATGAGATGATTGGTCGTCCGATGAGACCATCGAGTGCGAACTATGCCAATATTGTTAATATATGTCGTACCAGTCCGTTACTTGAACCAAACTCTTATGTTTGTGCAATATGTATGTGACGTAAGATATAAATCGGTACGAAGATGTGTAGTTAAGATATTATTGATTGAATGAGATGATTGGCCGTCCGATGAGACCATCGAGCATCAACTATGCCAATATTGTTAATATATGTCGTACCAGTCCTTTACTTGAACCAAACTCTTATGTTTGTGCAATATGTATGTGACGTAAGATATAAATCGGTACGAAGATGTGCAGTTAAGATATTATTGATTGAATGAGATGATTGGTCGTCCGATAAGACCATCGAGCATCAACTATGCCAATATTGTTAATATATGTCGTACCAGTCCTTTACTTGAACCAAACTCTTATGTTTGTGCAATATGTATGTGACGTAAGATATAAATCGGTACGAAGATGTGTAGTTATAAGATATTATTGATTGAATGAGATGATTGGCCGTCCGATGAGACCATCGAGCATCAACTATGCCAATATTGTTAATATATGTCGTACCAGTCCTTTACTTGAACCAAACTCTTATGTTTGTGCAATATGTATGTGACGTAAGATATAAATCGGTACGAAGATGTGCAGTTAAGATATTATTGATTGAATGAGATGATTGGTCGTCCGATAAGACCATCGAGCATCAACTATGCCAATATTGTTAATATATGTCGTACCAGTCCTTTACTTGAACCAAACTCTTATGTTTGAGCAATATGTATGTGACGTAAGATATAAATCGGTACGAAGATGTGTAGTTATAAGATATTATTGATTGAATGAGATGATTGGCCGTCCGATGAGACCATCGAGCATCAACTATGCCAATATTGTTAATATATGTCGTACCAGTCCTTTACTTGAACCAAACTCTTATGTTTGTGCAATATGTATGTGACGTAAGATATAAATCGGTACGAAGATGTGTAGTTAAGATATTATTGATTGAATGAGATGATTGGCCGTCCGATGAGACCATCGAGCATCAACTATGCCAATATTGTTAATATATGTCGTACCAGTCCTTTACTTGAACCAAACTCTTATGTTTGTGCAATATGTATGTGACGTAAGATATAAATCGGTACGAAGATGTGTAGTTATAAGATATTATTGATTGAATGAGATGATTGGCCGTCCGATGAGACCATCGAGCATCAACTATGCCAATATTGTTAATATATGTCGTACCAGTCCTTTACTTGAACCAAACTCTTATGTTTGTGCAATATGTATGTGACGTAAGATATAAATCGGTACGAAGATGTGCAGTTAAGATATTATTGATTGAATGAGATGATTGGTCGTCCGATAAGACCATCGAGCATCAACTATGCCAATATTGTTAATATATGTCGTACCAGTCCTTTACTTGAACCAAACTCTTATGTTTGAGCAATATGTATGTGACGTAAGATATAAATCGGTACGAAGATGTGTAGTTATAAGATATTATTGATTGAATGAGATGATTGGCCGTCCGATGAGACCATCGAGCATCAACTATGCCAATATTGTTAATATATGTCGTACCAGTCCTTTACTTGAACCAAACTCTTATGTTTGTGCAATATGTATGTGACGTAAGATATAAATCGGTACGAAGATGTGCAGTTAAGATATTATTGATTGAATGAGATGATTGGTCGTCCGATAAGACCATCGAGCATCAACTATGCCAATATTGTTAATATATGTCGTACCAGTCCTTTACTTGAACCAAACTCTTATGTTTGAGCAATATGTATGTGACGTAAGATATAAATCGGTACGAAGATGTGTAGTTATAAGATATTATTGATTGAATGAGATGATTGGCCGTCCGATGAGACCATCGAGCATCAACTATGCCAATATTGTTAATATATGTCGTACCAGTCCTTTACTTGAACCAAACTCTTATGTTTGTGCAATATGTATGTGACGTAAGATATAAATCGGTACGAAGATGTGTAGTTAAGATATTATTGATTGAATGAGATGATTGGCCGTCCGATGAGACCATCGAGCATCAACTATGCCAATATTGTTAATATATGTCGTACCAGTCCTTTACTTGAACCAAACTCTTATGTTTGTGCAATATGTATGTGACGTAAGATATAAATCGGTACGAAGATGTGTAGTTATAAGATATTATTGATTGAATGAGATGATTGGCCGTCCGATGAGACCATCGAGCATCAACTATGCCAATATTGTTAATATATGTCGTACCAGTCCTTTACTTGAACCAAACTCTTATGTTTGTGCAATATGTATGTGACGTAAGATATAAATCGGTACGAAGATGTGTAGTTAAGATATTATTGATTGAATGAGATGATTGGCCGTCCGATGAGACCATCGAGCATCAACTATGCCAATATTGTTAATATATGTCGTACCAGTCCTTTACTTGAACCAAACTCTTATGTTTGTGCAATATGTATGTGACGTAAGATATAAATCGGTACGAAGATGTGTAGTTATAAGATATTATTGATTGAATGAGATGATTGGCCGTCCGATGAGACCATCGAGCATCAACTATGCCAATATTGTTAATATATGTCGTACCAGTCCTTTACTTGAACCAAACTCTTATGTTTGTGCAATATGTATGTGACGTAAGATATAAATCGGTACGAAGATGTGCAGTTAAGATATTATTGATTGAATGAGATGATTGGTCGTCCGATAAGACCATCGAGCATCAACTATGCCAATATTGTTAATATATGTCGTACCAGTCCTTTACTTGAACCAAACTCTTATGTTTGAGCAATATGTATGTGACGTAAGATATAAATCGGTACGAAGATGTGTAGTTATAAGATATTATTGATTGAATGAGATGATTGGCCGTCCGATGAGACCATCGAGCATCAACTATGCCAATATTGTTAATATATGTCGTACCAGTCCTTTACTTGAACCAAACTCTTATGTTTGTGCAATATGTATGTGACGTAAGATATAAATCGGTACGAAGATGTGTAGTTAAGATATTATTGATTGAATGAGATGATTGGCCGTCCGATGAGACCATCGAGCATCAACTATGCCAATATTGTTAATATATGTCGTACCAGTCCTTTACTTGAACCAAACTCTTATGTTTGTGCAATATGTATGTGACGTAAGATATAAATCGGTACGAAGATGTGTAGTTAAGATATTATTGATCGAATGAGATGATTGGCCGTCCGATGAGACCATCGAGCATCAACTATGCCAATATTGTTAATATATGTCGTACCAGTCCTTTACTTGAACCAAACTCTTATGTTTGTGCAATATGTATGTGACGTAAGATATAAATCGGTACGAAGATGTGTAGTTATAAGATATTATTGATTGAATGAGATGATTGGCCGTCCGATGAGACCATCGAGCATCAACTATGCCAATATTGTTAATATATGTCGTACCAGTCCTTTACTTGAACCAAACTCTTATGTTTGTGCAATATGTATGTGACGTAAGATATAAATCGGTACGAAGATGTGTAGTTATAAGATATTATTGATTGAATGAGATGATTGGCCGTCCGATGAGACCATCGAGCATCAACTATGCCAATATTGTTAATATATGTCGTACCAGTCCTTTACTTGAACCAAACTCTTATGTTTGTGCAATATGTATGTGACGTAAGATATAAATCGGTACGAAGATGTGCAGTTAAGATATTATTGATTGAATGAGATGATTGGCCGTCCGATGAGACCATCGAGCATCAACTATGCCAATATTGTTAATATATGTCGTACCAGTCCTTTACTTGAACCAAACTCTTATGTTTGTGCAATATGTATGTGACGTAAGATATAAATCGGTACGAAGATGTGCAGTTAAGATATTATTGATTGAATGAGATGATTGGTCGTCCGATAAGACCATCGAGCATCAACTATGCCAATATTGTTAATATATGTCGTACCAGTCCTTTACTTGAACCAAACTCTTATGTTTGAGCAATATGTATGTGACGTAAGATATAAATCGGTACGAAGATGTGTAGTTATAAGATATTATTGATTGAATGAGATGATTGGCCGTCCGATGAGACCATCGAGCATCAACTATGCCAATATTGTTAATATATGTCGTACCAGTCCTTTACTTGAACCAAACTCTTATGTTTGTGCAATATGTATGTGACGTAAGATATAAATCGGTACGAAGATGTGTAGTTAAGATATTATTGATTGAATGAGATGATTGGCCGTCCGATGAGACCATCGAGCATCAACTATGCCAATATTGTTAATATATGTCGTACCAGTCCTTTACTTGAACCAAACTCTTATGTTTGTGCAATATGTATGTGACGTAAGATATAAATCGGTACGAAGATGTGTAGTTATAAGATATTATTGATTGAATGAGATGATTGGCCGTCCGATGAGACCATCGAGCATCAACTATGCCAATATTGTTAATATATGTCGTACCAGTCCTTTACTTGAACCAAACTCTTATGTTTGTGCAATATGTATGTGACGTAAGATATAAATCGGTACGAAGATGTGCAGTTAAGATATTATTGATTGAATGAGATGATTGGTCGTCCGATAAGACCATCGAGCATCAACTATGCCAATATTGTTAATATATGTCGTACCAGTCCTTTACTTGAACCAAACTCTTATGTTTGAGCAATATGTATGTGACGTAAGATATAAATCGGTACGAAGATGTGTAGTTATAAGATATTATTGATTGAATGAGATGATTGGCCGTCCGATGAGACCATCGAGCATCAACTATGCCAATATTGTTAATATATGTCGTACCAGTCCTTTACTTGAACCAAACTCTTATGTTTGTGCAATATGTATGTGACGTAAGATATAAATCGGTACGAAGATGTGTAGTTAAGATATTATTGATTGAATGAGATGATTGGCCGTCCGATGAGACCATCGAGCATCAACTATGCCAATATTGTTAATATATGTCGTACCAGTCCTTTACTTGAACCAAACTCTTATGTTTGTGCAATATGTATGTGACGTAAGATATAAATCGGTACGAAGATGTGTAGTTATAAGATATTATTGATTGAATGAGATGATTGGCCGTCCGATGAGACCATCGAGCATCAACTATGCCAATATTGTTAATATATGTCGTACCAGTCCTTTACTTGAACCAAACTCTTATGTTTGTGCAATATGTATGTGACGTAAGATATAAATCGGTACGAAGATGTGCAGTTAAGATATTATTGATTGAATGAGATGATTGGTCGTCCGATAAGACCATCGAGCATCAACTATGCCAATATTGTTAATATATGTCGTACCAGTCCTTTACTTGAACCAAACTCTTATGTTTGAGCAATATGTATGTGACGTAAGATATAAATCGGTACGAAGATGTGTAGTTATAAGATATTATTGATTGAATGAGATGATTGGCCGTCCGATGAGACCATCGAGCATCAACTATGCCAATATTGTTAATATATGTCGTACCAGTCCTTTACTTGAACCAAACTCTTATGTTTGTGCAATATGTATGTGACGTAAGATATAAATCGGTACGAAGATGTGTAGTTAAGATATTATTGATTGAATGAGATGATTGGCCGTCCGATGAGACCATCGAGCATCAACTATGCCAATATTGTTAATATATGTCGTACCAGTCCTTTACTTGAACCAAACTCTTATGTTTGTGCAATATGTATGTGACGTAAGATATAAATCGGTACGAAGATGTGTAGTTAAGATATTATTGATCGAATGAGATGATTGGCCGTCCGATGAGACCATCGAGCATCAACTATGCCCATATTGTTAATATATGTCGTACCAGTCCTTTACTTGAACCAAACTCTTATGTTTGTGCAATATGTATGTGACGGAAGATATAAATCGGTACGAAGATGTGTAGTTATAAGATATTATTGATTGAATGAGATGATTGGCCGTCCGATGAGACCATCGAGCATCAACTATCCCAATATTGTTAATATATGTCGTACCAGTCCTTTACTTGAACAAAACTCTTATGTTTGTGCAATATGTATGTGACGTAAGATATAAATCGGTACGAAGATGTGTAGTTAAGATATTATTGATTGAATGAGATGATTGGCCGTCCGATGAGACCATCGGGCATCAACTATGCCAATATTGTTAATATATGTCGTACCAGTCCTTTACTTGAACCAAACTCTTATGTTTGTGCAATATGTATGTGACGTAAGATATAAATCGGTACAAAGATGTGTAGTTAAGATATTATTGATTGAATGAGATGATTGGCCGTCCGATGAGACCATCGAGCATCAACTATGCCAATATTGTTAATATATGTCGTACCAGTCCTTTACTTGAACCAAACTCTTATGTTTGTGCAATATGTATGTGACGTAAGATATAAATCGGTACGAAGATGTGTAGTTAAGATATTATTGATTGAATGAGATAGTTGGCCGTCCGATGAGACCATCGAGCATCAACTATGCCAATATTGTTAATATATGTCGTACCAGTCCTTTACTTGAACCAAACTGTTATGTTTGTGCAATATGTATGTGACGTAAGATATAAATCGGTACGAAGATGTGTAGTTAAGATATTATTGATTGAATGAGATGATTGGCCGTCCGATGAGACCATCGAGCATCAACTATGCCAATATTGTTAATATATGTCGTACCAGTCCTTTACTTGAACCAAACTCTTATGTTTGTGCAATATGTATGTGACGTAAGATATAAATCGGCACGAAGATGTGTAGTTAAGATATTATTGATTGAATGAGATGATTGGCCGTCCGATGAGACCATCGAGCATCAACTATGCCAATATTGTTAATATATGTCGTACCAGTCCTTTACTTGAACCAAACTCTTATGTTTGTGCAATATGTATGTGACGTAAGATATAAATCGGTACAAAGATGTGTAGTTAAGATATTATTGATTGAATGAGATGATTGGCCGTCCGATGAGACCATCGAGCATCAACTATGCCAATATTGGTAATATATGTCGTACCAGTCCTTTACTTGAACCAAACTCTTATGTTTGTGCAATATGTATGTGACGTAAGATATAAATCGGTACGAAGATGTGTAGTTAAGATATTATTGATTGAATGAGATGATTGGCCGTCCGATGAGACCATCGGGCATCAACTATGCCAATATTGTTAATATATGTCGTACCAGTCCTTTACTTGAACCAAACTCTTATGTTTGTGCAATATGTATGTGACATAGGATATAAATCGGTACGAAGATGTGTAGTTAAGATATTATTGATTGAATGAGATGATTGGCCGTCCGATGAGACCATCGGGCATCAACTATGCCAATATTGTTAATATATGTCGTACCAGTCCTTTACTTGAACCAAACTCTTATGTTTGTGCAATATGTATGTGACGTAAGATATAAATCGGTACAAAGATGTGTAGTTAAGATATTATTGATTGAATGAGATGATTGGCCGTCCGATGAGACCATCGAGCATCAACTATGCCAATATTGTTAATATATGTCGTACCAGTCCTTTACTTGAACCAAACTCTTATGTTTGTGCAATATGTATGTGACGTAAGATATAAATCGGTACAAAGATGTGTAGTTAAGATATTATTGATTGAATGAGATAGTTGGCCGTCCGATGAGACCATCGAGCATCAACTATGCCAATATTGTTAATATATGTCGTACCAGTCCTTTACTTGAACCAAACTGTTATGTTTGTGCAATATGTATGTGACGTAAGATATAAATCGGTACAAAGATGTGTAGTTAAGATATTATTGATTGAATGAGATGATTGGCCGTCCGATGAGACCATCGAGCATCAACTATGCCAATATTGTTAATATATGTCGTACCAGTCCTTTACTTGAACCAAACTGTTATGTTTGTGCAATATGTATGTGACGTAAGATATAAATCGGTACCAAGATGTGTAGTTAAGATATTATTGATTGAATGAGATGATTGGCCGTCCGATGAGACCATCGAGCATCAACTATACCAATATTGTTAATATATGTCGTACCAGTCCTTTACTTGAACCAAACTCTTATGTTTGTGCAATATGTATGTGACGTAAGATATAAATCGGTACGAAGATGTGTAGTTAAGATATTATTGATTGAATGAGATGATTGGCCGTCCGATGAGACCATCGAGCATCAACTATGCCAATATTGTTAATATATGTCGTACCAGTCCTTTACTTGAACCAAACTCTTATGTTTGTGCAATATGTATGTGACGTAAGATATAAATCGGTACAAAGATGTGTAGTTAAGATATTATTGATTGAATGAGATGATTGACCGTCCGATGAGACCATCGAGCATCAACTATGCCAATATTGGTAATATATGTCGTACCAGTCCTTTACTTGAACCAAACTCTTATGTTTGTGCAATATGTATGTGACGTAAGATATAAATCGGTACGAAGATGTGTAGTTAAGATATTATTGATTGAATGAGATGATTGGCCGTCCGATGAGACCATCGGGCATCAACTATGCCAATATTGTTAATATATGTCGTACCAGTCCTTTACTTGAACCAAACTCTTATGTTTGTGCAATATGTATGTGACGTAAGATATAAATCGGTACGAAGATGTGTAGTTAAGATATTATTGATTGAATGAGATGATTGGCCGTCCGATGAGACCATCGGGCATCAACTATGCCAATATTGTTAATATATGTCGTACCAGTCCTTTACTTGAACCAAACTCTTATGTTTGTGCAATATGTATGTGACGTAAGATATAAATCGGTACAAAGATGTGTAGTTAAGATATTATTGATTGAATGAGATGATTGACCGTCCGATGAGACCATCGAGCATCAACTATGCCAATATTGGTAATATATGTCGTACCAGTCCTTTACTTGAACCAAACTCTTATGTTTGTGCAATATGTATGTGACGTAAGATATAAATCGGTACAAAGATGTGTAGTTAAGATATTATTGATTGAATGAGATGATTGGCCGTCCGATGAGACCATCGAGCATCAACTATGCCAATATTGTTAATATATGTCGTACCAGTCCTTTACTTGAACCAAACTGTTATGTTTGTGCAATATGTATGTGACGTAAGATATAAATCGGTACCAAGATGTGTAGTTAAGATATTATTGATTGAATGAGATGATTGGCCGTCCGATGAGACCATCGAGCATCAACTATACCAATATTGTTAATATATGTCGTACCAGTCCTTTACTTGAACCAAACTCTTATGTTTGTGCAATATGTATGTGACGTAAGATATAAATCGGTACGAAGATGTGTAGTTAAGATATTATTGATTGAATGAGATGATTGGCCGTCCGATGAGACCATCGAGCATCAACTATGCCAATATTGTTAATATATGTCGTACCAGTCCTTTACTTGAACCAAACTCTTATGTTTGTGCAATATGTATGTGACGTAAGATATAAATCGGTACAAAGATGTGTAGTTAAGATATTATTGATTGAATGAGATGATTGGCCATCCGATGAGACCATCGAGCATCAACTATGCCAATATTGTTAATATATGTCGTACCAGTCCTTTACTTGAACCAAACTGTTATGTTTGTGCAATATGTATGTGACGTAAGATATAAATCGGTACCAAGATGTGTAGTTAATATATTATTGATTGAATGAGATGATTGGCCGTCCGATGAGACCATCGAGCATCAACTATGCCAATATTGTTAATATATGTCGTACCAGTCCTTTACTTGAACCAAACTCTTATGTTTGTGCAATATGTATGTGACGTAAGATATAAATCGGTACGAAGATGTGTAGTTAAGATATTATTGATTGAATGAGATGATTGGCCGTCCGATGAGACCATCGGGCATCAACTATGCCAATATTGTTAATATATGTCGTACCAGTCCTTTACTTGAACCAAACTCTTATGTTTGTGCAATATGTATGTGACGTAAGATATAAATCGGTACGAAGATGTGTAGTTAAGATATTATTGATTGAATGAGATGATTGGCCGTCCGATGAGACCATCGAGCATCAACTATGCCAATATTGTTAATATATGTCGTACCAGTCCTTTACTTGAACCAAACTCTTATGTTTGTGCAATATGTATGTGACGTAAGATATAAATCGGTACCAAGATGTGTAGTTAATATATTATTGATTGAATGAGATGATTGGCCGTCCGATGAGACCATCGAGCATCAACTATGCCAATATTGTTAATATATGTCGTACCAGTCCTTTACTTGAACCAAACTCTTATGTTTGTGCAATATGTATGTGACGTAAGATATAAATCGGTACGAAGATGTGTAGTTAAGATATTATTGATTGAATGAGATGATTGGCCGTCCGATGAGACCATCGAGCATCAACTATGCCAATATTGTTAATATATGTCGTACCAGTCCTTTACTTGAACCAAACTCTTATGTTTGTGCAATATGTATGTGACGTAAGATATAAATCGGTACGAAGATGTGTAGTTAAGATATTATTGATTGAATGAGATGATTGGCCGTCCGATGAGACCATCGGGCATCAACTATGCCAATATTGTTAATATATGTCGTACCAGTCCTTTACTTGAACCAAACTCTTATGTTTGTGCAATATGTATGTGACATAGGATATAAATCGGTACAAAGATGTTTAGTTAAGATATTATTGATTGAATGAGATGATTGGCCGTCCGATGAGACCATCGGGCATCAACTATGCCAATATTGTTAATATATGTCGTACCAGTCCTTTACTTGAACCAAACTCTTATGTTTGTGCAATATGTATGTGACGTAAGATATAAATCGGTACAAAGATGTGTAGTTAAGATATTATTGATTGAATGAGATGATTGGCCGTCCGATGAGACCATCGAGCATCAACTATGCCAATATTGTTAATATATGTCGTACCAGTCCTTTACTTGAACCAAACTCTTATGTTTGTGCAATATGTATGTGACGTAAGATATAAATCGGTACAAAGATGTGTAGTTAAGATATTATTGATTGAATGAGATAGTTGGCCGTCCGATGAGACCATCGAGCATCAACTATGCCAATATTGTTAATATATGTCGTACCAGTCCTTTACTTGAACCAAACTGTTATGTTTGTGCAATATGTATGTGACGTAAGATATAAATCGGTACAAAGATGTGTAGTTAAGATATTATTGATTGAATGAGATGATTGGCCGTCCGATGAGACCATCGAGCATCAACTATGCCAATATTGTTAATATATGTCGTACCAGTCCTTTACTTGAACCAAACTCTTATGTTTGTGCAATATGTATGTGACGTAAGATATAAATCGGTACGAAGATGTGTAGTTAAGATATTATTGATTGAATGAGATGATTGGCCGTCCGATGAGACCATCGAGCATCAACTATGCCAATATTGTTAATATATGTCGTACCAGTCCTTTACTTGAACCAAACTCTTATGTTTGTGCAATATGTATGTGACGTAAGATATAAATCGGTACAAAGATGTGTAGTTAAGATATTATTGATTGAATGAGATGATTGGCCATCCGATGAGACCATCGAGCATCAACTATGCCAATATTGTTAATATATGTCGTACCAGTCCTTTACTTGAACCAAACTGTTATGTTTGTGCAATATGTATGTGACGTAAGATATAAATCGGTACCAAGATGTGTAGTTAATATATTATTGATTGAATGAGATGATTGGCCGTCCGATGAGACCATCGAGCATCAACTATGCCAATATTGTTAATATATGTCGTACCAGTCCTTTACTTGAACCAAACTCTTATGTTTGTGCAATATGTATGTGACGTAAGATATAAATCGGTACGAAGATGTGTAGTTAAGATATTATTGATTGAATGAGATGATTGGCCGTCCGATGAGACCATCGGGCATCAACTATGCCAATATTGTTAATATATGTCGTACCAGTCCTTTACTTGAACCAAACTCTTATGTTTGTGCAATATGTATGTGACGTAAGATATAAATCGGTACGAAGATGTGTAGTTAAGATATTATTGATTGAATGAGATGATTGGCCGTCCGATGAGACCATCGAGCATCAACTATGCCAATATTGTTAATATATGTCGTACCAGTCCTTTACTTGAACCAAACTCTTATGTTTGTGCAATATGTATGTGACGTAAGATATAAATCGGTACCAAGATGTGTAGTTAATATATTATTGATTGAATGAGATGATTGGCCGTCCGATGAGACCATCGAGCATCAACTATGCCAATATTGTTAATATATGTCGTACCAGTCCTTTACTTGAACCAAACTCTTATGTTTGTGCAATATGTATGTGACGTAAGATATAAATCGGTACGAAGATGTGTAGTTAAGATATTATTGATTGAATGAGATGATTGGCCGTCCGATGAGACCATCGAGCATCAACTATGCCAATATTGTTAATATATGTCGTACCAGTCCTTTACTTGAACCAAACTCTTATGTTTGTGCAATATGTATGTGACGTAAGATATAAATCGGTACGAAGATGTGTAGTTAAGATATTATTGATTGAATGAGATGATTGGCCGTCCGATGAGACCATCGGGCATCAACTATGCCAATATTGTTAATATATGTCGTACCAGTCCTTTACTTGAACCAAACTCTTATGTTTGTGCAATATGTATGTGACATAGGATATAAATCGGTACAAAGATGTTTAGTTAAGATATTATTGATTGAATGAGATGATTGGCCGTCCGATGAGACCATCGGGCATCAACTATGCCAATATTGTTAATATATGTCGTACCAGTCCTTTACTTGAACCAAACTCTTATGTTTGTGCAATATGTATGTGACGTAAGATATAAATCGGTACAAAGATGTGTAGTTAAGATATTATTGATTGAATGAGATGATTGGCCGTCCGATGAGACCATCGAGCATCAACTATGCCAATATTGTTAATATATGTCGTACCAGTCCTTTACTTGAACCAAACTCTTATGTTTGTGCAATATGTATGTGACGTAAGATATAAATCGGTACAAAGATGTGTAGTTAAGATATTATTGATTGAATGAGATAGTTGGCCGTCCGATGAGACCATCGAGCATCAACTATGCCAATATTGTTAATATATGTCGTACCAGTCCTTTACTTGAACCAAACTGTTATGTTTGTGCAATATGTATGTGACGTAAGATATAAATCGGTACAAAGATGTGTAGTTAAGATATTATTGATTGAATGAGATGATTGGCCGTCCGATGAGACCATCGAGCATCAACTATGCCAATATTGTTAATATATGTCGTACCAGTCCTTTACTTGAACCAAACTCTTATGTTTGTGCAATATGTATGTGACGTAAGATATAAATCGGTACGAAGATGTGTAGTTAAGATATTATTGATTGAATGAGATGATTGGCCGTCCGATGAGACCATCGAGCATCAACTATGCCAATATTGTTAATATATGTCGTACCAGTCCTTTACTTGAACCAAACTCTTATGTTTGTGCAATATGTATGTGACGTAAGATATAAATCGGTACGAAGATGTGTAGTTAAGATATTATTGATTGAATGAGATGATTGGCCATCCGATGAGACCATCGAGCATCAACTATGCCAATATTGTTAATATATGTCGTACCAGTCCTTTACTTGAACCAAACTCTTATGTTTGTGCAATATGTATGTGACGTAAGATATACATCGGTACGAAGATGTGTAGTTAAGATATTATTGATTGAATGAGATGATTGGCCGTCCGATGAGACCATCGAGCATCAACTATGCCAATATTGTTAATATATGTCGTACCAGTCCTTTACTTGAACCAAACTCTTATGTTTGTGCAATATGTATGTGACGTAAGATATAAATCGGTACGAAGATGTGTAGTTAAGATATTATTGATTGAATGAGATGATTGGCCGTCCGATGAGACCATCGAGCATCAACTATGCCAATATTGGTAATATATGTCGTACCAGTCCTTTACTTGAACCAAACTCTTATGTTTGTGCAATATGTATGTGACGTAAGATATAAATCGGTACAAAGATGTGTAGTTAAGATATTATTGATTGAATGAGATGATTGGCCATCCGATGAGACCATCGAGCATCAACTATGCCAATATTGTTAATATATGTCGTACCAGTCCTTTACTTGAACCAAACTCTTATGTTTGTGCAATATGCATGTGACGTAAGATATAAATCGGTACGAAGATGTGTAGTTAAGATATTATTGATTGAATGAGATGATTGGCCGTCCGATGAGACCATCGAGCATCAACTATGCCAATATTGTTAATATATGTCGTACCAGTCCTTTACTTGAACCAAACTATTATGTTTGTGCAATATGTATGTGACGTAAGATATAAATCGGTACGAAGATGTGTAGTTAAGATATTATTGATTGAATGAGATGATTGGCCGTCCGATGAGACCATCGAGCATCAACTATGCCAATATTGGTAATATATGTCGTACCAGTCCTTTACTTGAACCAAACTCTTATGTTTGTGCAATATGTATGTGACGTAAGATATAAATCGGTACAAAGATGTGTAGTTAAGATATTATTGATTGAATGAGATGATTGGCCATCCGATGAGACCATCGAGCATCAACTATGCCAATATTGTTAATATATGTCGTACCAGTCCTTTACTTGAACCAAACTCTTATGTTTGTGCAATATGCATGTGACGTAAGATATAAATCGGTACGAAGATGTGTAGTTAAGATATTATTGATTGAATGAGATGATTGGCCGTCCGATGAGACCATCGAGCATCAACTATGCCAATATTGGTAATATATGTCGTACCAGTCCTTTACTTGAACCAAACTCTTATGTTTGTGCAATATGTATGTGACGTAAGATATAAATCGGTACGAAGATGTGTAGTTAAGATATTATTGATTGAATGAGATGATTGGCCGTCCG
Organism: Tipula lateralis; assembly: GCA_963932295.1. Lineage (NCBI taxonomy): Eukaryota > Metazoa > Arthropoda > Insecta > Diptera > Tipulidae > Tipula > Tipula lateralis. The sequence goes on along the minus strand of OZ010739.1, from coordinate 34,020,449 downwards.
ATGAGACCATCGAGCATCAACTATGCCAATATTGTTAATATATGTCGTACCAGTCCTTTACTTGAACCAAACTCTTATGTTTGTGCAATATGTATGTGACGTAAGATATAAATCGGTACGAAGATGTGTAGTTAAGATATTATTGATTGAATGAGATGATTGGCCGTCCGATGAGACCATCGAGCATCAACTATGCCAATATTGGTAATATATGTCGTACCAGTCCTTTACTTGAACCAAACTCTTATGTTTGTGCAATATGTATGTGACGTAAGATATAAATCGGTACAAAGATGTGTAGTTAAGATATTATTGATTGAATGAGATGATTGGCCATCCGATGAGACCATCGAGCATCAACTATGCCAATATTGTTAATATATGTCGTACCAGTCCTTTACTTGAACCAAACTATTATGTTTGTGCAATATGTATGTGACGTAAGATATAAATCGGTACGAAGATGTGTAGTTAAGATATTATTGATTGAATGAGATGATTGGCCGTCCGATGAGACCATCGAGCATCAACTATGCCAATATTGTTAATATATGTCGCACTCTCGTACTTTTCGAAGTGTTATAAGTGTTTTCATTTTTTATACTTTTCGAAGTGTTCTAAAAGTGTTATACTGTTGATAGTTTACATATTTCGATCAAACTGTATATTGTGTAAAAAAAAAATTTAACTACCGAAAACACTTGCGAATTAATTATTTTGTACGTAAATTCTACGTGAAGCTTCTACTCGAAAATTCTTTAAGTTTAGTTTCTTCAGTTTCGCGTCAAACAAATCAAGTAAATTGAAATCTTATTGTAAGTATATATCGAATATCGGTTATATGTGATTAATATTTGTGACCTCATCTCTATAGATAAATCTAACAATGTGGAACTGGCTTAAGTGCATCTTGTGTTGTGGTGGAAGAAAGCAGTCTCGAATCATGATGCCGGATACTGTTGAAGATGTTGAATTAAAATCATTCCGTTTGATTACATCACCTAAAACTTCAATAAGGGGTGGCCGTGGTACATCTGAACGTTTATTTGTTAATATTCTAAACTGATTGCATATACGACAACATATATATGAGATAGTATAGTTACATATGTAGATTCTTTAAGAAATAAAGATTGTAGTTTTGTTGTTGTTTTACATAATTTGTTTTAAAATGTGAAACTTCGATGGGTAAGCATATCAATTATAACATGTATGTATGTATGTAAGATAATTGAAAATCTGGTATAACGTAAGTGCGTCTGGTTTCGAAATTACATATCGATGATGATACGTAAACAGGTATTGGAAACGTGCGCACAAATTTCTTATATCGATATAGATTTTATAGCAATGACACGTGATCCATGCTAATGTTATGAGTAACAATTAAAGACGATTTCATTTTATACGCGAACTTATCATAGAAAAGACGGTTCTAAACTTTAAATCAAATCAAATTGAAATTTTTCGATTTTACGGTTTATCGTGAAGTGACTAAGTTTAACTCTGTAAGTAAAGTGTAAATGTATATGTAAATATACTTAATTCGAATAAGTGTTATAATTTAAGGGCGATTTAGGAGAATTATTGAAATCAAAGATGTGTTCTGTGCTAACAACAAATCTGATCATTTTTGTGAACGTTTGTGGCATTTCTAATAATTTAGTGTTGTCATTTGTTTAAATATTTTGGAACCGTGATTTCTTGGCCCCACTCGGCCTTACGTTTCGAACGAAAAATTATTTAAGTATAGTGGTGAATAAAATTTGTATATTCAATGATGTGTCTTACTTTTCTCATTGTACTAGTTTTATGCTTGATAAAGAATATTTACTTAAACAGTTTAGTTTTTGGTGATTAAAATTTGGTTGGGCACTCAGCCTGTTACAACGGAAGCAAAATATAATTTTAATTATAGTTATCGAGTGAGAAGTGTAACATTGCTCAGAAATCTCGTTTTATAAGCATAAGTGAAGAATCACCTAAATATTCAGTAAAAATTGACTCAAATAGTATCAATTTAGGCGGTAAAATGCAATATAAGTTCATTAAACTAGATGAGGGCCCAAATCTTAACCGACGGATAGTCTAGAAATTTTGTTCATTGTTAGTGAATATTTTCGTTATTCGAAATCGTTGAGATTGGTAAGGACACTCGTGGCTCTGCGCAACCATTAATATAAATCTGCTTGGCGTAGAATGGACTGGTTAGGCCATACACGTATGGGCATATAGTGTAAAGTTCAACATACAACTGGAATTGCAAATTTTGTTCATAGCTAGTGAATATTTTCGTTATTCGAAATCGTTGAGATTGGTAAGGACACTCGTGGCTCCGCGCAACCATAAATATGAGTCTACTTGGCATAGAATGGACTGGTTAGGCCATACACGTATGGGCATATAGTGCAAAGTTCAACATACAACTGGAATTGCATAGTTTGTTCATAGCTAGTGAATATTTTCGTTATTCGAAATCGTTGAGATTGGTAAAGACACTCGTGACTCCGCGCAACCATTAATATAAGTACTTGGCATAGAATGGACTGGTTAGGCAATACACGTATGGGCGTATAGTGCAAAGTTCAACATACAACTGGAATTGCAAACTTTGTTCATAGCTCGTGAATATTTTCGTCATTCGAAATCGTTGAGATTGGTAAGGACACTCGTGGTTCCGCACAACCATTAATATAAATCTGCTTGGCATAGAATGGACTGATTAGGCCATACACGTATGGGTGTATAGTGCAAAGTTCAAAATACAACTGGAATTGCATTTTTTGTTCATAGCTAGTGAATATTTTCGTTATTCGAAATCGTTGAGATTGGTAAGGACACTCGTGGCTCCGCGCAACCATAAATATGAGTCTACTTGGCATAGAATGGACTGGTTAGGCAATACACGTATGGGCGTATAGTGCAAAGTTCAACATACAACTGGAATTGCATTTTTTGTTCATAGCTAGTGAATATTTTCGTTATCCGAAATCGTTGAGATTGGTAAGGACACTCGCGGTTCCGCGCAACCATTAATATAAATCTGCTTGGCATAGAATGGACTGGTTAGGCCATACACGTATGGGCATATAGTGAAAGTTCAACATACAACTGGAATTGCATATTTTGTTCATAGCTAGTGAATATTATAGTAATTCGAAAGCGAGATTGGTAACAATACTCGTATTCTTGCTCGAGTATTTGTGCAGCGCGGTTTTTCGTTTGATGTGGTTTTCTGTATGGTCACCGGTATGTGTGTTGTAGAGCTTTTACTGTTTCATCGTCTACATCTGGTACAATATACATGTAGTTTTTGTGATAGGTTTTATCTGGATGTCTGAAAACTTGACTTCGTCAGGATTTTCTTGTGCATTCTGGTCACTTATGTCGATTTCAAGGCACATTAGTTCGTCTCTCAGTTTAAAATCCCGTTAATTTTAAACATGGTCAATTACCAACAATCCAATAGTTGTCATAGGTGATCTAGTTCTCTCTTTATTAATGAGGCGTCCTTGGCCAATTTTATCGATATAGAATCCAGGATATGCAGAGAATTGTGTAACATTTATAATTGGTTTTCGGGATAGAATTTAAATTATAAAATGAGACAAATATATGTAAATTTATATTCTCTTCATTCATATAATTTATAGAACAACAATGAGCCAGTGGTTTGAATTTTTGTCCACCGTTTGGAGCACAATCAAAAGAAGAATCAGTTTTCGCTGCTTGGCGAGAAACTCTCAAAATGACATAGACTACTCAACCAGTCAAAACTCTAACATTGGAACATCTGTCCTTTCGGATGTGGTCACCAACACGACCACCATGAGCAACGAATCAATGGTACTTTGTAGTGCTTACAAGCCGTATAACAACACTAATCGGCCAACTAGAAAAATGATTTTCCGAAATGATGAAGGTGCATTACAGGTATCTACTATGTTTGGATCTACAGAAGAATTGAATACCAATGTTAAACCGGAAGTCAAAAATCGTAGAATCTGCATTATTTTTCGGCCAAATAATTTCCCTACGAATGTTTAAATCATTATTTATTTACTCAACGTACTAAAATTTTGTACAATTATTTGAAATAAAAATAATTATTCAATATTGATGTCATAATTGCTGGCTATTATTTTTTCCCTTTTTGCTATTTGCCGGTGTCCTACTAACCAGACTGCGAGTCCCTGATCCATCCGTAAATAATACGCGACGGTTATCGAAATTCCGCACGTGGCAATTTACAAACCAATACATACCCAAACCAAGTGACTGTTTACGCTGTGTGGAATAAAGTTCAAACCCTTCAACAGTATGTAACGAGAACCAGTAGTTTCCTATTGGTGGTTACTAGAATTTTTACATACTCAGAGGCTTTGAGGCGGTCATCTATGGCCAGCTAAAGCTCAGGGTTGGGCGTGGGGTTTCTCAAAGCTTGAGTATGTCTTGTCAGACCGCAAGGAAAGGATATAAATGGAAAAAAAATAAATTAGATAGGAAAGGCAACCAAACAGAAATCAACTTACCATTTTCTTTTAGACTGTTATCAAACTTACCATCCTCTACACTCGCTTTTAAAAGTTTAGTCCTTCATGATGAAAGTGTAAAAAAAAAAAAAAACAATATAACATACCAATTATCCAGCAAAAGAAAAAAAATTACAATGAATACTATAATATAATTAAGTTTATTGCACAATATTTAATTCAAGAAAAAAAAATAAACTTAATTTAATTTAATGACGTCATTCATTACTAAGCGAAAATTTATAAGAAACAAATGTACTTAAATAGATTTTCAATCAACAAATTTGTTTTCATTTAAAATTTAAATGAACTTATAATTTAGAAAATATTCTTAATATTAATTTAAATAAAATATGATATAAAAAAAAAATAGTAATAAAAAAAAACCTGAAGTTGTATAAGAAATACGGATGTATTTAAACGGAAATGCTGCTATCCAACAAAAGTACCTCCAAAATACGTAGTTTTCATTGATTTTATTTTTATTTAATTTACTTCGAAGAATTAAAGTAGAATTATTATTTATTATAACACCATATGACACCATACAACAAAGCTATAATCCATTGTTATAATTGTTCGACAAATGTGACATTTTACAGTTCAACACTCACATGAGCTCACATTTTCACTTGTCTTACATTATATTTTAAATATTATCTAGTTAATAATTAATATTACTATATAGTGTATTTCATCATAAATACACAATCAATGTTTAATATGATCAAATATCAATGTTTTTAATCATAAGTACACAAGCATTCGACATGTGGAAAAAAACAGTTTTCCATCACTCACTAAATGATTTTCACTATAAACCAGTATTTTATTTATATTTCATTGTCTACTGATTATACAATTTTCAACTATTTTTAATTAATAATTTTATATTTTAACTTAGATAATAATTTTAGATATAGATAAACTAACTTAATGTTATTATAAATATTTGTTTTTTTTTTAAGTTTTTCTTTCCATTGCTAGGAATGAACTTTTATAATTTTGTTTTGTTTGTTTTTCTTATTCACCCAAAAATCAGAAAAATTAGAACCTCGTGCACGACAAATTTTTACCTTTTATACCCATCATCAGTCACAATCCATTCTCAATCATGAACGGGATAATCCCGTAAAAAGTATCATATACCTCTTAACTATGTTTGTTTCTTTTTTCTTTCCCGTGATATATTTTTGCTTTACACGAATGTATGGGTGAACTTTAGTGTGGGGTGTTAAACCTACTACAAAATGAAACGTTCGATCGAGAGCGGCGTTGCAAATCGTGGTGCTGACCCACACCCAGGAGATAGTCTCAATCACAGCCGGGCAATTTTGCATAAATTATTGAATTAAAAAAAAATTAATTAGATAGGAAAAATATAACATCATAACCGAATGTCTTTTGCGTGGTATATGCCCAAGTTCTTTCCGTTAGCATCATGAACCTCGTACGCAACATTTCCGATACACTTGTTTATAATACCTCTCTTGAATTTCGAACAAAATTTTGCGGAAATTTTATTAAATGCGTCACTTTGAACAAAGTTTCGAACAAATACAACTTGACCGGGTTTAAGTTGTCATTTTCTACTTCTTAAATTATATACACTGGCATGTTGGTCATACGCCTTTTTCATTCTTTCCAACACCAGTTTTTGTATGTGGGTATATCGTTCGGCGTTTGTTAGATCAAGCCCAGCATCACCTAAATCATACAGTCTTCTTATTAATTCATAGTCGGAACCATGTCCGATATAGTGTTTACCGAAAACTAAATAATGAGGAGATTCCTTCGTTGTATCATGAACAACGTTGCGTATTGCTGCCCCGATACAGTGTAAATATTTATCCCACTCATTGTGGGTTTCTCCTATGTAAGCTCTTATGCCCGCTATAATAGAGCGATTAACCCTTTCGCAAGCATTTGCTTGAGGGTGATATATAGGAGTAAAAATATGTCGAACACCATACTTATTCATAAGTTCTGCAAAACATTTAGATTTAAATTGTTTTCCGTTATCACTGAGTATAACTTCAGGAACAGAAAATATCGAGAATATCCGTTGTTCGAGAACCTTGCATACATTAGTGGCATTAGCATCACGCATTGGTTCTAACCAAATAAATTTTGACAAGTGATCCATGACTATAAATATGTAGCAATTACCACTTTTAGATCTGGGATACGGTCCTAAAAAATCAATGTAGATCTTTTGCCAAGTTCTCTGAATTTCGGTATAGTTTCCCATAGGTGGTCGAAGAATTGTGTTAGGAGCTTTGCATTTCTTGCATGATTCGCATGTAGATATAAAATGGTAAACATCTTGTCGCAGAGTAGGCCAATAATAAAGTCTCTGTAAGATTTCAATAGTTTTTCGTATTCCAAAATGAGAAGCTGAAGGAGGACAGTGCGCGGATTCTATTAAACTGTTTGTCAAAGCTTTTGGTATATACAATTTCCAAGCGGGTAAATCAGAAGTTATACTATTATACTCGGAATCATTACAACGAAAATATATTCGATCATTTATAACTTATAATTTAGAGCAAGCAGTTGGATTTTCGTTTATAGTTTTTATTAACTCCAAATACGATTGATCATAAAATTGTTTGTCGTTAATATTAACGTGCAAAGAAGAACCATTTTGACTATCGAGGTGCAATGTATCACAATAAAGGCGCGACAAAGCGTCTGGCACACAGTTATCTTTGCCTTTCCTATACTCAATTGAAAAATTGAAGCCTTGTAGTTGAAGGCTCCAGCGAGCGAGACGTCCAGAAAGATCCCTCTGTCCCATTAACCACTTCAAACTTGCGTGATCCGTGATTATGGTAAAAGGGTATCCTTCTACATATTGCCTAAATTTCTTGACACTCAACACAGCAGCAAGGCATTCCAGTTCTGTAACACTGTAATTGCGTTGCGCTGCATTGAGTTTCTTCGAAAAGTATGCAACGGGACGTTCATCGCCGCTGGACGACTTTTGGAACAAAACACTTCCAACTCCACTTGTTGAAGCGTCACACTGAATATAAAATGGCCGCGTATAATCAGCATTGCAAAGAACTGGAGAGGTACAAAGAACATTTTTAAGGCTATTAAAAGATGTTTCCACATCATCAGTCCACAGAAATTTCTTATTTTTTTTAAGAAGATTAGTAAGAGGCTCAACAATTTCGGCATATCGGGAAATGAAACGTCGATACCACCCTGTAACTCCCAAGAAACGACGAACTTGGCGAACAGTCTTAGGTCGAGGATATTCTTTTATAGCTGCGACTTTTGATGGATCTACCTTTAACACTCCATCACCTACTATGTGACCAAGGTATTTAATTTCTTTGAGGCAAAATTTACTTTTTGTTACGTTAATAGTTAAATTTGCTCGTTTCAAAAGATTTGCCACTTGGGTCAATAGACTGATATGTTCCTCGAAGGTAGAGCTAGTAATTAGAAGATCATCTAAATACACAAATATTTGCGAGTGTAATTCATACGGTATGACGCGATGCATCAGGCGACACATTGTTTGTGGTGCGTTGCAGAGACCGAACGGCATGGCTGTGAATTGATACAGTGGTCGTTCGGGAACAGCAAAGGCTGTCTTATCTCTTGACCTTTCATCGAGCGGAATTTGCCAGAAAGCGTCCTTCAAATCCAAACTTGAAATAAATTTGGTTTTATCCAGACGCCCCAGCAACCCGTCGATAATTGGTAAAGGATAAGCATCCTTCACTGTAACCTCATTGACTTTACGTGCATCAAGACACAGTCGAACCACGCCGTTCGTCTTGCGCACCACTGCGATTGGTGAACACCAAGAACTAATACTCGGCTCAATCACCCCTAGCGATAACATACGGTCAAGCTCCTTATACATTTCCGCTTCTACTGCTGGCGATACAGGGTAATGTCTTTGCTTTACTGGCTTTGCCTCGCCCACCTCAATGGAATGAGACAGCAATGTAGTTCTTCCTAAGCCAAGTACAGACGAAGACGGAAATGTTCGTATAACCTGATCTAAAATAATTTGCTGATTCTCACTTAATGAATGCTGTAACGAATCGTTATCCCTGATTTCTTTGTCACTATAGAGTTCTGCTGAAGTTTTGTTTATGGTACCATCAAAAGTTGAGGTAATTGATCGAGAATGGTTTGATGAGATTGGCACAAATGAAATCTTAATATCAAATGCACGCCAGAAATCGATACCTAGATATAATGGTTGGGTTAGGTTAGGTGCTAAATGTAGGGTGACGACATTTGTTTTACCACCAAGGCACACAGGTACGTTAATATAACCAAGGATGGTTTCTACATGTCCATTGGCAGTTTTCACTGATGATGGTAAATAATAAAATTTAATAGTAGGATCATTTAGTACACTTTCGCAACCCTTGCCTAAAATAGAAATGTTCGCTCCGCTATCTAATAAGCCTATGTGTTTTTGACCAAAAATTTGTACTTCGACTTAAGGTCGACCGTCTAATCCATCAGATATGATAGATGCATTTATTTTCTTTCTTATTGATTTTTTTAATTTCCAATATTTAATTATCCGCGCTGTTTGATAATTATGCCGTTTAGCTGGTGACTTGATTGATTGTAATTTAAAACTATTAGGAAATGACAATTGGTTTAGATTTACTGTGGACGCCGACAGATTTCGTAGAACTCCGGGTCTGTATTGCATACCGAATCCACCATTATCTTCTTCGACTTGGGACCAGAAAGATTTTTGTTTCGGGCCCCCGCATATCCGTTTCCCGACTTTTGACGACAATATGAACATTCGGGTTTAATAACACCTTTATTCCCACATCCAAAACAAAATCTGTGACGTATAGGCACAGGACAGTCAGGATAAAAATGATTGGGCTGTGAACAATTCCAACAGCAATTCTGTATTGATGACTTTGATACAGACTTAATATTTGGGTCAAGATTGCCAGTTGCGTTTAATTGCAGGGCTGCTAAATCATTTCTCATAGCTAAGTTTGTTGTTTCTTGGGTATCTAATTCGCTTACATATCGTTTTGGTTGGCAAAGAAGTTCAGGAACAAAACTAGTTCGATTCCAAGTATCCTCATGGGCCACGCAGCGACGAACCAACTCATCTACATTCTCAAAATGAACTTCAGTCAATCGATCCTGTAATCCAGGGCGTATGTTTTGTCGAATAATACGCATTAGTTCAGCATCTGTCAAAGGAATCTCTAATTGAAGAGATAATGAAATTAAATCACTATAAAACTCATAAAAAGAATCACGTGGTTTCTGTTTCTTGGAATCAATTTGATGACGTATATCGAAATCAGAGCGTCGATCTTGGAAACGCTTTTTCAGTTCCGTTTTGAGAGTGGGCCAAGAAATATCCGTATTTCTTTCAATCATGGTCCAATACCATTCTACAGCTGATCCTCGAAGGACGTAATGTAATTCATTAACTAATCGATACTCTGAGATGCTTTCGGATTTAGCTATATGTTCTATTCTTACCAGAAATCTTTTTACATTGATACCGGTAGGAGAACCATCAAAATGAATATTCCATTTTGATAAGGATCTTCCAGAATTATTTGGTACATGAGGAAAACTATAAAGATCTTGCTGTCTAAATTGATTTGGATAGTTAGGTACTTTAAGATTATTAACTTCTAAACTAGTAGATTTATGATCTGTATTTGGTGGTGGATGCTCGGCGGTACTATTCATCCGCTGATTTATAGATTTAGATGATCCTGGTTGCTGATCTGCTTCATTGTTCGAAAGAGTATCTTTTATACTAGTGTTAAAATGCTCCTTTAGCGATGAAGCTTTCGACGTCTTAGATCCATTTACAGAATCTTCATCCGACTCATCATAATCTGTATCATCAGTGCCTATTTCGATTTCTTGCAGTTTTGTTATACTTTCGTTTAATGGTACATTTAATCTATTGGCGGCATCTACAAATTCTAACAATTGTGTAACTTTAGTTTTTGTTTCAGCAACTTCCCCAGCTACAATTTTAGACTTGCTTAATCGATTTAAGCGATTGAGAACATGCAACAATCGAGAATTCAACTTTAAAAGATTGTCTTGAGCAGTTTCTTGGACCGCAATTTCTATAAGTTCGTACAAACTTCTTAGTTTTGTCGATAATTTACCTAGTTCGCGTTTTGGGTTCTTTCGCGCTGCTTCATGAGGTCTATTAGGAATTAGACAGGAATGAAGTTTCTCTAATTCTAACCTTTTCTTTAAATTAATTAGATTCTCATTTGCTGACTTGCCACTAATTTCACGTATACTACACTCAAGTGAAAATTCATCAAATTCTAGATGTTCAATATCCATGATAACAATTAAAAAGAAAATTCACCATAAACCCCAAAAAAAATGTTTGTTAAAACTAAATATATAATTGAAAAATAAAAAAAAGAAGAAACAACACTTATTAAATATAGTTATAATGATAATAATTACTTATGAATATGATTGAGTATTGATAATTCGCAAATCTGGATGCACAAAAAAAAATGAAATATTAATTACGATAAAAAAAAATGCGAGTATGTATAAGGTAGGTATGGACTTTGACCACAGCTCTGTTTGGAAAAATAATTATTTTGTTGTAAGTTGATTCTTGTTTGGGGGATTGGAAAGGGAGAAAAGGGAAAAGACTAAGAGCAAATAAAACAGACCATGCTCTATAATAGAATGATTCAACACTTTTTTTTTTAGAAAAATGGATACACTCTTGATGGTATGTTTCATGGAGTTTATTTTTGTTATGCTTATCACCAAACATCGTAATCAACACTAAAGTAGCGGAACCCAATGCGAGAAACACAACAAAAAAACTTTTCATAAAATGTGATCCGATTGCCGCTATTCAAACATTAACAATCGATAGTCGATAACTAGAATTAATGCGCACATGCGATTGAATCACAAAAAAAAATTATAACATTAAATTGGGACTTAATAAACTAGTATATCATAAGAGACTAACAACTGACTCAATTTATTATAGATAAGTGTAATAAAGATCTAAAGTTGCGTACATGACATAATAGAAAATTAAAAAAAAATTAAATGAATGGAAGAAATCAAAAGCCAATGTGCTTGGGCGACATCACTGATCATTGTTTGATTTCATTTGAAGTCGTTTCAATGACAATAACTAGAGAAACAACTGTGGACTAGAGAAAAATTCAAAATTATCGCACAATCGTACCGATTATGGCAAATTGAGAAATTTATTGCTTGCCGAAGAATGGGGGTTGGTTTATGCTTGTTCATATGCATCTTATGCTTTTGATAAATTTATGAAAATCTTTGGGGACCATCTCAATAATTCAACTATTCCACAACATTCGAATTGTTCTGTTAAACTAAAACCTTGGATGAATGATTATTTGCTTGGCTTGTTACGTAAAAGAAACAAGTTTTACCGGCTTTCGAAAAAACATCCGTCTATAATCTGAGACTGAATAGTTATAGTTTGAAAATTTGCGAGTTAGTTAATCAAAAAAATCACAACTACCCACCACCATATTTACACCATATGGTGTGTAATTGTTGAAAGCGTGTAGCTTGCTGTAAATTTGAATATGTTGTGCTTCTGAGTTGTTGCTTGTTCTTGTAATCCACTAGGCCGGTTTCGGATCTGATGATGACGTCATTGAATGACTGAGTGATCGAAAAGATCAAATCCATCTCATCAGGCATATGCTACCGGACTTGATGTTTATACTGTGCGATTCGTAATATATGTTTAGTTGTGTCGCGACAGTACTAGTGAATTACAAGAACTTAACTCGAAATATTTTTATTAATTGATTGTGGCGTGAGATAATTTAATTGTATTTGTTGGAGTTGCTCAAGAATGCCACATAACTCCCCGAAAGTGAATTCCCCCCTCTGAATAATTATGATAATTTGTGCCGCAGTGCGTGGGGTGCCTAAATTCGCCCGCTTAGTAAGTAGGCTTGTTGCGACATGAAACGAACCTGACTGCATGCTGTATTTGTGGGTACCCACATTCGCCCACCTTATTGAATTTGGCTTTGTTGCAGCATGAAACGAACTTCCTGGAAATATCTATGCCTTGAAGCGTGAAACGGAACTACCACGTATTGAAAGAGAAGGCCGGGAAATTCCCTTGTGGGAAGTTAAACTTTTGCCGTGCTAGGTTAGGCAGGAGGTAGGATGAAAATAGCGGGTGGTTTGTGTCAGAAGATCTTGACGTGTAATGCCCTAAACAGGGCCGTTGGGGTCACCATTGTTGCGTGTTGAAGTTTCGCAGTAAATTTTGAAGCCAGGTAATTTAAAAAGCTCTAGTTTCATATTGGAACTAGAAAGACATTCGGAACCAGAAAGTAAATTCTTTTTTTTTTTTTGATATAAATTTTTTTTTTTTTTGATATAAAGTTATAATGGAGGATCAATATTTACTAAATAATATTGAAATTGAATACCTTGTAAATCCGAGGCCAGATTTATTAATTAATGGAAATTTTCTTAACATTATATATATGAATATTTGTAGTTTAAGGACAGAACAGAAATTTGATGATATGAAAGATTTGGTTCATAAATACCGATGCTCTGTGGATGTCATAGTATTAACAGAGGTATGGATATACAATAATGAATTACAAAATTACAACATTAATGGATACAATATGTATTCTGCGACAAGGGATAGTTCCAGATCTGGAGGTGTGATTATATACATTTCGAATCAATATAAATCTTACATATTAGAAAAAAAAACTGGAAGTAACATAGAAAGTTTAGTCGTATGTATTAATGATTTAAATATAAACATAATCGCTTACTACCGCACAGAAAGAAAAAACCACAGTAGTTTTAAAAAAAAATACCGTAAAATCAAATGTAATGCGACATGATTTTTCGCCAAAAGGAATAATTTTTAATTTCAAAGACTTCTGTTTTTTATTTCGAATGTCATTTACAAACTAAAAATTTTTTTTTTAAATTGAAAACGCTTGCTTTTTTTGATTTTCAAATTAGAATTATAGGTATTTGAATCAAAAACAATATTTTTCTTTCGTAATTTTTAAAATTTTTGTTTTTAATCTGTTCAGTTTTTATTTTAAAATAGTGGTATTTGATTTAAAAATCATAAAATTTTACTTTAAGATTTCAAACTTTTTCTTTTAAAAAATGTAATTTTGATTTCAATTGTCGAAATATTTACTTTAAGATTTAAGTTGCATTTGAAACAAAAATTGGTATTTTCGTTTTTAAAAACAAGTTTTTTCATTTTAAAAATATCAGCTTTTCTTTTAAAGGTACAAAATGGTTTATATTAAAAATAAACCATTTTTGGAATAAAAAATTAATAATTATACTCTAAAAGTCACGAATGTAGTTAATTTTATTTCAAAATTTATTTTATTACAAGATGAAACTACATATTATACATATAAATATACTTATATTACATAAATATATGAATTACATTATTTACATATTTAATTTAAATTTATAATTTTGTTTCTTAAATAATATTTTCCGGTAGTGACTTTACATACGTCTAACGGTGGGCTTGAGAAATATTCAATTGGAAACTCGAGATTCATTTTTTTATTTGGTCCAACTTCATATGCACTGTAGTGTGCGTCGTATTGTATTATTGATATTTCGTTACAAATAACAATTATTTCATTTTCTAGTTTTAAAAGAAATTATTCTATAAATCAATAATGAATTTAGTAGTTTCGTTAAGTAAACGTTTTTGTTATACTTAGTATTTTTATATATTACACAATCCGCTGAAACAATCTTAGTTTCTGAAAAGTTAAAATTTTGTGATAAGGAGTTTGCAAATTTCAGAGAACACTTGATGGCAAACGTATAAGCGATGTTTTTTCGAGAAGTGATTGTTGCAGCATAAATTTTATACTCTTTATGTTTAGCTTCAAAACGTAAACAACTTTGGTATCTTAAAGGCCCACATTGTCTTATTGCCCTAGGATAGTGAACCATGAAATGATGCTTTGGTTTGAGTGGTTTATTAAACAGTTGAATGTATAACTGATTATGTAGTTTTATAATGTTTTGTAAATTATTTATAGTATCGTTATGTATTACAGGAAGTAAAATTATATCTATAATTTGTAATAAATAAGATAATAATGTCCAAACTGGACACCTTTCATGAATCAAATCTCCCACTAGAAGTGGAAAGAAATGTATAAAGTTCATACATTCTCTGGCAGTCATTTTCAAATTATTAGTCTTCAACCGTTTTAAAGTGATTGGTACTGATAAATTTTCGGTTTCGATTTGACCATAATTGAACGTTTTTTTTCGATAATTGAGGGTTTCTAAAGTAAACGTTTTATTTTCTTTATAATAAAGAATAATCTGACAAATATCGTAGACACACACACCTTCAAATAGGTAGTGCATAATGTCAAATACGAAATTATCAATAACATGAAAAGATGGGATCTCATTGAAAGCACACTTTTGTTTAACACCAGTCAAAAGAATACCTTCAGTGAAACTTTGATCATATTCTAACTTGCACCTTAACACTTCAGTAATTTCACATGAATCAGTTTTGGTTTCGTCTTTATTCCTCTTACATCCACGGCAAAACCCATCGGAATTAAACGCTGTGGAAAATCCAAGGTTTTCATTTAAACCTAGATTATCTCCTAAAATAATGCCAAGAATAAAATAAACCAATTTGTATTCGTTATTGCATTTCATATAAATACCATCCATCTCTAGAGATTTTATTTGATTGATCAATTCATAGAACACCCGATCACGACCTACAGATTTCATCTCTTTACGTCTTATAAATCCAGCAACGAAAATATTTTCCAATTTTGATTGCAGGTATCGTAGGAAAAGAATAGTAAATACCACAAACCGAATGTTCTGAAGAATTACTTCCAAGGGGGTTGTTAACCTCAAAATCGTCCAAAAAATATTGTAAACTTCCCCGATATATGACGTTTTAAATTTAATTTATATGTAACATTTAATTTATATGTAACAATTTCCCTTACAAGTATGTAGTCCTGGCGGTTCGTTGCTATAGTGGAGTTACTTGGAGTTTTGACCGAATTACTTGAGGAGTGTAAGGTTTGATTGTTATCCAGCCAAGACTGAACTGCAGAACAATTTGTAACAGTATCATCCCCGAAAAACTTTCTTCTCCAAACGCGTAATTTCTCGCGGAATTCCACCCTTAAACCAAATGCATGGTCGGGAATCAGTTCCTTTAGATCATCCCGATCCAAATAACGAAGCCGTTCACGATTAATTTGTTTACCTTAAAAAATATAGTTTAATTGAAAAATTTTCTAAATATATGAAAAAAGTTTTGAATAAAAGGTAATTCAAAACTTTTTTCATATATTTAGAAAATTTTTCAAAAATGGCGCAACACCCGTACATTCAATTTCTTCCAATGCTGCTTGTAGTTCTTGATCCTCTGTCATATCGTCACCATTCTGTATGGTCTTATTAATAAGCTCTGCATAGTTGTAACCACTGTCAGAATATACCAATGGAGAACAACAAGCACTTCATTGTGCTTGTTGTTCTCCATTGGTATATTCTCTAAATTGACACTAGAACATGCACTCTCGTCCTCTGGATAAGAAATATTTGGAAACTGGTCCATTTTTAAAAATTTGCGAACTACAAAATTATTAAAATAATGCTCTTTAACATTATGAAACGAAATAATTATTATTAATTTAATTTAGTTGTTTGTTTTATTTAATTTTCAGTATGCAAAATTTGCCTAGATTCGATATTATATATATTTTGTTTGCAAACAATAAGAATATTTATTAATATAACATGTTCATAAGTCAAAAAAGCATCGAAACATTCCAAAAATGAAGCACATTACATTTTAATTATTTATAGCTTACCGTTAGAATAATTCTAGAAATAATAATATAACGTTAATTATAAATCATATGATAATATTACATATATTCTGATTAATTGTACGTAATTATCACAATTTTCACAGTTTTATATTATTCACTATTTTTAATTTGTAAACGGACTATAGAGTTTATCGAATTCACCACATTCACTTATATCACACGTTATAATGAAACATCGTACAGTAAAATGATAACCCATATGGTGAAAATAATAATATAATTCTTAGGTTAAAATTTATAATATTTGAACTAAAATAAAATATTTTCGCATTAAAAAATATACTTTTTATTACCAAAAACTATTTCTCGAACCAACAATTTTTGTTTTTCATTTAAAAAATATGTTACAAATACTTAAAAAAAAACATTATTTTAAAAACTTTAATTTTTAAAAATAAATAAGATTTTACTTATTTGATTTAAAAACCATTTAATTTAAATTTGATATTTTTTTCAACAATTTTACCATTTAAATAAAAAAACTGATTTAAAAATTTTTTTTAAAAGACAAAAAACATCATTTTTTTTAATTTAATTATTTTTCCTTTTGAAGTAACATGTTTTTTTTTTAAATTTTGACGATTTTCATTTTAATTTTTTATTTTTTTAAATTCAAAATCACAATTTCTTTCTGTGCGGTCTCCTAGTTCTAACATTTCTGAATTTTTAGATATGCATCAATCCATACTTTCTAAATATGATAACTCTTATATCTTTGGAGATTTTAATATTAATGTCTTTGATAGAAATGACTCTATTGTTCAACAATATGAAAACGACACAAACTCAAATGGATATCTCATTATGAACTCTTTATCTTTAGACTATGCTACACGAATCTCCAATACAATTAAAACTTGCATTGACCATATATTGACCGACAGATTATGTAACCCCTTGAGACTAGTATATTCTGATGTAATAATTAGTGATCATCGTTTATTGTTACTTAACATTGGTAAATCAATAAAACAATTAGAAAATATTCGATATAAAACTATTTTTCAATATGATAGTGTTAATCAAGAATCATTTGGAAATATAATCATGTCTTGTGATACAATATCTGATGTCATTTCTAAATGCAATCAAATAATTAAAAAACACAAGTGGATAGTAGTGCCGAATGATGAATATAAAACTGTAAAACCATGGATGTCTCATGAAACTAAGAGAAAGATTAAATCTCGTGATCGTTTTTATCGTTTACATAAGAAATACGTTAGTAATTCATTTTTTAAATTGAAATTTAAAGAATTGAAATTGGAAGTTCGAACAGCATTGTCTAAATCAATGGTATCATATTTCACTAATTTAATAAATAACAATGATGATCGAAAATTATGGTCAAATTTAAATCGATATATATTAAGCAAACAACAAACTAATACGACCATAACTTTGAAAACACCAGATGGATTGACCGTTAGTAGATCTTCTGAAATCTGCAATTTATTTAATGACTATTTTACAAATTGTGTTGAAGTTCTTGTAGATGATCATTCCATAAATACTTATAATAATCCTCTCGAATCAAATATTCCTTCCATTTTTTATAGTGTTGAAGTGATGGAAATTATACATATAATTGAAAATCTAAATAAAAGGTCTTCAGTTGGATATGATAACATTTCCTCAAAATTTATTAGTTCGTTTAAAAACATATTTGCAGCTAAGCTAACTGATTTGATAAATAAAACACTGCAGTCAAAAATATTTCCAACTGAGCTAAAACTAAATAAAGTTATTCCTGTCTTTAAAGCACATGATAAATTTTGTATAAACAATTATCGGCCAATTTCAATTCCTTGAACATTTTCTAAAATATTTGAAAATGTAATTTACAACAGAATGCAATCATTTTGTGAAATAAATAACATTATTAATTCAAAGCAGTTTGGATTCTGTAAGGCTTCGGGTACATTATCTGCTACATCCTATGTTGTTGATATTATCCACGAATCTTTGGACAAAAAATTGTTTGTTGGTGCTATATTCAGAGACATAACTAAAGCTTTTGACAGTGTAGTGCATTATATGCTACTCAATAAATTAGAAAGTGTTGGCATTGGAAAATCTGATCTAAATTTATTGATTTCATACTTATTGCAAAGAGAACAATTCGTAAATATTTCAGAAAATGTTAGTAGAACTCTCCAGGTGAAGTATGGAGTTCCACAAGGATCATTGTTGGGACCTCTGTTATTCATATTGTATGTCAATGATGCGTTTCATCTAGATTTGTCATCTGATTTGATAATGTACGCTGATGATATGGTTCTGATAACTTCAGCACAATCATATAAAGAGCTTCAGGTTAAAATGCAAAATGATTTATGTCATATCAATAGCTGGGCCTCTTCGAACAATTTAAAACTAAATAAGACGAAAACAAAATTTATGATTTTTGAAACCAGAAATAAATTACAGCAAGACTTTATATTACATATAAATGATTATTTGATTTCAAAAGTAGATAGTATTCGATATTTAGGATTACATATTGATTCGAAGCTAAATTGGTCGTCGCATATCACTCATGTACGTAATAAGTTGAGATACATCAATTTTTTGTTGCATAAAACAAGAAATTTCCTCCCAGTCAAGGTTAAATACCTAATTTATCATTCACATTTTGTAAGCCATATTAGAAATCTTTTACCTATTTGGGGTGCTGCCACTTCTAATAAACTCTATGACCTTCAAATACTAATGAACAGAGCTTGAAAAAAGGGAAAGAATCTGCCTTACAGATTTTCGACAGCCAAATTATATGACAAAACTATAATTCCAATTGATAAAATGTATAGATTTGAACTAATTCTTTTTATTTATAAAATAAAAAATAACCTCACCAAGCACACTTTTAATTTAGTGCCTGTAAATCTACGACATGAATATGGAACACGAAGGAAAAGTAATCTACAGGTAAAATTCTGCCGAACCACAAGAGGTCAAACCAATCTTATGTACCAAGGCCTGGTACAGTTTAATGCACTACCTAGAGAAATCAAACATACATCAAAAATCTCTGTCTTTAAAAAAAAATTAAAAGAATTTTTAAGTCAATAAAAAATATAACTTGATTAATTGATCTGGTGTAATTTAAAAAAAAAAAAAATTAGTATAAATATTTTTTCACTATTATTATTGAATTTCCATTAAAATTAGTAATTTATATTATCATTATAATTTTTTATTTTCCATTTTTATATATAAATATAATTAAAGTGCATTACTTAGGCATTGCTTAGGCATTACTTATAGCTTCTATATGATCAAAATTGTAATGACGGAAATACTAGTTGTTGAAGCTTGATCGCGGCTTAGTTTTACTTATAAACTATTTGCGGTTCATTGTATTATTATAACTATTAATTCATATAATGTATCATCATTAAAATTTGTTATAAATAAAGGAAAAAAAAAAAAAAAAAATTCTGAAGTTTTAGGTCTGCTTTTTGTGCTTTGATAATAGTATCATAGTCGAAGTAAGTCTCGACTTTGGCTGAATTTGTAATGGTCGAGCGGGGAATAACATCCGCGACCAAAGTATCGGTTGTGCGGGAAAAAAACCTCCGCAACCGTATCATCTACTGTGCGGGAAAAAGCATCCGCTACTACATTATCTTTACCGTGCACATGCTGAATGTCCGTGGTAAATTGACTAATATAATCCAAATGACGTGCTTGTCTTTGATTACGTTCAGTTTTAGACTGAATTGCTCTTGTTAAAGGCTTATGGTCGGTGTAAATAGTAAAATCCCGACCCTCGACAAAGTATCTAAAATGTTTAATCGATAGATAAATTGCGAGTAATTCCCGATCGAATGCGGAGTATTTACGTTCGGCATTCGTTAATTTTTTAGAGAAAAATCCCAATGGTTCCCAATTATTATTATTAAACTGTTGCAGGACGGCGCCAACTGCCGTGCTCGATGCATCAGTAGTCACGCTGAATTTAGCATCGTTCAGCGGATGAACTAATAAAGTTATATTAGCCAAGAAACTGGGGATGCCGATGGTCGGCAAATCCCTAAATCTACCATATGCTGAAACTCTAATTTGGCAGGTTTATGGCGAATCGGATCTAGTCTTCGTGGTCTTGATACTGGTAAATGCCCTTCAGTAACAATATGATGTACCACGGAATGACAAACTGGTGAATTATAATTTGGCTCTGCTATTAGTGAAGGAAATTTCTTCAAAAGCGTGCCATAGCCATTGTCGATTGCGTAAAAAATCGGTGCGGGGGTATTAACACGCACCGTAGTGGCATGTATTGACAGCTGAGTCGCTGGATCAATAAGCCGTTTTCTCTTAAGGTCGACTAAAAGGCCAAATTTACTTAAAAAGTCAGCGCCAATAATCGGACGATTCACTGCTGCTAAAACAAATGCATGCGTGAAATTACGTCTAAGTCCGATATTCACCTGGAGCAATTTAGTTCCATAGGTGTTAATTTTTGAACCATTGGCGGCTGCTAACACTAGATCGTGTGATTTTAAATTTAAAAATATCGACGTGGAAAAACGTCGGACAGGGAGCACCGAAAGGTCAGCTCCCGTGTCTATAAGAAAAATCAGGTTGTTTATTACGTCATTTATAAAGAGGCGGCTGTTATTTAAGGTCGAAAGTGCGGCCGACTCGACCAGGGGATTTACAAGTTTTTTGGATCACTACCTGTTTGGGGCTTAAAACCACAAGGTTTAATACACCTGTGAGCCCTTTCTTTGTGGTGGAAATGATACCAACAAAGATGGTTCGGATTATGTGAACCAGAATATTGCCATTGATTATTTGAGCGAGTACGAGATCGTGAACGTGATCGAGAGCGTGAACGTGATCGGGGTATTGGCCGTGCAAATTGTCTGCCGAGTTGGCCTGGCGCACCTAAATTTAATTGCCTGACAATTTGCTTAATTCGTGTCAAGCGAGACGCGAATGAGTCAGATGACGATGTCGATGGTTGCTCGTCCTGAATTGGCCTTGCTCTTCGTGGCTCTCGTACTTGTGAAAATGGTCTTGATGCCGGAAGATTATAGGGTCTCTCGACGGCGTGTAAATTTGGTTGCTGCAACCTGATGCTGCAACCTGAAGGAGCCGAGTCGGGTTGTGCAGCTAACGCAATTCTTATTAACTCGTGAAGATTTCGGGTCCAAAGTGAACGGATGACTGGGACACCGAAATTATTCACTGCCAGACTCTCGATATGTCTGAGGGCTTCGGACGGTTTAAGGTCGCCAAACTCCTGACCCCTGAGCAATGCCTCTAGCTGCCTCTCGTCTGAAGGTGCGAGACGGTTTAGTAACGGTTTCTCAACACGTCCGGTATCGTCGTTTGGAACAAGTGCGATGGGATCGACGATATGATTTGCAGGTATTTTTGCCTTGAGGATGTGGTCTTTTGCAGGTCGAAAGTTATTTCCGCTAATGCCAACCATCCTCGTACGTCATCCATCCATAGCGGCTGTAATGGCAATGTCTTTGCCGACGAAACTTCGCTGTATTTTGCGTCTTCTTGGTCCATCTCGACATCTTGTTCCTTGGCTACACTCATCTTTTACACTACACTAATATTCGACCGATATAGAAAGAGAGTAAAAAAAAGTATGCGGAAAAAAAATAATATTTTGCGACTCTGGAAAAATTTCTCGTTACGGAAAAACGTGGCGGCGGAGCGAATTGTACCGTTGCTGTTAGAAAAAAATTTTGCAACCGGTATTGGCGGGTGGACATACAAGTGAGAAAAATTTGGGTATAGAGAGAAAGTGTGTGGCTTGGTGGAAAAAAATTTTTATATAAAAAATAAAACTTACAAGCTTTTTTTTTAATGTTGCGCGGGGTAATGCACCCGCGTTGTGATTGTCTCTCTTGTTGCGCGGGGTATGCACCTGCGTTATTTCATCTCCCTCGTTGCGCGGGGGTTTGCACACGCGTTACTCCGTTATTCCTTCGTTGCGCGGGGGTTTCCACACGCGTGGTTTTTATACACGTGCAATATGTTGTACTACGTGTAATATGGTGTAATAACATATGGTCAATTAACTACCAACACAATATTACACCATACGCTTTCAAGAAAATGCCAAAGATGCTCGTAAAAATTGGAGATTAGTCAATGAAATTATTTGTGGGCAAACAGATAAAGCGTGTATTAATGTAATCATAGACGAAACAGAAACAAATATTACTGACGCGTATGATATTTCAAACAAATTCAACGAATTTTTTACTAGCGTTGGTGATAATGGTGGCCCTACTACTTTTTCGCCTTCTGCTGATTTTGAAAGTATCGTATTCGAAAATGACAATCCAACACTGAAAAACTCTTCGTCACCCGGTTTAGATGGTGTAATTAATATCGTCATCAAGAAAATAGCTTGCTATCTGGTAGATGTTCTGGTGCATATTTTCAATTTAAGTGTGAAATCAGGTGTCTTCCCTGCTTCATTAAAACATGCAGTAGTTATACCAATCTACAAGAAAAACGATAAAGCGTGCTTGAATAATTATCGCCCAATTTCACTTTTGTCAGTTTTCTCTAAAATACTAGAAAAAACCATGAAAAGAAGAGTTATGGACTTCTTGAATGCAAACTTACTTCTCTCTGATTTACAATTTGGTTTTAGAGAAAAAAAAGTACTGAAATGGCACTCTTGGCATTTTTGGAGGTTGTCACAAATTCTATCGATCTGGGGCTTAAAGTCTTGGCCCTGTTCGTGGACATGACTAAGGCGTTTGATATAGGGTTGATCATAGTCTGCTGTTAAGGAAACTATCGTCATATGGCATTCGAGGCGTTATTTGTAAATGGTTTCAATCGTATTTACATGGGCGCAGTCAGTGTGTGAGAGTAAACAGCCAGCTGAGCAACAATTTACCGATCAAGGTTGGGGTTCCCCAGGGCCCTGTCCTGGGACCTTTATTATTCCTAGTGTACATAAATGGAATCTTTAGACAACGTTTCTTCGGTTCTATTATTGCATTCGCTGACGACCTCTCGTTAAGTTATGCTAATTCAAACTTTCAGCAAAATGTTATTTCAATCAATCACGACTTAGATCTATTATCCCACTGGTTGTCAGCTCATAACATGCGTCTTGGTGAAAAAACTAAACTGCTGCACTTTAGGAAGCACCAGTTTAAAATAGCCGGAGTGAGCTATCACGCGTCTGAATGCAATAGAAACCCACGATGTTTTTCTAATGGTTGTTTTCCGATCGAAAATGTTCATGATTTTAGATACTTGGGTGTTAATATTGACGAAACCCTGAGCTGGAAGGAGCATATTGACAGCCTAAAATCCAAATTGCTTTTGGTGGCTCGCAAAATGTATGTTTTACGTATGTATACTCCTAACTATCTCCTGCGAACAGTGTATTTTGCATTAGTTGACTCTCTTCTCCAATATGGTCTTGCTTGTTGGGGTTGTGCGTGCAACACTACCTTATATGCATTATATGTACGACAAAAACATATAATCAGAATTATATGTTTCAAAGATAGGCTTTCGCCTTCTTGGCCTATTTTCCAAGCTTTAAATATTTTACATGTTTGTTTTCAAGGTTTTGAGACTTTTTTATAATATGAGTGGAAATGACTTTATAAATCATTTAGATTATAACCTGCGGTATAACGGGCTATTTATAAATTTCCCCGTCCTTGTTAAATAACCTTCCACTTGATATCCGCTCCAGCATTAGTTTCTCGGCTTTCTCCAAAAAACATCTTATCTGGCTAATACAAAACAGTACCATTCAACAGCTCTTCTCCTTTTCTTTTTAATACATAATAAGAAATAAAAAAAAATTATGTATATAAAACCTTTATAAGACCGTGTATAGAAGTTGCTGGATAGAGTTCAACGGCGATCCATCCGAATAATACGAAACTGCAGAATTAAAGAAGAAAATGCCACAATTTGTTACGCCAGGGCGGGTAGCACGAGGAACGGTTAATGCACATAGGTTTACGGTGAAGCTGCTGAAACCTCGGACTGAAGATGCAAAACGCGAATTTATTTATCGAACATCTCAGAAGTGGAATTCGTTGACTGGTTTTCAGTTTCCGTTTGAGTATAAAATGCACAAGTTTAAGGCAGCTCTCAACCTTTACTTGAAGGTATCATAACCTTTACCTTTTTTGCCCTGCACTCAATTAAAACTAAATTAAAAAAAAAATCATGCAGCAATTAATCGGTCGTCTCCCATCTGCCGGATGACTGAGAATGGGTTACAATAACGTTAACGACCCCCATATATCCGAGAGAAATTCCAACTTTCCATTTTATGATCATTTCTCAAGCATTCTGACCCACACTCTTTTTTCCAACTCAGGTATAACTGGTTCTCGGTAAGCTAAGCACACTAGTACCTAACTCCCGATTATTTATTCATTGATTTGAACTAAAAAGTCTGAATCGAACTACAACTTCATAACCGTTAAATGAAATTTCTTGCTGCCAACGGACAGAATAAATTCACCATTTAATCAAAAATATGAGTCACTTTCAATATGGCCGATTCATTTTACTTAAAATAAATAAGAGGCATGTACCAACAATTATTTTAGATCACACAACATGATTAAACATGAAGGTAAAACAACCAACATGTAAACAATCATCAAATGCGTGCGATTACCGATCCCCTTGTTTACTGTAATTTGTCGTGTAAATCGTGATCATGTCGTGTTTAATCAAAACACAACTACATATGTAAACGAAAGGTGTAGTAAAACAGATAATAAAAATGATCGTTTGGGGCGTGACTACATTTGTTTGTTTGTTTACCTTTTTAATAAATATAAGATGATTCGAGCAATTGATGGAGTCGAGTATATACGAGTTTGAACGATGTGGAATTATACAAAAAACAGTTCATACATTGTTGCTTATAATCTCACAACTAATACAATGTTGACTGTTATGAGACTAAGAGTCTTACAGTTATTTAAGATAATTTAACGACTTTCAGGTGTATGAAGGGTTCTGGGGTTGGAGTTATACATATTCCATTATAGTACCCTATATACTACCGAACCTAAAAGCACAGGTTCCGATGGCAAAACGCTTTGCGTTTTATACTGCGCTCAAAATTGGAGATTTCTACTGGAAAGACTCTACCTGCAAGACAATAGCGTACCTAACTCTATTCCACAGGTGACACACTTTCTGATTTAAATATCTGAAGAAAAAGATTTCCTCCCGATCTAAGTGTTTCTCCAGGTACTACTTACCGTTTCATCAGGTATCTCTAACTTTTTGAAAGACTAAGTATCCGTATTATACAGTGAAAAGAACCAGCTCAGTGTTATTAGGGCATGATCGTAGTACTAGATCATCACAATAATTCTGAAATTAAAATCCACTGTCGTGTAGTAAGATTATGGCAGTGAGATTGAGCTACACAGACCACTATACAAGAGTGCCCACCTTGTCATATCGTTCAACGATTTTTCGATCGATCACATTTTCGATCGGTCTTTCCATCGACATGTTGGAACGACATATGTCAATATGTAACCACATATGTCAACGATGCGATCATTGACCGCGGTAAAATTTTGACAGCCCGACTATTCCCAATATTTCATTGAATTAAGCGTCGCACACTCGAAATAATTTGTTTGACACAGTCGCTTATCAATATGAACATCTAGTCATAGATACCACCCGGTTAAAACACTGTCACACTGTTGTTTTATTTTTTTTGAGAGTATAACCTAGTAAAATAATTACAGTCGAGCACCTATCGCACAGCGAATGTCAAATAAAACTCCAGAACAAAATGATATAAAATTTAATTTTTATTGATTATGATTCTTACAAAATAAACTTTCTTTTTATTATTAAAATGTTAAGGAATGTAAATTGTTTACAATGTTAAATTATAAAGATTAAACAAGAAGAATGTGTAGTAAATGATCGCGTAGAGTATAAAAATTTGTCCCAATAATTTCTGGTTGAATGCCAACAGTCGCAATATAAGGTGAAATCTAACTATAACCCTCTCGATAGCTGCATGCACTGATTCATTGAAATGATGCGGAAACATCAAAAAGTAGAACAGGGTCAGATTTGGCACCAGCAACGACCACATAAGGATAAGAAATTTATTGTATTGTGTATTATCGAGATTGTGGACCTCTCCATTGTATGAGACTGTATCAATTGGTTGATTCATATTCTGAAATTACACGACACTATTAGAAAATCTTATATAGTCGAAAACACTTAAGATTATTATGATCGAATTGTAGGGGATCACTAATTTATAGACACAAATTTCTTACCAAATTATTCAATACTAAGAAATCAAATAGTTAATGATCCAAGAACGTTCAATGCAAAACTAATATAAAACTATTCTCTACGCTGATATAATTAGTTTTTAGATGAAACACTTCTGTTTTAACCTACACAGACGCGGTTGAAATCAAAACAAACACTATATTCTTAAGTATATAAGTAAGATATTTATGCTATACCTTATTGATCGTTGTTCTCAATACATACGCAATATTTTCTAAGAAACACATGCGAGCAAAAAAATGTCTAATAAGTGCGATTTTTTATAACATATGCATATAATTGATTTGCTTATCGTGATCAATGAATTATAGTAGAGTTTAATGTTTCAATCCAAGACACATAATTCTATAACCATAATTATAGAATGTTAGTACTTTTTTTCAACATCTCGCCTAAAAGTAGACCTAAAACTCCCAAAAGACATTTATTGAAGCAAATTGATACTAAAAATAGTATTCATTTGGGCAAATCGATCAAAATATATGCAATCTGGGTAGTTGAGAGATCGACTATTGATCCGAAGTCAACAAAAAGTACTGACAAACGTCAGATGTTTTCTTCAACATCGATCAATCGTAACCAATAAAATATTTTATTGAGTTTCGCTAAGACATTTAACAACCAAATAACTTTACGTGATTTATACAGTGGAACATCGAGATAAAACTAAACCGATAAGTCGTATGGATTTGTATCTTACATCAAATTCTTATGCTACTATAATATAAGCTCTTGGACCATACGCGTATACAATAATGATATTGTCATATAGTTCACAAACGATGGACTTATCGGCCTACCATTTCATTCCATTTACTGTAATCGAAGTGACTTTGACATTGATATTGTTCATATAAGTGTTATCGACCAACCATTTCATTTAATTACTGGAATCGAAGTGACTTTGACATTGATTTTGTTCATATAAGTGCTATCGACCAACCATTTCATTTAATTACTGGAATCGAAGTGACTTTGACATTGAAACGTCACACATAGACGATGTTAGCATTGTTCACATACGATTACCTTATCGGTCTACCATCTCATTTAATTACTGGAATCAACACACCCGGATGTCGCATAATAGCAGTAGTTTAGAAAAATATAAGAATATCTCTTTGAACCGCCCCAGGTGGTGCAGTGGTGCAATGGGTTTTTACCTTCGATCGTTCGGGCGGTGCGATCGGTGGTGTAAAAACAACATATATCTGGATGTCGTGTTTAGAATCCATGGTGTTTAGAATCCGACTCATCTTCAACGGACCGATCACCGGCGTAAGTGTGCGATAGCAGCCACCACAACCTAACCTAACAACTTAGAAAAAATATAAAACATTCAATTCAAGTTCAATGCTCGTTGGGGCACGATTAAATTTAATTACCGGGGAGAAAATTTAATTAAATTACCTGTGTAAAATTAATTGTGCTTAGTTTTTTTACGGTTTTACAACCGATGGAGCAGATTATTGTATGTCAACAATCTGACTCCATCGGTTTCGGTCACGAGCCAGCTATTCATAATATTGCAAGCAACCAGAAGATGCTTGATCGCTCTCTATACGTCGTGGAGCCTTCGTCACCGAAAGCGATCTCTCTCTTCAAAGATCGCTGTATCATTCGGTATGGATCAGCACGCAGAACGTGACCGAGCCAGCGTACTATTAAATTCCTGATCTCGTGATTGAACAGAACTCAGTATGAGCCATCAACGTCGCGTTTTGGACCATATATCACACGCATAATCTCTCGAAGGTTCGAAGCCATCTTTTTTACTCATTCGTCAAGATCCAACTCGCCCATCCATACATGACAACGGGTCTGATCAACACTCTGCACAGTTTCGATCAGTGATTGACCGATATGGACGAATTTCTCCTTCACCGATAATCTCCTCCAGAGGAGTAATTCTTCCCAAGATAATGTACGACAGTAACTTATATTTCAAGCGATCACCCTTCTTGCATATCTGGCATAAAGCGGCCACTTTCCATTCTTCAGGCATAACTTAATTTCGCCATACCAATCGAACAAGGTTGAAAAGACAGTTCCACAAAGTTAGCCCTCCGATTATAAAGAGTCTAAAATCTTTTTATTTGATGACACAGAGGAGTCTGATTTCTAATATGAAGAGAGCTACTACAAGGCCGTATCTGCGGGCTTAACACATGGATTCGTTCCTATGACTCATACAGGTGGTGGACACTCTGAGGTGAAGCTGCCAAAAATCAGCATTCCCAAGTTTTCTGGAGAGTACACAGAATGCTCTTTAGTATACGATCTGTACTACTCAACAATGCATGAGGCTCCATCATTAAACCCAGTGCAAAAGTTTCAATATTTGAAGGATTTGTTACGTGGAGAACAATCGAATACGACCGAATCTCTACACAGTCATTCGAACATTCATCGAACAACCAATCATCCACAATGCAAGTGCAAACAACATCAAAAAACTAATGCACACATCTGATGAAGTAGTAAGGGGTCTAAAGGCACTTGGTTAAAATTCCAAAACACATGACCCTTGGCTTATATTTCTACTCCTAAACAACTGCAGACGTTGACAATCCTCCATTTTCTGATTTTCTGAAATTCATTCAACAAGGTGGCCTAATCCACGATCTACTATGTCCAGCCACGTATAGTCACAACAATGTTCCATTCGATTGTGCTTGTTGCAGAGAATCCAAGTCAAGAAGAGACGCAGTTATCAGGTTGTTCGCAAAGCAAAACATCACAAAATGTTTCCAATTTCTCTGGGCATCCAATTTCTCTGGGTCCGTGACATCGGCGAATCAAGGGTCGGTTGTACAAAGGGAATTGTTAAATTTAAGGTGAAGACAGGTGGAGATATGGAATTTTTATTGGAAGCACTACTCCGGCCAAGGATTACTATTAAACTACCGCCTCAAAGCTGTGATCAGTGGCATACTGACTCCTCCAAGGTAATTAAGTTGGCAGATCCAAATTTTCATGTGTCTAGCCACATTGAAATCTTGATTGCAGCCAACTATTTATATTACGAAGATTTTGAGAATTGGAGTCAGTATCGTCTCGCATCGACCGTCTATCTCCAGAAGAACAACTATGCGAAGACAAGTTTACAACACCCTTGCAACACACGAAAGATGGCAGATTCATAGTGAACCTACTATTCAAAAAATCACCTGATTGTCTCGGTAACTCAATGGGGAATGCCATTCAACGAAGTTCATGCCTCAGGATTTTATTTACCTCACCATGGAGTACTTCGATCCACAAGCCTTAACAAAGTGGTTTCTATCAAGGTCCTGAATGGCAGTTGACCGAGGTCTTAAGGTAGAAACCACGCGAATTGCGGTCATTGCTGTCCATCATTCGCGCTCCTTCTGTCTACAAATGCGTTTAGCTGTCCTTCTAGCAAGAACTGCTTTATTTCTACTTGCAATTGTCAACTGAGTCTGCGCTTCATGCTATATTTCGTCACTCAACAGCAAGACGACACTCCTCATCAAACCAATCATGTTTGGGCTTAGTTTTTACCATACCGAGAGTGTGCTGGGCAGCATCGATAACCGAGATTTCAAATACTTCCCAGACACTGTTCACTTCATCAGATTGGTAGTTGGATCGCAAAATGCTGACAAGATCTTGAAATTTTCATTGCGTTTCTTTATTTATCAGACCTTCACAGGAGAACCGCGTTGTATATTCCCCTGTCCTCCCTGACTTGTACGAAAATTCCCATCGTAGCTTCGCAGTGACAAGATAATGATCACAACCTACGACGATCGATAAGATCTCACGTATTTGACAACCCGGGCCCTTTATAAACCAACGCATGGTCAATTTGGGTTCGGGATGTTTTACGTGGATGTGTTCATGTTTCCAAATGGATGTTTTTATGAGGAAAGAATGTACTTGCCACTTTGAGATCATGAGCGATCGCAATTCTCTCCCCATTTTCGTGTCGGGAGTACGGACCTTTATTATTACATAAGTCGGTCTGATTTCTGCCAGCTCTAGCATTAAAGTCACCAATCACTAATTTGTCTCCTCTAACTTTGGGAGGGATTTTTGGGAGGGAATTTTTATTTCCTCTAACTTTGGAAGGGATGTGTAATATTGCTGACATGTGTTTTCGAGGTCTTTCGGCAGGTTTTGATCCCAAGTCACCCAGATATTCATAGGGTTTGAATTAAAATTTTGGCTTTTTTCGTGGTTGGAGATAACCAGCCTAGTGGAAATAGTCAAATAATTTTGACGACTCAGATAACAATCTCCTGTTTTGGTGTTAATATTCACCTTAAATTCAAATGTATCGGTTCCTGGATGCCAAATTAAACCTAGTGGTTTTACTGACTTTGATTCATCGTTAAATATGAAAGGCTCGAAGGCTCTCGATTCTGGATCTACACCTTCTTAGATTTGGGAATAATTGGAAGCCCATTTTCGCAGGTTAAATCCTCCGGATTGCAATAATTTTATCAGTTGGGTTTGTGCTGTCTGAGCTTCTTCTATATTGTTATTTCCTGATAATAAATCATCTACGTAGAAATCACTCTTAACTATCTTTACCGCTATTGGATAGTTTTTCTCCTCATCTGTCGCTAGCTGTTGTAATGTTTTGATGGCCAAATATGGCGCCGATGCCATTCCAAACGTCACATTGTTGGTAGTATTTCCAAATATAATCCAACCTAGTTCTGTCTCTTGGGTGATTGGTTCTGCTTCCTTCCGTTTAAAACCTGATTCATGACAATATTTGGATAATCTTCTACTGTTAAAATGTTGGTCAGGCAATGGTCCTGTTATTTTTGGCAGCTGTAACGCTTCCATTTCCATGGAGAAATTCGATGAAAATCGAGCTCAGTCAAAAGGTGACTGATTTTGTGGCAGTTGTGATTTCGTTGTCGTTTATACCTCCAATTTCCACATATGTTTTCTTCGTTCTTGGTTTAATTAGCTTGGACGCCTCCTGAGAAATCAGTCTGTACTTCACTCAAGGCTGTGGCCAATAATGTGGAAGTTAACTAGTCATACTGGTTTACCAGATGATTCGTTATTTGTAACTGATCTTCTATCTCACCTTTTGAAGTGTCATCGGTCTTCGTGGTGAACATCGTGCGTTGTGGTGGATTGAATTGTTGGATTGCAATAAGCTGTTGGGACGTTCCATACAAACTAAACATCGTGTAGAATATGGAAATTTAATTCATGCTCCTATTTACATAATATACACAGGATTTTTTTCTTTGTGTTCGACATGTGTAGACCCTTGCTATCTGTGGGGCGGGTGCTCCAAAACTGCGACTTACAGGTTTGGGTTTTGTCGCTTCTAAGGCTTGAAACCGCCGTTCTAGGAACTTGAGAAATTCCTCTAGTGTTGGAATTTCCTTAGGATCCGGAATTGACATCTCGAATAGTTTCGATATTATTATTATGTAATTCCAAGACACTGTCAATATGCCTAAGTTTTTAATGGCATATAAGCTCTCGGTCAATAAATCATGTAATGATTTAATTGATGCTGGGGATTCCGTGTGTAATGCTGAAAAATTCAGCACTGCACTCACATGGTTGGACGTATTTTGTCTTTTATTTTGGTATCGGTTAACCAACAGTTGTCATGCGTCTCTGTATAGTTATCTCAAGTAGCTTCAAGATGGCTTGGTGCATTTTTATCGTTTCACTTATTTCGTCGTTTTCATGAATAATCCTTTTAAATAGGTCATGAAATGATGCCCAGTGATGGAATCTCAATCGGGTTCAGTTTGACTTCATGTTCCTTTGATTTGGGTTTATTCAACACGTTGGTGTTTCTGGATCTCAGTATCTCAAACTTGTTAATTAATGTTGAGTAATAATCCTCGCTGAAGTATGCCATCTCAACTTTTTCATCAGGAGTAGCATCCACTAAAAATTCCTCATGAAGTTGCTCGATTTTAGCAACTCTGGCATCAAATTGGGCTAGTTTATGTTGCAATTGATCTTTGCTGCCTTCAGCTTCTTCAGCTGCTAACAACTGTGCAGCACCTGCCATCAATCTATAGCACAGACGCATTTTAACGTCTTGACCAGAGCAACTCAAATAAAAATCGCAATTTAGCTCACTCATTTAGTCGGCGGTAGTCCCCCCACAAGGTCTCCAATCGTAATCTTTTTTTCTGACCATGTGGAGTGGTACCATGTGTAGTGGTATTCCTAATTCGACCATGTGTTGAAATTCAATTTTTGCGGCGTTATGGCGTATAGGATCTTGTCTTCGTTGTCTTGACACTGGTAAATGTCCTTCAGTGACGATATGATGAACCACGGAATGACGAACTGGTAAATTATAGTTTGGCTCCCCATTGATGGATTGACAGCTGTTTCGCTGGATCATTCAGCCTTTTTCGTTTAAAATCGACTAATAGGCCAAATTTACTTAAGACATCGGCACCAATGATCGGACGATTCACTGATGCAAGGACGAATGCATGAGTGAACTTTCGTTAAAGTCCTATGTCCACTTGGAGCAGTTTTATTCCGTAGGTGTTAATTGTCGTGCCATTGGCGGGCGATAGTACTAGATCATTTGATTTTGATTTCAAAATAATTGACGTTGAAAAACCACGAACAGGGAGCACCGAAAGGTCAGCGTTCCCTGTCCAATCAAACACATTTCGACGAATACATAATCAAGTGTTTTCACGTTATGTCATCAGTACCGCAAGAATTGTTTAGATCAACAATTCCCGACGTGCTGCAAAACCTCCTGACAGTCGATCAATACGAACAGATAAAGGAACTTCTCCTTGAATGAGTGGCCATCAGATGAGCGGCAATTGGAGGCTTTGTTGATGTTGGGGTACAGTTGAAATTGTTGAAAATGCCCCGCTGTTCGGTCGTTCAACGACTGTACGTATGTTCCCAAGTTGTTGATAGCTGTTGATGAATGTTGATACAATCACCTCCAAAATTGTAATAAGTTGATGATTGTATGTTTGAATGTTTATATCAAACACAATAAAACAATAAAACTAATTTTAATAACAATTGCAGTTTTTAATTTTATTTTTATTATTTGACCATTATGTTGTACAGGTTTTGGAAGAATGAACGAGTTTTATTTATTTTATCAATAGGAAAAGAATAACAGGTTTTATCAAAATTTGATAGGGAAATTATTGCCAGAGGTTTAACTATGTATTGGTTGATTCTCCGCCTTGAAAAGGTTGATATTGTGTAGTAGATGGCGTTGAATATAGTATGAAGCTATATTATTGTTGTTCAATCCCACTCAAGATGACGTTGTTAGTGGTGAGATTGAGTTTTTCTAGGCAACTAGACATACACCCCCCGTTGAACCAGCTGGTTCAAAATGATCTTCATAACTGCGCAACTGTTGTTCACGATCTGATGCATTTAATGCTTATGAGTTTGATGTAGTTATGTTGATATATAGTGAACTTGATGATTTAAATGGTGTTGTTGTGGACTTGGAGTTTAGTGTAATTCATCATTGCTTTCTTCAGAAACTGGTAGAACACAAAGTTTGTGTATTGGTCGTTTTATTTCGGTGTTTTTATACTTAAGTGTGACCACTCTGACTATACCATCAGAACCAGGATGGAGATGCTGAACCCTTGCTATTGGCCACTGGTTGACTGGTACATTGTGATCCTTAATTAATACCACGTCGTCAATTTGAATCAGTGGTTTTCTGGTGCGCCATTTAGACCTTTGTTGTAACGAAGTAAGATATTCGGTATACCAACGTTTCCAGAAATGTTGGCTAATCTGCTGGACAAGCTGCCATCGTGACAAATGTGAAACATTCAAATGGGTGATGTCCATTTCGGGTATCTTCAATGATGAATGACCAATCAGAAAGTGAGATGGAGTAAGTGGATCTACTTCAGTGTTGTTGATGGTACATAATGGACGCGAGTTTAAGATGCTCTCTATTTCGGCTAATAGAGTATTCATTTCTTCGAGTGTAAGGATGTGTTTTCCAATAACTCTTTTCAGGTGAAATTTTGTTGATTTTATTGCTGCCTCCCACAGACCACCAAAATGTGGAGAATGAGGAGGGATGAAGGTCCAAGTTATTCGATTACTAGAAATATAATTTGTAATATTACTTGAATTCTTAATCAATTTTTGGAATTCTTCTTGCAGTTTTCTGTCGGCACCAATAAAATTGGTACCATTGTCACTTAATAATTCACGACACACTCCTCGTCTTGCGGTGAACCTCTTTAGAGCACTTAAGAACGAGTCGCTTGACAAATCGCTGACTAACTCTAAATGGACCGCTTTAGTACTTAAGCAAATAAATAGGCATATATACGACTTGTAAACTTTCTGCCCTCGTCCTTTAGCTAAATGAATTAGTATCGGGCCAGCATAATCTACACCTGTCGTTAGAAATGGTCGTATTAGTTCCACACGTGTACTGGGCAAGTTTCCCATAAGTTGCTGTTGACATTGGGCTGTAAATTTAACGCAGGTGATGCAGTTTTTGATGACTTCTTTTGCCTTTGTTTTCCCATTTGGTATCCAAAACTCCTGACGAGATATGGATATAAGCAAGGTTGGACCAGCATGCTTATTTGCCAAATGGATATCTCGAAGTATTAGGTAAGCTATTTTGGATTTAAAGTGAATAATTATTGGGTGTTTGGTTGAATATGGTGCTAAGCTGTTGTGCAATCGTCCGCCAACTCGTAGAGTCCCCGAGTCATCCAGGAATGGGTCTAAAGATTTAAGAGCACTACCTTTATTGACTTCTCCTTTCGACTGCAGGGAATGTATATCATCTTGAAAGTATTGACGTTGCTCATACTGGCAAATTGAATTCACAACTTGAAAAAGTTCCTCACGTTTGAGATGAATACCACTGATGCGAGAACCCTTTGGTTTTGACGCATTACCAATGAATCGCACAAGATAGCCCATTACTCTTTGCAACCTTGAGAATGATGAGTACCTACTCAACATTGTTTCATACCATTCATTGTTGTCGGTACAAGTGAAAGAAAAGATAATTCTCCTGTTCGATTCCTCTTCGTGGTTACCATAGGTCTTTAGTTGAGCAGGCCATGCTTCGGATGATCGGTGCAACCAGGTTGGTCCATTCCACCACAAGTGATGTGATTGGAGCTCACTTGGAGAGAGACCTCTAGATGCACAATCTGCGGGATTGTCAGCAGAGGCAACATGATTCCACTCTTTTCGCGAAGTATGTGACAAAATTTCCGCGGTGCGATTGCCAACAAACGTACTCCAGCGTCTAGGATGATCGGCCAGCCAATCCAAAACTATCTGTGAATCTGTCCAGGTGAACGTTTGACGTATTCTCACGTTTGAATAGCATTTGACAGTTCTAATGAGGCCTGTCAATAAAACTGCTGCACACAGTTCAAGCCGAGGTAGTGACAGCTGCTTGATTGGTGCTACCTTGGTTTTGGACGTTATCAGTTGCACCGAGATTTGTCCTTCGTCATTGAGTATTCTGAAATAAATAACTGCTGCATAAGCATATTGGCTAGCATTACAAAAGCCATGAATGTCGACCGTAGAGTGGGTGACAGTGCCAAGAAATCTAGGAATGCTTATTTTATTGACATTTTTTAGATTATTTTTTATTTTTGTCCAAATGTCCAGCTTGTCCAGTGGGAGTGGATCATCCCATCCAAGATTGTCTCCCCAAAGCATCTGTAAAAAGATTTTAAATGTTATTACTACAGGAGCCAGCCAGCCTAACGGATCAAATAATCGGCTAGATTCAGATAATACTGATCGTTTGGTGACTTGAATTGAATCTTCTAGACGGAGCGTAAACATGAAACGATCATTTTCTGGATTCCAATTTATTCCTAGGACCTTATTGTATTCTGTGTGTGATTGAGAGTGTTCTTGGATGAGTTTGTGGTCTGTGTCTCGTCGGTCAGCAGCAGTGGTACATAAAATTGTAGGGCTGTTAGATTTCCACTTTCTCAATTGGAAACCGTATTTTGACAATATTTCTGTTACTGTTTCTTTGAGCAACTTGACTTCATCTTCGTTATCGCCTCCTGTCATTATGTCATCCACGTAAATATCCTTATCGATCACATTAGCGGCAAGAGGTGAGGTGCTTCGAGTTTCGTCAGCTACTTGTTTTATGGCTCGAGTGGCAAGAAATGGAGCTGAGGCTAAGCCGTATGTTACTGTTGTTAAACGATAATGACGGATTGATTGAGAAGGATCTGATCGCCAAACTATTCGTTGATATTGTGAATCATCGTATGAAATGCCAACTTGACGGTACATTTTTTCAATGTCCGCCGAGAATACAAATTTATGCTCCCTAAAACGAAGAATTATGGCGTACAAACTCGATTGTACATTGGGACCGACAGCTAAACAATCATTGAGTGATTTTGATGTGCTTGACTTAGCTGATCCATCGAAGACAACTCTTAACTTGCTGGTTGAACTGGTTATTTTAAGTACACCATGATGAGGGAGATAAAAATGGTTTTCATCTGGTTTTGGAGGTGGTACTTCTACCATGTGTTGCAAGTCTTCATATTCAGTCATGAAATCTTGGTATAACTTTGCGAAATTGGGATCGCGGGTAAGTCGTCTTTCTACTCCTCGAAGTCGTTGTAACGCACATGGCAAAGAATCACCTAAACAAGTTGGTGATTGTTTAAAAGGAAGTTGAACAACAAATCGACCTTGAGGGTCACGTCTTAAATTCTGCGTGAAGTGGTTTTCACAAAATGTTTCTTCTGGTGAAAAAACATTTTTTTGTTCGTCAAATGATTCGACTTCCCAAAATCTTCGTAAGCACTGGTCAATATTAAGCAAACTTTCTTGTTTGTTCGCGGTCGCAACCATTGAAGAGACGTGGCTTTCAATTCTGCCAGTGGTTTTTCCTGAAACAATCCATCCGAATGCAGTATTTTGTAGAGTTGGTTCTTCTGACCTGGTTTTGATACGACCATCTCTAAGAAGTTGGAAAAAGTGATCAGCTCCTATAAGTACGTCGATACATTTGCTTTTGTAAAACTCTGGATCAGCAAGTTTGATCCCGGAATAGAATTGTTCGTCGATAATCAGATTTTGTGGTGGTAGTTGGCTAGTTATTTTTGGCAATACCAGTGCTTTGATTGACAGAATAGAATCATGTTGAAGCTTGATGTTAACAGTTACCCATCCTTTGGAAATTCTTGGTTCTGATTTTCCTATCCCACTTATGGAAATGCGACCATTAATTTTTTTCAAACCAAGTCGTTGCACACATGATTCTGTGATAAAGCTAGATTGTGATCCTGAATCTAAGAGGGCACGACACTGTACTGGTTCTCCCGATGTATCAATAACACGTATGATGGCTGTGGGTAGGATAACTGATGCATTTATGTGTTGCGAGTGTAAAGATGACATCCCTGTTGATGAAGTTGATGGAGATTGGTTCTCTGGATCATCGGCAGTTGCATCTTGATGTAACAACGTGTTGTGTTTCACACCGCATTTCTGACATCGATGTTTCGACGGACATTTAAAAATAGGGTGGTTGACACTGAGGCAATTGAAGCATCGGTTGGTCTTCCTCGCAAATTCTTTTCGTTGAATTGCACCCATTGAATGAAATTCATTGCACTGAAACATTGAATGGTCTGTCTTCTGGCATACAGCGCATTCAAATTTCGGCCTTAATTTGGGTGTGTTACTATGTGACGTAACATGACTTCGAACTTCGGGTTTTGAGACTACACGTCTGGCAGCTGGTACTAGCGATTCAAGAGTATCTATTCGCCTACTTAAAAATTTGAGGAATTCGGAAAACTGTGGATTAACCATATCTGCCGCATATTCAGACCAAAGACCTTTTGACTTATCATCTAGTTTTTGTGTCAAAATGTAAATCAGCCATGGATCTCTGGTTTCGGCTGTTTCTCCAAGTGCTTTTAGTCCCCGAATTACTTCATCTGAAGTGTCCATTAACCTTTTGACTTGGGTTACCGACGAACTGTGTGATGCTGGTTGGTCTAAAAATGTACGAATAAAAGAGTTAATAATATGCCTTTTCCTATCGTACCGTTCCTTTAATTTGGTTAAGGCTCCAATGTAGTTTCCTTCCGTGATGGCAATATGTCGAAGTAAGACGGCAGCTTCTCCGCGAAGCAGTCCTTTAAGATATTGAAATTTTTGCACCGCATTGAGGCTTGGTGACTCATGTATTGTCGAGGTGTACAGGTCATAGAAAGACTGCCATTCCGAGTATTCACCAGAAAATGATGGTATGTGAATTTTCGGAAGTTTCACTTGGCTGTGGTCTCCATTTGCTTGAGTGACGTTCTGCGATGTGTCGAGGTTGATGACACCATGATTTAAATTTTTGGAGCGTATCCACTTATTAAGCTCTGACACAGCTATATAATAGTTTTCTTCGTAACTCAAATCGCTTTCTTCTTCAGGCTTTAGATTAAAGATACGAAGCTCTAGGTCAGTAAACTCCTCCATTAATTTCTCAACGCGACGTAATCGGGTGGTCAATTCTCCAACCTCTGTATCTTGATGATTTTCCTTAGCATACTTCACTATATTTGTTAACCTTGCTTTGTTAGTGCTGCGCTGTTTCTTGAGACCCGCGAGATTGTCCGCCATTTCTGAATGATACTGAATACTGTGATGAATATAATTATCGATTTAGATTCGAAACTTGTTATTTACTGTAATAC
Organism: Tipula lateralis; assembly: GCA_963932295.1. Lineage (NCBI taxonomy): Eukaryota > Metazoa > Arthropoda > Insecta > Diptera > Tipulidae > Tipula > Tipula lateralis. The sequence continues at coordinate 33,980,966 of OZ010739.1, read as the reverse complement.
CGTTGATCGTTCTTTGTAATAATTTAGTAACCGTAATGCACAATTTGAATTAATTCGATATTTCGCACTTTAAAAATAGCGTGGTTATTTAACACTTTAGATTTGTTATATTGTTTGTTAATCACTTAAACTTATGTATATAAGAATAATAAAAATGATACTTAGCTAGGCACGCGGTTTGGAACACGTGGTGCGGTTGGTTATCTTCTTGTTGGAGTTGAAAACTACACGTGTTGATAGTATAATGTGCGGATAATTCCTTGTATAATCCGGCTCGAAGGACCAATATGTTGGGGTACAGTTGAAATTGTTGAAAATGCCCCGCTGTTCGGTCGTTCAACGACTGTACGTATGTTCCCAAGTTGTTGATAGCTGTTGTTGAATGTTGATACAATCACCTCCAAAATTGTAATAAGTTGATGATTGTATGTTTGAATGTTTATATCAAACACAATAAAACAATAAAACTAATTTTAATAACAATTGCAGTTTTTAATTTTATTTTTATTATTTGACCATTATGTTGTACAGGTTTTGGAAGAATGAACGAGTTTTATTTATTTTATCAATAGGAAAAGAATAACAGGTTTTATCAAAATTTGATAGGGAAATTATTGCCAGAGGTTTAACTATGTATTGGTTGATTCTCCGCCTTGAAAAGGTTGATATTGTGTAGTAGATGGCGTTGAATATAGTATGAAGCTATATTATTGTTGTTCAATCCCACTCAAGATGACGTTGTTAGTGGTGAGATTGAGTTTTTCTAGGCAACTAGACAGTTGAGTTGGAAGGCTATCGGAGACCAAAAGCCATCGGAGGCCCTTCGATACATTACAAACCTAGCGAGAAACAATTTTTCCACGAAGATAATTCGATCACTCTGAACACGAAAAATGCCAGAACTGATTAGAATAGCCATAGCAGCACAGCCCGAGTCAGTGACTCTAGAAGCACTAGCGAGGATGGCTGATAAGATGCACGAAAATATGAATTTCTCCATTCGAAATGTATCAGCACTCCAAAAAAGTGTCAATCGAGGAACGCCTATCACGGCTCGAGAACAAAATAAATAATCTCGCCATTACAGGTCATAGTCGCTCAACAAACAGATTCCAATCGCCAGCTAGATCACACTCAACTCATGCAGTTCGATCGCGCTCGCCGTATTTCGGTACTCACAAAAACGAAAATGGTGTTTGCTGGTATCACGAGATACACAAGAATAAAGCCAGAAAGTGTCGAAAACCATGCACTTACTTTTCTGGCAGAACAAATACTCCAAAAACGTCATAATAGGTCATACGGTCGAGTCGGCGGCAACCTCGACTTTAAACAACAGTCGCCTATACATACAGCACCTGGAAACGCTTTTCCAGCGACTCACTGAGTTTTATGTTCAAATCAAGAGCTCGAAATGCGTTTTCGGCGCAAACACTCTTGATTTCCTCAGCCACAAAATCACACCTAATGCATTCAACAATTCATCGGCATGATAAACTACTACCACCAATTTGTTCCGAAAATAGCTGAGCTACTCGCACCAATTCACACGCACTTGGCATTTTTACTGAAAAAAACAAAAACGACCAAGAATTTCTCTTGGCCCGAAGAATGCCAAACATTCATATTTCATTTATCGGAGCCGTGCTGCAACAGTACAATAACGATTGTTGGGAACCATTGGAATTTTACTCAAAGAAATTATCGGATGCTGAACAAAAATACTCTGCATTCGATCGGGAATTACTCGCAATTTACCTGTCAATCAAACGTTTCAGGTATTTTGTTGAGGGTCGGGACTTCACAATTTACACCGAGCAATTCAGTCCAAATAACTAAACGAAATCAAAGACAGTCACGCCACTTGGACTACATAAGTCAATCTCTCATTAAACGAAACAATGATAGTGGGCCCAACTATATATAACCAACTTTATGTGTTGACAAGCACGACGAATAAACCAGCTCTACAGAGTGTCAGCTGAGTTCAGTGCCAACTGTACAGTAAATTTTGAACCTACGGACAGGCATTGGTGCATCGCTGGATCAACAGTGACCAAATTATAGTTTAGTTTTTACGAATTCAGATGTAAATTGCTGGTTAGTCAAGACTAGTTCCAATATAATAAAAAAACTATTATAATTAAATTCAGTTCAAGTGCAACACTCGTTGAGGTGCAATTAAATTAAATTACCTGTGTAAAATTAATTGTGTATGGTTTTCTTTATATGTTGTTCACTCACCGCATTACGCAGTCTCGTTCACTAAACGATGAACAGTATCTTACACCACATTCTTATGGTGCCAACATAAGATTTTGGTTAAAGTTTGATATGCGCTTCCTATCTAATTCAATCACTGGACTTGAGCAAATCCATCAGATGTCTTTCACAAAACCTTCTTGAAAATAATTTCATTCAAATCATTCGGTGTCTTAAACGGAATTTTTATATTCGATTTTCTTGTCATGAGTAATCAAATGTTTCATCAAATTTCAACCTGCAAACTCGTACATGCCATCAAACGTGCGGAAACAATTTGATAACCTTCGTAAATGGACAAGAGCAAAAAAAACCGTCATGCTATTATAAATTATGAGATGCCGTAAAATTGAAATGTGCATCGGCACATTGCGTCTCGTTAATTTTATACAAGAGTTTTATGATCAAAACGAGTGATCACATGTACTTAACCATATATGATCGTATATTATGTTTTTTTTTGTTTTATATTTTGTTTATGTTTCTTTAAGATGTTAGAGCTTTTCCCGCTGGTTGTTGTTGCATTCAAATCAATTATGAATAGAACAAAGAATAGAACGTGTTATAAAGAAAAAGGTTAGAAAACGCTGAGATGTTGGAGGTTTTTGCTTAGATCGTGGATATACATATACGAGTTTTTTTGTTTGTTGTTGATATATGGAAAAGAGTTGGATGATGAAGTAGAGTGGTCGGCTGCAAAACAAAACAAAAAACTTTATTGTGTAGCGACACGCGCGAGAAATGTCGTTTGTCACAAGGTTTTTGTTTGTTTCGCGACTTCATAACTTTAGAACAATCTTGGGAGAAGACGGAATTATTTCATTATCGATCTTAGACTCAACACGACAAGTTTATTAATATTACTGTAAGTTTTGTACTATAAAAAAAAATAGTTATGTCGTTTAATAAATTGAATTTTATACTTAGATAAATCTTACTACTAATATGTGGAACTGGATAAGAACCATCTTCTGCTGTGGTCGAAAGCGCAACAAGGCCAAGCCGTGGAGGGACAACTTTCATAACGAAGTTACAACTGCCAATTTAAATCTAACAGAGCAGGTGTATTGGATACCGACAGTGCAAAAACATTTTATTGAGGATCGAGAGAGTCCAGAATTTTTATTTGTGAATTTTTCAAATCATTGTTATCCATCACAATCGAGAGCGGTTGCTGTGTAATATTTTGTATAAGACAATAAATTTTTTATCTGATCTATAAACCTTAACATGTTATGTGCATTTTAATATTTAAATATTCGTTTTGAGATTTTCAAGTGTTTGACCCTTTGGTGCGAATGTGAACGTCCGCGTTGCATAAACAACCGCATAATTTAATTCAAATTCTAATTGCACTCTGAATTACGAATTTGTATTTCAATTTTTTTAAACGATATACTTTGTAACAGAAGGTAGATATAAAGTTAGTCACGCCTTAAACCGATAATCACTATCAGCATTTACTATATTTTGATTTGATTCTGCTTAGCCAAGCCACCGTTCAAGTTTTTCAAAATTATTAGCATACTATTGCATTTGTGTGTACAAACTACTACATAAAAACACCATATATATATATATATATATATATATATATATATATATATATATATATATATATATATATATATATATATATATATATATATATATATATATATATATATATATAAATTATATATATATATATATATATATATATATATATATATATATATATATATATAAATATATAAATATATAAATATATATATATATATATATATATATATATATATATATATATATATATATATATATATATATATATATATACACATACATATATATATTTATATATATATGTATATATATATATATTTATATATATATATATATATATATATATATATATATATATATATATTTATATATATATATATATATATATATATATATATATATATATATATAAATATATATATATATATATATATATATATATATATATATATATATATATATATCGGGTTTTTTAATAAGAGCCATTCATTGCTTTTCCATGAGCACCGCGTGCACGTTTTACGAAGTCCAATCTCTGAACCCAATTTTCGACCACTTTTTCGTATAAATCGATCGAAATTCCAGCAATTTCACGTTCAATATTGGCTTTGAGCTCTTGCAGCGTCGCCGGCTTATCGGCATAGACCAATGACTTCACATAACCCCAAACAAAATAATCTAGAGGTTTCAAATCACATGAGCGCGGCGGCCACTGGACGAGCCCATTTCTCAAAATAACACGCTCATCGAACTTAGTCTTCAATAACGCGATTGTATCGTGTGCTGTGTGGCATGTGGCCCCGTCACGATTACGCCAAAATTGCGGCCAAAAAAATCGTTTATCATATCGCGGTATCGATTTCCATTAACAGTAACGTGGCGATGTAATCCGCACCAAACAGTGACTTTTTCGGGATGCAACGGTGCCTCATGAATCACGTGTGGGTTGCTTCCTGCCCAGTAACGCATATTTTGCTTGTTGACAAATCCATTTATCCAAAAGTAAACCTCATCGCTGAAGATGATTTTTCGGTGAAAATCTGCATCATTTCATTCACGAATCGGCGTCGCTTCAAATGGTCAAACGGCTTTAGTTATTGTGTCAGCTTGATCTTATACGGATGTAGGCCAAGTTCTTTACGTAAAATTCGCCACAATGATGTCACAGAGAGGCCCAATTGTTGCGCACGTGTGAGCGACACATTCGCGTCTTCTTGAACTGAAGCGGCTGCGATGTTTTCAACACTTCGAGCACTTCTTGCTCTCGAGGGCACCGGAACATTATGTAGCGAAAACGTAGACTCAAATTTTGCCACTATACGGTCAATTGTCGAACGGACTGGCTTGTTAAATGGATCGTAAAATGGCCGTAATGCGCTTAAAGTACCAGCAGCAGAACGATTATTAGCGTTTCATGATGAAATGTATACTAATGAAGTTTCCAAATGACAAAAGAACAATAAAAAATATGGCGTCGTTCGCCGTCCCTATCGGAAAAAGGTTGAAGTGCACCTTTTGCAACACCCGTTATATATATAGAGGCTGAGTTGAAATTCACTGGCAAAACTCATGCATCGTGGTGCTTAGATGGGGAGTGATATTGTCAGCAGAGTGATACGCTCTTGAATTCTGGAACAGAAAGTTATTATACCTTTTTCCTAAGGCCAGGCGACAATTTAACTAATACGTCAATCATCAGTTACTTGGATTAATTCAATTTTGGATAACCATTTGGAACATCATAGAAGTCAAAATGAAACCCAACCAAATAACGAATTCGTCCTCCGGCATGCCATTATAGCTGTTCAGCCACGAGCAATTACTGAGAACTTTTCGGAGTCATCGACAATCAGGTCTAGTTTAAATAATCAACACAAACCCAAACGAGTATAGATTATAATCGAAGCACCCGTCCGACTTTAAACAGTTTAGTTTAACACCCAATACAGCTCGGAATTTACTCATATTGGCCTACGTGATGCACCAAAGTAGAGTTCAAGTCATGAAATGTGAAGTAAATTGTTTTTTACGTAGAAAGATCTGCATATTGTAAAGTTCCATGCTAGAGCCTTTAGTACTGATATGGAGGATGACTTCTGGGCCTTCAATAGAGGCCTCTAACTTTAAATACATCTAGGTTATCAAAATACGGCAGAAATTCGTAAACAATATGAAGATATAGCTCGAGAAGTAAAGAAAGTAGCAAGAAGTGATCGTAAGAAATACACAGAAGACATTCTCACGACTGCCGAGTCAGCGGCAGTAAATAGAAATACATTGATGTAATATGCGCTACACCAATGTGTAAGAAAAGTCACCCGAAAACTTACAAATGCACCATCGATAATGGATTCACATGGACAAGTTCTAACTACATACGACCAATAACTAAATAAATGGAAGGAGTTCTTCGAGAACAATGACATAAATAGCGAACCAATTGAGGAGCTTCCAGATTGAAGTAATAACGAAACCATAAATGCACATCCACCAACGGAGCGGGAAGTTACAAGTGCCATAATGAAGCTGAAAAATAACAAAGCCGCTAGAACTAGGAGCACTTACACCATTATTAAGAGAAGTATGGAGGGAGACTTCCGCAAAAATGGAAAGAGGGCTTAACCATAACGATCCCAAAGAAAGGCGATTTAAGAGAATGCAAAAACTCAGGCATCTCCACGAAGAGTAGATATAGTAGTGAGTGCAGGAAACTCACCACTATATCTACTCTTCGTGGTCTTCGAACGCGCATTCGATTCCATCAATAGAAGCGCAATCTAGAAAGCACTCTGTGAAATAGGCATCCCAAGGAAAATAACCAAATTTATCCGAGAAATGTACTGAGACGCTGGAAATAAAGTATAACACAAAGGTAAGCAGAGTGGCACATACTACAATACACGAGGAGTTAGACAAGGATGTATAGCATCTCCACTACTGTTCCTCATAGTACTGGATAATGTGAAACACATGTTTAATGCCTGTGTAAAACCAGTACTGCTGTATAGATATGAAACATGGAAACATACGTAGAAAATCACAAGAAGACTCCAAGTGTTTGTGAATAAATGCCTTAGGCGATTGATTACATGCTTCTGGCCAAAAACGATCACAAATGAAGAATTACTGCGACAAACAGACCAAGTGGACATTGAGAAGGAGATCAGAAAGCGGAAATGAAGATAGATAGGGCACACACTGAGAAAGACACCAAATGACGTAACCAGGATGTCACTGGAATGGAATCCGCAAGGAAAAAGGAAAGTTGGAAGGCCAGCAGTGACTTGGAAAAGAACGGTGCTAACTGAAGCAGAACATCTTGGAAAAACATGGCGGGGACTAAAGAGAATATCTCTAAACAGAGTTCGATGGTCTAGTCTGGTAGACGCCCTATGCTTTTAAGAGTGGAGAGAAAGCGGGGGAAAATACAGGCTCATTTACAACACCTATCGTAATCAGATGGTGAAAAATCAGATTTAAGTCGCGCTTATATATCGATATTAACCGATGAGTTGGTGGGTAAGTCGAGTGTAGTAGTTCAGTTCTGAAACATTAAGTGTAACTCACGCTATTTCCACAAGTGTATGTGTTAGCTCATCGTGGTGACTCATGGCCAATTACTTTGTAAAAGGGAAACTAAGTACAACTCAAATAAATCTGGTCTGTTTAGTTTAAATAAACAAGCCTGGGGAAAGGGGTGAAAAAGTGCAAACCTGCCTTAATCTAAATAATGGCCTGGACGCAAAATAGAAAATGACATAGTCAATAGAAAATGAAGAGTGTGGTATCTCTTCGACGAAATGATTCAACTGCTAGCTTAATAGACAATAGAATCGATATTACTTCTGAAAGCAATTGTAACTTTTCTTTGGAGAATATGCATGTAAGCAAGAGATAAAATCATTCCAGCATCATTAGGAGACTGTTCTATTTTGTATTTTGTCATATTTCTGGATTTTATCGTAATTTTTTGTTGGTGCCCATCTGAAAAAAAGAACAACCTTTCTACAACATTTCTTAAAGACCTTTAAAAATAAAAGGTTGTTAGTGAGATTGTTCCATAATGACTACTTCCAGACTGTCATCGCCATCAAAAGAAACCTCAAAGTTTTGTTTGAGATGGGAATTATCATGTTCATCAGTTTCTGTCTCTTCTAACTGTGTCTCCATCATTAGTTCCCTGATTTTCATGAACAGTATTCGCGGTATAACACTTTGGATACAGAACACGGCTAATTGAATTACGTGGGCGAAACAAAATTGCTGATCGATTTAGTTAATTTCCCTACTGTTCACATAACAGATGCACCATCTGCAGTTAAACATTAAAAATATTATAAAACTGTTAATCAGGTAGAGTTTCATTTATTCGCTCTAATCCCAAAAGCTTAGTAACGGATTGAAATCATCATATTTAATTTGAACAAAAAAACCGGTTTGAAGAAACTTAAAACTGGTTTTCGGTTTTAGAAAACTGGTCTAGAAACCGGTTTTATCGGAATCCGGAAACCGGTTTTGGATTCAATACATACAAGACTTAGTTAATCGGTTGAATCGGTTTAACTGCCTCAACTGTACCACTACTTCGATAGTATCAGATTCGGATATCAAGCGATTACGTTCCAGACAAATTAAAGTCAATGACTTCTGTTGAAACTATGATGTCGTCGCATTGTTTCATCCCCTTTGTACTTCTCATTGTTAAATGTCATCTCGATGTCGTTGTTCGTAAGCTTTCACTGCCAGTCACATACCATTGCACAGTCGAGATTGATTGATAATTGACTATCTCATCCTGATTGATACCAATATGACTCGTTCGCTCAGCCAAAAACTAATGCATGTTTGGAAAAATACGTCGAATGAGCGTTCTAAATAAACTCATCTGTTCGATCGTGATCATTGAGCTTCATTGCTAAGTCGATGATCAAATTACTTGGTTGCTGCACACATAGATACTTAGGTACTTCGTTGATCTCACATGAAAATCTTGCTTGATGTTAACGTCAATCAGGTCTCTCGGTTATCGGAACACTAACCGCATCGATCATACAGGGTGAGTTGTTGTTAAACCTCAGCAATGTCCATGAGTCGTGTTATTAATCATTACTGGGATTTCGGCTCAGTTGATGTCTGTGGACTAGTGTTAAGCTGGGTCGTAATTCTTTCTTGATTTCGATTCTTTGAGGGTTACAGGTAAATATTATGAATCTTGCACAAACAACTGGAAAAGACTCCAAATTACCTGGTAATGGATAATGCCATTTTGTCCATTGTCCACATACTGAATCTTCTTGTGTTCTCATCTTTCAGGAGTTTGTCATCTTTAACAATAATTGGGTGTTGGGAAGGCATTGGGAAGGAGCATTGGCAATTCTAATGACTCGGTTGATTGTAGGATTGTGAACTCCCTGATGAAAAATGTCTCGAGAGTTTGTTTCTTAGTGTTCGTTTATTTTATAATTTTTTGTTTCAGATTAATGGATGCATGGTTGGGCCAATAAACAAACTCAGTCTCCAGGACTGTTGGATAAATCATAAGGTCGACATGCCGGGAAAGTTTCGTTATTTTCTATTTAATTTTTACTTCTATGATGTTTCCAAGCGGTCATCAAAATTTGTACTAACCCAAGCAAATGTTGGTAGTAAAACTGTTGGTGCCTTGTCATTCAAAAGGTTATTGGATCATCTTCGATTGTTGTTGGTGACTGTATATGACGCGACTTCGTTTCAGGAACGGAGAACTGGAAGGCATCTGTGTGCGACTTACTCTGAAGCATCCCAGATCAAAAAGACGCTCATTGACCTTAATTTGTCCGGAATGTAATCGCTTAATATCCAAATCTGATCCTATCGAAGTAGTAATACAGTTAAGGCAGGTCAACCGATTCAATCTTAGCTAGGCCTTCTATGTTACAAATTGAAAATTCAAATCCCGTTAAAATGCTGGGTTTGTATTTGGAACCAAAATCTGATTGCTTTGAGATCAAAGTCATCATGAGGTGGATGTTGTTAGAAGCTAGTCGATTATTCGATCCTATTAGATGGCTTTAATCCTATTAATGGACGGGATTCAAAATCACTTAGTCGCTATCGAACAAAATTAAATTAAAAGATATATTTAGGCATTTAATGGAATCTGTGATGCATGGACGTCAACATTATTGAGATCAACGTTTGGACTGAGTTATCTTAAGACAATGGTTGTGTCTTAAGGTAATTTTCAGTACATCCAATACGATGGAACCCAAATAAAAATTCTGCCGATGTTCTGAGATGGATCGATACGGAGAAGCCAGCGAATGCTTACTTAGAGTGGAACGGACCTAACTAGCTAAAAGATCTAACAACAAATGAATCAACATTATTCGAACTGGGAAAACAATCACCCTCGGTACAACTACTAGCATCTAACATCCCTACCACACCCTATTTGGTTCCGAACTCCTGACTTACACTAGCATATCTTTAAATGGACGGCCAAATAGAGTTGCATGGGCTTTCAGATGCACTACTACATGAAAACGGAGCAGTTACGGTGAGTCGGATGGCATCAAAAACCAAAGTGGCGCCCATTAAACAGTTATGTTTACCAAGACTCGAGCTATGTGGAGCACATTTCTTGACCAAACTCCTAACGCTGGTTAAAGAGGCCATCAAGTATCAAGTGAAATGCTACGGGTGGACGGATTCTTCTATTGTTTTGATGTGGTTGTCCTTGTAGCATATCCTAAGACAGAGATTGCAGAAAATAATTGGAACCATGTACGATCAGAGCAGAACCCAGTAGATTGCGCTTCCATCAAAGCTTATCAATTTAGACATATGGTGTAACGGTCCAGAGTGGGTAAAAGATCTTGAATTTACGTTTACTTCTCAAGATGCGATATATGACCACGGGAAACATTTAGCTGAAGAACGAAAAAAGGCAAAACTATTGGTGCTCAGTGATCAAAACGAGGAACATCCTATCGACCTATTAATAAACAGGATCTCGTCTCTTACGTGCGACTGCGAGTGATAGAATGTCCGAATTTCCGGATACTGTGAACGAAATTCGAACAGCCAGAGACACTATTTTGAAGCACGTGCAGCGAGAATCTTTCAAAGAAGAAATAAATTGCTTGCAGAGAAGAAAACTTATTCAAAGAGTCCGAGAAGAAACCGAGTCATTTTATCTTTGGCACCATTTATTGATCATAATTCTACCAAAGGGCCATACATTAAGCCGAATTTTAATTACACACATGCATGAACGAAACTTACATCCTGGTATAACTTTAACATTACACTTAACGAGGCAGCAATTTTGGGTAGTTGGAGGCAGAAGTGCAATCAGAAAAGTTGTGAACAAGTGTGTAATATGCTTCAAAACCAACGCGAAGACATCCAAGTAGTTAATGGGAATGCTCGACCATTAGTTAGCTTCGAAAAGGGGGAGAGGCGCGAGATAGATTGGCAAAGGGGTATATAGCCTTATTTATTTGTATGGTGACGAAGGCTATTCACATCGAAGAAGTTAGTGACCTGTCCACTAATGCTTTTATAGCGGCGCTCAAACGATTTGTGGCGAGACGAGGAGCTTCATCCAGCATGTATGGTGACAGTGGTTCTAATTTTGTTGGGGCCAAACGAAAGCTGAATACAATGGCATTTTATTGGTGGGCTTTGGGAGGCAGTGGTGAAATCGGCGAAAACTCATCTTTAATAATGCGCATTTGACTTTCGATTAAATGGCCACTTTGCTAGGTCCAAATGAAGCAATACAAAATTCAAGGTCATTATATGCAATAGCAGATGATGACGCATCCGGTGATGTCTTAACACCTGCACACTTTTTAATAGGCCCTGCGAATTTCTACCTACCTGAGGAAGAGATCAGTGAAAGTATACCAGCTGGAAGACTAACGAGATGGCAACATATTCAGCAGGGCGTTCAGTCATTCTCGAACAAATTTAGAGTAGAATACCTGTATAATCTCCAGCAAAGAACGAATTTTTTTTTTGGCTTGGTCCACTGGCGAATTTCATCACTTGCACATTGAAGTTTATTCGCCGCTTCTTCCACAGTTTGCTCTGTTGATAGTATCGCGGTGTCGTTAGCAAACGTTGCTATGCTTACGTGGTGGGGCTGTGGTATATCACTTGTATATAGTAGGTAAAGGACTGGACCTAGAGCGCTGCCTTGTAGAACACCTGCCCTTATCTCTCTCAGTTCAGAATACTCATCTTCTTGTCTTACTCTAAAAAGTCTTTCAAATAAAGATGATCTCATAAGATCAATATATAGTCCCGGAAGCATAGCATTAAGTTTATGTATTAAACCCTCGTGCCATTCCTTATCGAAAGGTGCTGCTACATCCAGAAATAAGGTCGAAAAAATTTGTTTTTCTTCTAACGCCTTGTCTATAATGTCTGTTATTCTGTGGACCTGATCAGTTGTAGAATGTTTGGATCTGAACCCAAATTGGTGACCCGGTATTAGGTCTCTACTTTCTATTATTGGCTTCATTCTCTTCAAGAGTAGTCTTTCCATTAGCTTTGAAATGTTAGGGAGCAGTGATATCGGCCGATACGATTTAGCTTCATTAGGCGGTTTACCTGGTTTCGGTAACATAATAACTTCCGCAACTTTCCAGGCCGAAGGAACATGTCTTAATCTAATAACAGCATTAAATAAGTGAGTTAGTTTAGCGATAGCTTTCTTTGGTTGTTGCTTTAAAATTTCTCCCGATATAAGGTCATATCCAGGTGCCTTTGATGATTTCAGATTGAATTGTATTTCACTGGTAACTTCTTTTTGGGTTGTTAAAGGAATTCCACCCTCATAATTGCTGCTTTCATTTTCGATTATAATATCCGATTCAATCTCATTCGGTTTGAAAATATCAGCCAAATGGTTAGTAAATTCTTCAGCCGTTGCTTTGTTATCCCTAGCCCACGAGCTATCATTTCTCTTAATAGGAGGGATTTGCGTAATTGGGATTTTTTTACTTTTAGTTGCCTTCCATAGTGAGTAGTTCGTATTTTCATCAGCGGTCAATTTTCCGAGATACAAAGAAAACGATTTTTCATTTAGCTTCTGAATTTCTCGCTTAAGCTGTTGTGATTTATTATTTAGAATCGTCGTATCAGATGGACTCCTTGTTTGTTGCCATTTTCTCCGAGCTTTTCTTTTTTCTAAGACAAGATTCCGAATTTCTCTTGGGTAACTTTTACCAATGGTTTTGGATACTGTTCCATTAGTATTATTCCAAACGGTAATCTGAATGATATCGGTGAAATTTTCTACCTCTTCTTCTAGGTCCTGAATAGTTTTTAGTCGTGTTTGTAAGTTAATCTTGTTTTCTACTTCAGATCTGAAGCTCACCCAATCAGTTGTTTTATTGGCAAGAGTTGGTCTCGTTTCCTTTCTAATTATCTTGTCGCTTAAGGAAAGTATCAATGCAGAGTGATCAGAGTCCTGAATTATCCTCTACTTCAATAAAATTTGATGAAACTTGTTTTGATATAAAGAAATCCAGTAGATCAGGAGTTTTACCTGCATCCGTGGGCCAATATGTTGGCTTGCCAGTGGAATGGACGTTACATCCCATTTCTACTATTGCATTTTTAAGTTCGTTGCCTTTGGTAGTTGTAAGCCTAGAGCCAAAGTCAACATGTTTTGCATTAAAATCACCTCCTAGTATAAATCTACCATCGAAATGTTGTAGGATATTCAAATAGTTCGGTTTCTTCAGGTTATATCTAGGTGGACAATACACTGATCCTATCTGAAGGCGTTGCTTGGTAGATGTAATTTCTACTATGGTAAGCTGAGTTTCGGATAATTGATAATGCTGGCATTCACGGTGTTTAATATAGTTTTTTTTCTTATAACAGCAGTTCCACCTCTTGCTTGGTTATCCGGATGAATTGTTTCATAAAGTTGGTAACCGTGAATTTTAAGGTAAGATTGCCTGGTGGAGTGGGTTTCAGATATCAGACTCACATCGATATTTTACATTTTTAAAAACGCTTCTAGTTCATGCTTTTTATTTTGAACGAAATGGCAACCTCACAGGAAAACCTTAAAGTCGCTGATTTCGTACTGATCAAGGAAGAAAATTTACCCTCCTACAAATGGGCATTCGGTAAAGTGGTTCAACTGCATCCGGATCAGCAAGAGAGAGTTCGAGTTGTCACTCTTAAAACATCAACATCGTTATTGAAGCGGCCAATTGTTAAATTATGTAAGCTGCCGGAACATGATAATAGTCAGATGGTTAACGACGGAATCGTTAACGGGGCGGAGAATGTTGTGGATACCTAAAAGTATTGCACAAAGCTGAATCATTTATATCTAAATTAACACAATCACACTTATCTAAAGACAGCAGCTGATGGCGAAAAATTAATGAAAGACCTTCAAATGAACTCTTCTACATTCATTATCACTTATTCTCCCTGATCTTTGTTTACCTTTGTTTACCCTGATTTTATTTAACTAACCGGAAACAATTTGGATACAACAACGAGATATTTTGGACCCTTTGCCTTACCTTGGACACGAGGATTAACATATACACTTCATTTTTTGGTGCTATTCTGATTTGAAATTCGGAGATTTCTTCAGTGCATTGAACTCTGGACTGAACCTCATACAGTGAATCTTGCTGGTTTAACACTGCGAATCAACCAGATCAACAGCGCGTCAACAGAGTACCTTGCCAACTGGACAAACGTGTCATATAGCTTTTATTGTTTCTCCAAAATGCAAATCATAAGATTGTTTGGTGGAACTTTTGCACTCCTTATCGGTCGAATTTGATTAGTTGGCCAAATTTGGTGATTCGTCCATCCTCATTCTTCTCAGTTTTGACCGATGGTTTATTTTTGCCCAATAAGATAAAATCATCTGTTTTGAGGGAAAGCACCGATCCTAGCTTCCTTGAATGAGGGCTTCTATCCAATATTACATATACCTAAGTACTTACTTAGAATGAATAAACAAGGAGCAACTCACCACACTCTATTGGGTCTGTACTTTCTGACATATGTGATATAAATTCGCATCGTTGCTCAATTTATTCAGCAAACACATCCAGAATACATGAGAAGCACTTAATTTTCTTTTGCATTAAACTAGTTGACCAAGACTGCTGAGCCACGGAATTTCCAGGATTCGGCTCAATGTGACCTGATTCCGATGCCAACATTCATCTCTACAGTATAAGGCTATCAAGAACCGCTTCCACTAGCCGAGGATCTCAACGAGTCTCGGCACTTCTTCTTGAATTGACGCTTGAATTGATTGACGCTTTCTCTCCATACTCGAGCATAGGGCTTCTACAAGACTGGACCATCGAATTCTGTTTGGGGCTATTCTCTTAAGTTCCCCCTATGTTTTTCCAAGATGTTACTTCAGTTAGCTTAGCACCGTTTTTTGCCAAGTCACTGCCGGTCTTCCAATTTTCCTTTTTCCTTGCTGATTCCATGTGTGTCCTATCGATCTTCATTTCCGCTTTCTGATCTCAATGTTCACTTGGATTGTTTGTCGTAGTAGTTCTTCATTTGTGATCGTTTTTGGCCAGAAGAATTGATCAGTCGCCTATAAGGTATTTATAAACAAACCCTTCGAACACGTTTCTTGCTTAGTTGATGTGTTGGTTAATGTCTACTTCCGTTCCGCCTGTTCTTGATATGGAATTGATATGGTGTTCAGTCTCAGGGCCTTTGTCTTCCTTTGCATGTCTGTGTATTTGTGTGTTAGCAGGCATCTATCATCTGCGTAGTCGAGATAATTGAGTTTTCTAATTGGATCCCACATGACAGTATCCAGTACTATGAGGAACAGTAGTGGAGATAGTACACATCCTTGTCTAACTCCTCGTGTATTGTAGTATGTGCCACTCTGCTTAGCTCTGTGTTGTACTTTATTTCCAGCGTTTCGGTACATTTCTCGGATGAGTTCGGTTATTTTCCTTGGGATGCCTATTTCACATAGTGCTTTCTATAGATTGCGTTTATATTGATGAAATCGAATGCGCGTTCGAAGTCCATGAAGAGTAGATATAGTGGATAGTTCCATTCGTTGAATTGTTCGACGATGATTCGGACTATGTTGATGTGATCTGTACAGCTTTTTCTGGTCTGAAACCAGCTTGTTGGTCAGGGAGATGCCTCGTCGGTTTTTGCATTCTCTTAAATCGCCTTTCTTTGGGATCGTTATGGTTCCATTTCTGCGAAATTCTCCCAGTATTCCACACTTCTACTTAGAGTGGTGTTAGTGCTCCTGCAGTTGTAAATGAAGTTCAGCTGGTATGTTGTCGGTTTCAGTAGCTTCGTTATTTTTCAGCTTCATTGTGGTTTCTGTAACTTCCCGCTCCGTTGGTGGATGGGTATTTATGGTTCCGTTATAGGTTCCATCTGGAAGCTCCTCAATTGGTTCGAAGAACTTCTTCCATCTATTTAGTTGTTGGTCGTATGAATAGTTAGGACTTGTCGATGTGAATCAATTATCGATGTTGGATTCGTAAGTTTTCCGGTGACTCTACTTACACATTGGTGTAGCGCACATTACATCAATGTATTTCTATTTGCAGCCGCTGACTCGGCAGTCATGACAATGTCTTCTGTGTATTTCTTACGATCTTCCGATCAAACATCGTTTTGGAATTTCCGCCATATTTTGAATACTTAGTTGTATTTTAAGTTGGCGGCCACTATTGGAGTGTGGAAATCATCCTCCATATCTGTACTAAAGCCTCTAACATTGAACTCTATTTTGGTGCATCACGTAGGCTAATATAAGTAAGTTTCGAGCTGTATTGGGCGTTAAACTAAACTGTTTAAAGTCGGACAGTTTCTGCTTTAGGTTTTGTGTTGATCATTCAAACTAGACCTGATTGTCGATGACTCAGAAAAGATCTTAATTATTTATCGTGGCTGAACAATAGGATGATTATTCGTCAATCTAACAACGAACTCTATAGTTCACGTATGTACGTATGTATGTTACCATTCTGAAATTAAACCGATGTTGGTCATACTCGATCGTGCTTCCTATTACGTCCAAAATACCACGATCAAGTATAGCAAGATACAAACCTCTTTACGGGTTATGATTTATACAGTCAACTAGACGACTCAAAACTATTGAACAATTGTATTCTTTCTTTAGAATAATTTTACGGTTTATGTATTAAACAAACAATTTCTGTGTATATACACAGACATGCAATGTGTTAAGTTATATAATATTAAAAGAAAAAAATTTTTCGTTTATATATGCATTAAGATTTACCCTAAAGTAATAAAATAGCGAAATAAAATCTTAACAATAATATTCTCGCGCGTCTTGCGATAACATAAAATTAGTTGTTATGTCTTTTCCATAATTATCAAAATCGTATATTCTAACATGCACGAATATAATATATAAACACAAACCTCGATCGCGTCAGAGTTTTTAAACCATTTTCGATATACATACTCCTATACCACTACACGATCTTTCATTCGATCTTATCATTGTGATCCATCTACGAGAAACGCGCTAACAAAACAATAAAGAAATATATAAAAAAAAAATCATATTGGTTTTTTACGTATGTGTGTATATGTGATCATATGTATGTGGATCATTAAAATCTTTATAGTAAATATACCGATCGCGTTTTATATACGATGGACAAATTGAGATAAGAATTCGTTACGATCGTATTTTGAAGTGCCAAATTAAATCAAGTATGCGTTAAACCGATTTGACTTGTGAAATTTACGATTGATGAAAATTTATGAGTTTTTATGATTTCTTAAAGAAAAAAAAACCGTCTCAGGCTTTAATGGCTCATTAAAAACATCTGTGCGGTATATAGTTCATATCGATATGAGGTTGGGCGATGATTTGGTCGATAATCGTCGATTCATCAAAAAATTATTGGATGAACTTGAATATAGGTGGCATTGACCAACCGTTAAAACGATGAATTAACCAGACGATGAAGATGGTCAAGTCTGCCAATATCTTAACCAAAACTGTGCTAACGAATTCTTCAGAAAATTAACACTCCATCTATGTATTATGGTGTACCATTACCCGGATGTATTTTTACAACACTTGGCGTTGCATTATTATCAGGACCCGCATAAATTTGAAGTGGGTTATCCTCCGAATGAAAATACATAATCACTATTAGTACAGTTCGCGAACTTTTGGCTGCATCTCCACGATTTTCAGATGTTCTTAGTTTTTTCGTGTTGAGCCATCTTTTGTTTAGGTGCTCCTTTGGTTATCATTTGAACTTTGAATTCGCTCATTATATGGATCCTACTTTATTATTCTAAATCTCCTTTAATCTTCTCCTCTAATCGTCAAGCTGTCTTCAACTCAGTTTACAGCCTTTAAATCCGCTTTTGTTCGTTTATGTTGCCTCTTCAACTGATCTTGATCGAGTGAGATCATATGTTCTTCCCTGTGTTTTTCTCAGATGTCGGTTTCCTTACCGGCCCTTTTATGATCTTATTTGTTAATTCCAAAAGCCGTTGGAAATTATGGTTTAACTAACTCCACTGTTGTTACAGCTGTTTGGATGGAATTGGATGGAATTTTAAATCGCATATATTTCGGTTCGATCACTGCATTGTGAATATAAAAAAAAATTGCCTGCTATTCATCTTCCGACCATCTAGACACAAACGTACCTATATGCTGTGTGTATATGTGATCATATGTAAATTTACCGATCGCGTTTCTATATACGATATACAAATTGAAATAAGAATTCGTTACGTTCATATTTTGAAGTGCCAAATTAAATCAAGTATGCGTTAAACCGATAATTTATGAGTTTTTATGATTTCTTTAAAAAAAACACGTCTTGAGACTTTAATGAATCATAAAAAACATCTGTGCGGTATATAGTTCATATCAATATGAGGTTGGGCGATGATTTGGTCGATAATCGTGTGTGCATCAGAAATTATTGGAGGAACTCTAAAGTGTCTTTTGTGTAATCTGTGTCGTTATTTCGCTAGACCAGTTGCTGTACGGTTGCCAATATTTAAACCAATATTGGATCTGGAATGTGTTTTGAAAGACAAACAACGACATTTAACGAGCACCCTAAATCCAGTCCATTCTCAGGAAGTACATTATCCTCCGAATAAATTGTATTGTGAGAAAATGCTTCTTCCCAATTCATATGCTTCAATACCTGGTGGTTATTCTGTCTTATATATCTCAACTTTTGACAAGGTTTGGCATGAGAATCTCATTTGTAAACTTGTGGCATACAGCTTGGATTCGATGACCATCAAGTGGATAAAAAGCTTTCTCAAAGACCGAAAGATCAACGTTGTGCTAAATGGGAGATCATCAACGACACACTCCCCAAATGCCGGAGTCCCTCAAGGATCAGTTTTGTCACCAACTTTGTTTTTGTTATACATAAATGTCTTGTTGGATAGCACTGTGAACCCTATCCACAGTTTTGCCGATGATGCAACATTGCACTCTTTTATTTCATTCCAGGTCGAGCCTACTCCTTCAGAGTTAAACGGTAAACGGCTGGAAGTTGTCACTTCGCTTAATTCCGATTTGAGTACAATATTTGATTGGGGAGTTAAAAATCAGGTCAAATTTAACGAGAAAAAAACACAAATATGCACATTCTCGCGTAAAAGAAATCACAACGAATACCCTTTTGTGGTAAAAGGACACGTTCTCGTGAGTTGTGACTCAATTCGTCTGCAATCAGCTTCACGTAAACTCGGGTTACTCAATAGATGCAGACGGTTTTTTAAATCGCATCAGGTTCTCCAAATATATAAAACCTTTATTAGACCGTGCATAGAATATTGCTGTCATGTTTGGGATGGAGCATATGGTACCGCTCTCCAGTTGCTGGATAGAGTTCAGCGGCGTGCCATCCGAATAATACGAAACCCCAGACTTACGAAAGATCTAGACAGCCTACAGCACCGCAGAGGTGTTGCAGAACTCTGCGTGTTATATAGTTAATAAAGATTAATAAATGGTAAATGTTCTGCAGAATTAAAGGAGAAAATACCACCATTTGTTACGCCAGGACGAGTAACACGAGGAACGGTTAATGAGCATAGGTTTACGGTGAAGTTGCCGAAACGTCCAACTGAAGGTGTAAAGCACGAATTTATTTATCAAACATCTAAGAAGTGGAATTCGTTGACTGGTTTTTAATTTCCGTTGAAGAATGCACAAGTTTAAGGCAGCTATCAACCTTTACTTGATGGATCACGCCTTGGGTGCAGGAGCTCTGACAGTTACAAGGAGCTAGGAATGTCTAAAAGTCCGCACTGCATCCAATTAAAACAAAACGTAAAAAAAACAAAAACTTCCTGGTAGTCTTTATATTTATGAAGGTTTCTTCTTATTCCAGGACCACTTACAAAGATATCCCTTAATTCCACTTGAACTAACTGCTGATCCTCTCCTACATCCTAACTATTAGAACGTTTCCCTGATTCCAAGATGTCATTAGTCTCTTCTTGTAGAGATATCTTTTGTTCATTCAAGTTGCCTCTTCAACAGATCTTTTTCTAATCTGTACTTGTAAACGAGCTATTCGGTACTTGAGAAACAGAAATACTTAACCCAATCTTTCCAGAAATTTCTTCATCAATTCATCGTTTGTGACATCGAAGGAGCAACATAAAACCAAAATTTACTTAAATGAGGATTTAGCCATCTCTTTGGAAAGTTGTTAATGGTACCCAGGTAATACCACCACAATAACCACAGCTTCTTAATAGCTATTCTGTAAGATGAATGTTGAATTAATCATTTCAACATTCATCTTAAACGAGTAGCAGGATATCCCAACTTACCTGCAAGAGATAAAGGAATGGGTTGACCTCAAAACAAAGAATGAAATAAATATTTCAAACGATTGATGAGACTAATAAAACACTTTGTTTCCCCGCCCTTTTGATTATAACTTTATTATTGAATGTTTGTATTATGCACAAACAATATTACTATAAACTACATATAAATTGAAACATATTTATTAGAAATATGTTATTATAAAATTATTAAAAAATAAAATATTATTAAAAATAGAAATTTAAAAAAAAAATATTTAGTCAAACAGCAAGTGAATGATTAATAAAGTAATAAGTATCTTAGCCATCGCGTCCAAATATACGGCCACCCAGTGTATCAACCAACGAAATTTTCCTAAAACACGAACAAGATATCCATAGACAACTTCATTAAGACTTTGGTTATATAATATCAAATACGTGTAGAAGAATGGAAGCCAGAAGACCAAAACAAGTACTATGAATTTGAAGTACTCCGGTTCACCAGCATCAAGAATGGTCATAGTTGTTGAAGTCATGATATCAGCGTCTGCCTTGGTTAAATCCATAGTCTAAAATAAAAATAATAAAAATTATTAGAGTAAAACTATTTTAAATACGAATAAATTACAACACTAAAAGGGGAAACTACTATTTATAAATATTTACATCTTCTACAATAAATATCCTACGATTCAAAATAAAATACACGTTAGTTAAATTATTTAAAAAAAAATTCGTGTCATAAACATGTCCAAATTTGGTTCGTGTTGAAACATTCCCAAGTGAACATGTTTTGTGATTAGAAATCACAAAACATCTGTTGTTGTTAAAAACAGTTAAGGCCACAAGAGCGCTTGAAACAACCGAACACAGCTTCTAAACCATTTCTTACTGTAGATTGTAGCATGCCGGATACTGTCTTAAGTGTACAATAATAATTATCATGCAATTATGTATCACAATGAATCACCTGGAATCTGTTCTGCGAATGGTAAAGCCAATTTGCTACCTCTGGATAAGCAATTTGAGGTGCTGCCATCGTACGTCTCTGGAACACACACACAACTACTTTTAAAATTAAAACAGAAGAGATATATATATCTAAGAACATTTTTAAACTTTCAAAAAATCTATTCAACATCTTAATGTTAATCTTAAGTTGGTTCACCGACACCAATTGAAAAAAATTTTTGTGACAGAGATCAAGACTACAAGACAAGACAACAAAACAGTGATGCAAGATTTGAAATAATTTTTCTTGCAACACTATTAAATGAAACACGCACAACACTTTTGGCACTCAAACAACTCTGGATTTAAAACTAGCCGACCAAACTAGATGCAGCCCTTTCAGAAATTTAAAAATCACCACACAATTATTATTTTACAC
Organism: Tipula lateralis; assembly: GCA_963932295.1. NCBI lineage: Eukaryota > Metazoa > Arthropoda > Insecta > Diptera > Tipulidae > Tipula > Tipula lateralis. The sequence continues at coordinate 33,958,945 of OZ010739.1, read as the reverse complement.
TATTATTTAAAATATCCATAAAAAAATTTTTTTTTCAAAATGGCCGAATATTGTTCTCGAACATTTTCTCCCTCATGGTGACGCCATTTTGGAATGTTGTAATACAACTTTTTTATTTTATGGGATCCACCTGAAAAACTACAGCACTAAGTTCACTTCTCGAATTGAAGCGATTATATAATTTCTGACACGCCTTGTTTAGAATAATCATTAAAAAGCAGAGGAAATCGAGTTATGTTAAAAGTACGCCATTTAATATGAGGAAGATCGTGATGAAAATAATTTATGTTATAGAGTTCAAAAGACTAGACTACAAAATAGTGATGCAATATTTGAAAGAATTTTATTTGATGCGTCATGGGGCACCGGAAAAACATTTCTTCACAATTTTATACTGGATTCGAAACTAGCCGAAAAAATTACACTTTTAGAAATTAAAAACATTATTATTTAACACTATTGCGTTTTAATTTAATATCCCGTTAAAAGTATTTGTTCAAAATGGATGAATATTGTTCTAGAACATTTTTTGCCACATTGTGACGCCATTTTGAAAAATCTATCCTACTGAAAAAATTCCAACACGAGGCTCACTTTTCGAATTGAAGAAATTACAATTTCTGGCACGTTTAGATAATCATTAAAGAAACACCGAAATAGATTCTCGTACGATTTAGAGATTAAAGTACAGTACAGTATTTAATGTAAGGAAGGATGGAAAATTTTACAGACTAGCTACTTTTAGAAATAATCTTTTATTTTTAAATAATATCTTTACTTACCTTTATTAAATAGTGTTGAGTTGAGAAAATTTAAATAGTTTTATATTAAACTTTAAAAATGGCGTAGTACGACGTATCAATCTTAATTTTTTCTTATTACTTCTTTATACTTTACGTATAAATCAATTAATAATTATTAATTAATTATATATTTTTATATTAATTACTTTTAAGAAAATGTTCTTCAAAATAAAATTTATATTTTAACTTTAATTAAATTGAATAATATTTTAATTAGTTTTAAATAACTTTTTCCAATTAGCTCCAAGTGAATAATGAATATGAATTGTAGTTCTATAGTGATGTGGACTTTTATTACGTTGCACTTTTTTAATTCAGCAACTTGTAAGCTTTTTTAGTACTAACCGTATGTGTATCCTATATGAAAAAAATTATTGTACTAAAACACATATTCACATAATTTATACAATTTTCTTGACACATATAATACATTAACACACACAATCAAGATTGAAAAAAAAAATTGACGATCTTGCAAATAATCGAATATATACAATCAAAATTTTTTTGTCTTATAAATCTTTTTCATACAATAATCGTATTCCCGTTATCTTAATGATCGTAAGAATAACTATTCATGTTTTGTTTATGTTGCTATGCATGGTTTAGTTTAGATAACGAGCTTTCATAAATATCGTTGTATTGATTTTATTATACGATCATATAAATTTCCCCAGTCACACACACTATTTTACTATTGATCGTTTTTATTCGGTTTCGCACACATACACTATTATTATGCTTCTTTGATCTATATCGAAGCTTTCTATAATAAATTTGTGTTCAATATCGCACCCCACCTATTTAGAGCGTTTTCTTCTACACATACAAAGAAAAGTTGTAGTTTTGATTAAATCATAATTAAAGAAGTTGATTCATTTTACAATAAAATAATTCTAAATTGAATTAATAAATAAATTAATCAAAAATGTGTAAATTAATGGAAATATTAACCAATATCTGGTCCAAGATTTATTTGATGATATGTGGTAGTGCTACCAAAATCGATAATACAGAAGTTGATATCGAAAGTGTCGTTCATTGTGATTCAAACAAAGATGGATCTCAAAAATCGGATGGATTGAAAAATGAAGACGATCATCGATCTACAATTAAATGGATATGCGAATTGTGTTCCTGGAAGCAGTGTGTGTGCAACGAGAATAATTCTGAACCGGCAAGAAACATAAATTATCAGAATAGGGAATTTTCATGGAACACCCTTGTTGCGTCATCATATAGGTTGGGCAGCACAATTAATCCAGTGGCTGTTAACAATGATAATGGTGAATTTTGGTTTGTGTATAAACCAAATGTAGTGTTAATACATTGAAAATATTTGTATTACTATATATATCGTAGTTTTTCATAAAATAAAATTTTATTATTTTACTGTCTTTGTCTTGTCATTATTTTTTTTTTAGTTGTAGTTACGAAGAAATCATCACAATCAGCGTTAATTAAAAGGTTTCCAACCACGGAAATCATTCGATATACTTCTGCAAACATTATGGGTGGCCCCAAATTAATTACGAAAATTTTTCTAGTGATTTACATTTTATTGTGACTAAGTCTTATACAACGGGGGTTACCGACCCATATTGTACACGTCACCCATGTATATGCTTTAATTGTTCTACATATTTCTAACAGTGGCGGCTACTATATTATAGTATATGATGAGATTGTGATTGACATATTCCAAAGATATAGGTTGAATAGAATTCTGATTCTCGAAAACTTTATGACATAGTTGATATGATGTGTAAGTAATGATCCTCAGTTTGCTGTTTGGATGATTTCTGATCGGGGAAATATAACTTCGCCTGCGATTGTTCTTCGATTGTCCATAAATCTCTAGTCGTATACCAACTCTACGATTTTATATCGAGCTATATTTGGTCTTTCCGCTGACCGGATCGTTTGAGTATCCGGATTGCTTAAGCTCAGCCATTCTAAACAGCCATATGTCAGCGATCTTTCCAGTCATGGTGGTTAATTCTTCGAAAGTGAAATTGGAATTATTGGTTACTCTTCTCGGATGGTAATTGTTTATTTAATAATTTTAGTTCGGAATTGCCGGATACAAAATTGGACCCATTATCACACCAAATTAGAGCGGGCAATAAAGAATTCGGTATCTAAACTGCTAACCACTTCCAGATGAACAGCTTTTATTGCTAGCCAGACAAATACAGCTATGTATACCTCACACATAGGAGCTTTGCGAAGCTTGCTCGTTTTGATGTAAATAGGTCCAGCATAATCTAAACCACTATTTAGAAATGCTCGATATTCTGAAACTCTCTCTGTAGGGACGCCATTTGGTGCGAATGTTGTTAAGAACTATAGTGCTACTCCACCATGTTATAATGCGTGATGTAACTCTTGGATAATTAGATGATTTATTCGATGATCGTTCGGTAATATAATTGGGTGTTTGGATGAATATTTCAGACTCGCATTTTTTAACCGACCGCCTACTCTGAGCACTCCAAGATGCACAGATACGTTCATACAAACTAGTGTCGCTCTTGTTGTACATAGCACCATTGTCGAGTTGGAATAATGTCCAAATTATATGAAGTGCGATTGGCAATGAATGATTTCCAACGTCTTGGTATGTCCGATAGCCAGTGTAGTACGATAGATGAGTCCCACCAAGCCTGCACCTCTATAGGAATATTCCACACAATTCTAGAGCTACCTTCCCTTTTGAGCATATTATTTGTGTGCTAATATATTCATCAGTTCCTATTGATCTCAAATAAGCTACGAATTGGAATTGACTTTAGTGTTGCCTGGGAAAATTTACTATACCGTCTTTGAATCGTAATTTTATCTAGATAAACGAGACCTTGGTAAACTGATTGAAATTCGCCATTCAACTTCAACGGTAATGCGGTGTATCCCAATCTAGGTGTGCTACCCATAATCTTTGAATCATTATTTTAAATATCAACGATCGGTGCAAGCCGTCCATAGATTTTAGGTATTTCCGATAGTATTGTGCGCTTCGTCCAGTTATTGATTTTTGATAAGTTAATTCGTCGCTCTCGTGGCAGAGAAGGTAGCGTACTTGCTCTGTCATTCGGGGGTCTCGGGTTCGATTCCCGGGGTGGTGACGATTCATCAATCACGATTGGGAGTTTTTAATCTGTATGTGTATGTGGGTTGAATCGTGGGCCTCTAGTGGCATTGAGTTCTGGAATTATTTCCGCTTTCTTTAATTATGTTTATATAATTCGAAATGAGAACATATCTGTGATCGCATTCCATACTATACCCAGTGTTGTTGTTGTCGGGTTTTCTTCGATTAATTTAGGTATCGTTGATATTTCAGATTGCGAAAACGAATCTAACAGTTGCTTTGAATTTTTGTCGCCATTTCCGTAAATGAAATCCATGTTGCTCAAGTAATGAGGCAATTTGGTTTTTCAACAACAGCGCAGCCTCTTCCGTATCTGCTCCCGATAGTAAATCATCTATATATAAATGATGCGTCCGGATAATCTGTAGAGTTCTCATGTGCTCAGTTCAATGTTTGCGACAAAAACGACCTGATCACTCCGGAAATTTAGTGGTATTGTAAATAGATCCGCTTGAATTTTTGGTCCAACGTGAAGAACTTCATTTGCATAGAAAACCACTCTTAACTTGGTTGTACTACTACTTTCTTTTATAACGCCGTGATCTGGCATAAAATATCAATTATCATTATCATTAGTAATTTGCGACCAACAAACCTCTTGGATGTGATTCAATTTGATGTATTCTTGCATAAATTCCGTATATTGTTTTCGAAATTCCGCATTATTCCTAAACCATTGCTAGAAAACGATTCTTTGCATTATTATATGAATCTCCTATATTTGGCCTAGGAGACATGAATGGTAATTTTAACACGAACCGCCTTTTAAAAAAAAGTTAAGTTGTTGTGGCTGCTATCGTACACTTAGACCAATTTTGATCCGTTGTGATACCACTCTATACGGCTATAGGTCCGAGTCTTTTCGTAGAACCATCTGCGAATTGCATAGCTCCATCTCAGGCCTATAGTACTCGGCCCAAGGATTCTAAACACGACCGAGGATCCAGATATGTTCATTTTTCACCACCGATCGCATCGCCAAAACGATCGAAGGTCAAAAACCCATTTTGCATCCTGCCTCGAATCGGATTCGAACCCGGTACCTCCCGCTCCAACGGTCGCAGCTTTAACCACTGCGCCACCTGGGCGGTTAACCGCCTATTACTATCCTTAACAGTTGTAGAGCTATATAATCGTTCACATGGGTCATCCAAATCTACTGATTTAACTGGCAAGGGTTATTCAACTTCCCAAAATCTTTTTCAAATTTCATTTAAATTTTCGTTATCTATTTTCAACGATTTAACCATTAGCGATGTCTTACGATCGGCTTGAATTCTTGAATTCATACTACCGGATACTAACCAACAAAACTGCGATTCATACAAGGGTGGTAGTCCAGGGATATATAATCTTTGATTTCCAATGATCTCAAAGAAGTGTTCTGCACCGATCAATATATCTATTGGTCGTGATTCGTTAAACTTCGGATCCGTGAGATGTATATTGATATATTGAAATTGATTGTGAAGTGGACGATATTGAGTGTGTTCTGGTTTTGATTTCTGATCTGTAGAAACCGATTTTTTTTTAGTTGGTTGTTCCTGTGTTAAGTGTTAGTGTTGAGAGATTGGTACTGTTGTTGATTCATTACTTGTTGGTTGAAGGTGTTGACTTGTTGGGACTGTTGATAGTTGACTACTTGTTGATTGAAGAATTGATTTTGGCTGTTCGATGAATATTGAATATGCACTAGTTTGTTGGCCTAAATCTACTTTTATTTGTTGATGCAGAAGCGAATGATGTTTTTTCCTACATGGACACTTGTACAATAAATGTTCCTCCTTGCATGCATAGCATATAATTCTTGAGGATGTATTCGATCAATTTTCTACCAAGAATACTTTCGACGCTGAACCAGAATAACCTTTTCTCTCTTGTATAATACATAATTCTAGTGTATTATATCTTATATTGAGAAATGCTAGAAACTCCGAAAATGTTGGATGTGATTGATTTACGGATTCTCTTGCCCACAAAAAGCCAAGAATCTCTTGTTTCATTCTCCTTTCCAATGCTTCTTAATGCGCGCACTACTTCGTCAGATTGGTCATAGAGGCGAAGTAACTCTCGATAGTTACTGCTTTTACAGGGTTTATGGTCCAGAAATTGTGGAATGAGCCCTGCTTTGGCTTATTGTACCTTTCTTCTAACTTTTCCCATGCTTCGTCATAGTTTTGATCGGTTACTGTAATGTGGCGAATTGATCCGGCTGCTTCTCCACGTAACATGCTCTTTAATTGTTGAAGCTTTTGCGACCCCTTCAAGTTGGGATGCAAGTGTATTGCATTTACATATAGAACTCGATACGATGACCACATTTGATATTTTCACCTTTTAGTTCAATGTTTATTTTAGGTAGTTTCACAGCTGCGGTGGTAATAAGCGCCCCATAAAATGTCATTTGCTGCGAAAAGAATGATTCCAATGTGTCGTTTAACTCTTCGCTATTTCTCCTTTTTTGTGAATTTACACCCGTACGTTGATATAATCTTCTAATATCTTCCTGGCTTCGTAATATTCAGCATTAATTTTCGCCGTCACATATGGTTTATAGTTCGCAAATTCTTCTAACGCGATAAACGAACTCTTCGTTCTCCGATCAGCTTTGTTATTGTTCCGATGACAAACGTTTGGTCTTTCCGCTGACCCGATCGTTGAATACAAACCGATTATCTATTTCTTAAGCTCAGCTATTCTAAACATCCATGTGTTAGCAATCTTTCCAGTCCAGAACTGGATTGTAAGAAACGGTTACAACTGAAAACTTTAACCTTGGAGCCATTGGAATCCCATAATACTGTGCGAGAGGTCGTGCACACATTTGACAAGATGGTGAAACTATACTACAGTTGAACTGGTTGCGCAAAATTAAATGGCTTTGACGTCCTATTCGATATATTCGCCCGATTTGACCGATGGATGTGGTGGGGGGATTATATCAATATTGATACTAAACGTCAGTGCCCGTATCATTTCAGATTAGTTTGGAAAAGCATTGCTATACGAAACTGTATGGAAATCTTTAGCGTTAACTCTTTTTTTTCTAATCTGTTTTGGGGCTCAAGGCACTCCCTACTTGTTCGTGGTTCGCTTATAGGACCGATGGCATGGAAGATGGGTCGCCCATGAGCTAACAGGAAGACAAAGTTGTGTACATTCACACCACAGATCGGAATCTCATAGTGAAAAATTCCTTTTGCGAACCCGTTACCTCCTAGGCGGAGCGTTTACTCGTATCTAGCGGTTTCTAACCGATGAAATTTTTTTCTAGTGGTTATTTCAGTCGATAGGTGTTATCGTGTTGAAATTGGTCCCATCTTCGGAAAACTATCACCCTACTGTCTCTAAATTTACATCAATGAAATCGCCTTCACTGGTTGTCGATGGTCAACCCGACACATTCATTTCATTCTTTCTATAAAATAATTATTGTAATATTTGTCTTGTAATTTATTAAGACAGAGCTAAGATTTCCACAAAACAATATTATATAGTTTTATACTATTTATAGTTCTATATTATATAGTTTTATACTAACTTATATAGTTTTCAAGTTCAAGTTTTCAAGAGATCGTTTAAATTTATGCTTCGATATAAAATAATAAGAAGTCATTGTAATTTGTCAAGTGGTTAAAACGTAAGAATTAACTTAAGATTTACCGCATTATCTTATAATTGTTCGTACTGCATCCAAAGAAATACATAAGATTTAATTCATTTTGAAAATGGCTGGTTTAATTCAATTCAAAGAGATAAGAGGCATGTGCACAGTAATTATTTTGACTCATACTAAGAAATTGTATGAACATACAAATATAAAAATAGACAATTTATACGACCATTCAACGATCTTATATAAATTTATGTTCGTGATCGCGATCAACGAAGTCAAATAAATAACGAACCAAAAAAACAGAGATACAACTATAAAACGATCGTAAAGGTGTAATAATAAAAGATACAACAATGAAGATCTTTGGGGCGTGTCATTTTCGTATTTATGTGTTTGGGAAAAGAAAATCAATTATATAAGAAAGTCAAAGACGGAATTCTTTGATGGAAAGCAATTGATCTTATGATTTTTACAGGTGATCGGTATACTAGTGCAATTTCTGTCTAGTGTTGAATATATTTACCTGCACTCTGGAATGATGAGCATATGTACCGGTCCGTCCTTCATGATTTCTAATAAGGCTCGAATAAGAGTATGAAATATGTAGCTGATCTACATCCTTGGATATATTATAGATTCTTGGGTATGGCCATTTTATAGATAGATACGATTACTCGTGGTTTTTCTGGATTCCGATTTAGATTTTTTTTCTTGCTTTGGATAACGATGGATCCAAAGCGAACCTGTATCAACGTATTAAAACTAGACGCCTATAAGGGAAATGTTGCTGTTGGTTCGGTTTTTGAGGAGCATTCCCACTGAGGGTTACTGTCCGATTCTCCAAAAAATCAATTTTCAGTTTAAAGCTTAAGAACATAAAAGATTTATTAGAAGAGTTTAAAAATCGCGCACAAACCCGCTTGGTTAAATTTTTGTGAGGAGCCAACAGTTAATGTATCCCCACTAGACTTCATTTACCTGACCATGTTACCACAAAGCCAAACACCGATTTTGATGGGTCGATTGTACATTTTTGCAAAGGTCTCGGACGGCCCTGTTCAAGGTTATGGTATTCGTTCTGTACAGAGTGACACTGCACCAGTAACATGGCGAAGCTCTTGTATATTTTGATGATCTGTTGATCAAATTCGAAATCATGGAGAAACAGAGGTAAATTATCTTATAGGCGGTGCCCTGCACAAGCTCAGATAATTGTAAAGTCATTTTAGATTTTCCACCACAATCTGACGTTTCTGAGGATATGCGGTTTTTTTATTCCATCCGGCTAAATTTATTCCATCAATGATTGGGGCTGGATCTTATTTGCTCTACAAATAAAGTTACAGTCATGTGAGAACCAAATTGCAGGCCAAAGTTGTTTTCGATCTTCATCGCATCATCAATAATATGTTCGTGTGAGAAAGAAATCTCAATGAATAGAATAACCTTCTTCTAAACCTGTACTGATCCAAACAATTCTTAAGCTGACCATTTATAATTATACCAAGCAATCACTTCACGTCATATGTAATACGTGTACCGACCGCAATTAAAAATTGTCGTTCCATATCCATCTAGAATAATCGAATTGTCATCATTTTACAACCACGTCACCTATATAAAAACCCCACCCAAAAATTTCGATAGGAAAATTACAGCACCACACTGATTTTTTCTCAAGAACTGCGCCTCAATCTCAAAAATAAAACCACATAAGATATTATTTATTATTATTTATTTGGAGGAATAAATTTATTCGCCATTATCATTGTTAATGACTACTTGATTAATTAAGGGATTCCTGCTCCGATGCCCCAATTAATACGTTTTGATCCAATGGAACCTCATCATTACGATCCTCTGGCTCCGGATTCGGCAAAACACATGCGGTTTCTTCATCCACATTTTCCTTGTATAATGAGAAAAGAATTATCGATTGAACCATAAACACTTGATCTTAAACCATTTGATTACTTACCTGGTGGATTGATTGAGTCTCCTCATCATACGAATAGACTTGATCGAAGCCCTCAATGTCATATTCGACCGTGTGCCCCATAGTATTACTACAGCCCATTATTTGTTTGAAGGAGTCCCACATCGCTTTCAATATATTCATTGCTGGTTATTTTTCAACAATTACGTCACAATTTCTTATATATAGATAAAGAAAACTTATCTTTTTAATTTCTTAATATTCAGGAAGACCAAACTACTTGGAGATTTAATAAGTACTGTAATTATTAATACGTGGCACTTACTATACAAAGAAAATATTCTTTGTCGTAAAATCGAACGATATTGATGGATGGGGGAAGTAAAGATCTCGATTTGCTTAATGTTGTACTAAAACTTTTAATAAAAGCTTAAAAGTTGCTCAGTTGCTGAATTAAAGATAAGCTCACTATATTTGGTTCCACGTCATTGAAATTTATAAAGATATGAGATTTAGCCCTATGGGGTCGTTTCAACTCCGAAATATTTCTTTGCTCAAAATTAAAACTCGTTCGAGTGGGATTATCGCCCGGTCCGATGTTCACTTTAAATACCGCTAGTCCATAGATTGAGTGTATAAATTTATACAAATATATGGAAGTAACCCATGGTCATACCTTCAACACCCAACCAACCTGTTTACTCCGAACGGGTACAATAATTGCTATAAGAATATAATCAATCATTGGAGACTGAGGTTTCTACTGATTACGTGATCCAGAGGAATACTATCCAGAGATTAAGTGAAATCTGGGACAGGGCACGCTCACAGTAAATATTTGTCTTTTCGGAAACTGTATACTTAATCTGGAAGTTAATTCCGAATGGGTACGATTTTCTTAGATTTTCCATAACCGGAGATTTCAAATTTATTTTACGATTGTGCTAGAGCAAATAAATTTGCTCTAACCTTCTTGGGCTCTTAATGGGAGGATTTTTTTTGCTACGCTGCAATTCGTTTTTGTTTTGCAATTCTATATCTGCTGGATTACAGTCAATATTTTTATAAATATTAGACAGCTTCACTGAGAAGTCAAATCCTCACTGGTGTTGATGTACAGCATAAGCTATAAGAGAGGCTGGATCTACCGGAGTACAGGAGAGCAATTTTCGCAGTGTTGTTTTACTGAAACAGTCTCGTAGAGGCCTTAGAAGAGGTCTGCCCACTGTACGACATATCGATAACATTATCTTGGATTATTTATTTATTTGATGGGTTAGTAAAATCCTACAGTTGAATGCCATATGTCTATATACCGGGTGTTTCTTTTAAACTGAGACGATCAAATATCTCGGAAAATAGCCACTCTACAGAAAAAATGTCCATAATCAAAATTTAATCATACCCCGAGGGAAACACATTAGAACAAAAAAAATAATCCCCCACCCCCTGCTTTGTAGGTGGGGCGAGGGTAACTTTTAAACTTAGATAGAAAGCCATATTTTTTATTGCAGATCCGGATTCTACGACTAAAAGTACGTATGATTTGAATGAAATATTTTATTCGGTATAGATGGCGTTGTAATCGACGATATTCAATATTTTCAATTTCTTCTTCTTAGAACACACGCATTCGATTCTGCAATACGTTTGAAATAAAAAACCATCACGTTCTCATTGAAAATACTCAAAATTCGTCATCAAATCAACTTATTAATGTAAATGGAAGGTGAATAAAATAATTTTAGCTTAAAATAAATGATGGCCTGCGACTTCAATGCACTTACGCATTTCAAATGATTGTACACAACTGAGAAGTGTGTTTGGTTAAATTTCAGACACGCATTTCTAATTCGTTTTATCCTGTTCTCACGTGTTGTTGGTTCTTGTTTGTAAACTTTGTCTTTGAGATAGCCCCACAAATAGAAATCTGGCACAGTAAGATCTGGTGATCAGGCGGGCCAATTTATCGGAGCTCTAAAGATCCAGTGACCATTGAAATCATGATTCACGTGCCACCACCGAATAGTGTGCAGGACAACCATCATGTTGAAACCACATGTTCCGTCTCACTTCTAAGCTCAAATTTTCAAGTAATATGGGCAGTTCATTCTACAAACAGTTTCGGTACATTTGACCATTCAAGTTGCCTTCAATAATGTGGTGGCCTATGAGCTTGTTGCCAAATATTCCACCCCACACGTTGACAGTCCAAGGACGCTGATGTTCAACTTGACGAAATTCTCCAAACACTGGTGATGGACAATCCGGAATCGTGAACTATTTCTCGTGTACTAAGATGAGGATTATGAGCCACTGCTGCCAATACAGCAATTTTATCATTTTCTCCAGTGACTGTTGCTCTACGGGTCCTCTTTTTCAGTTGAACATTTCCATCAGTAATACATTTTTTGATAGATTTTAGTTCTAAGAAGAAGAAATTGAAAATATTGAATATCGTCGATTACAACGCCATCTATACCGAATAAAATATTTCATTCAAATCGTACGTACTTTTAGTCGTAGAATCCGGATCTGCAATAAAAAATATGGCTTTCTATCTTAGTTTAAAAGTTACCCCCGCCCCACCTACAAAGCAGGGGGTGGGGGATTATTTTTTTTGTTCTAATGTGTTTCCCTCGGGGTATGATTAAATTTTGATTATGGACATATTTTCCGTAGAGTGGCTATTTTTCGAGATATTTGATCGTCTCAGTTTAAAAGAAACACCCGGTAAAGGAGTGATAGCCATCCGTCTCTATCTCTACTCTAAAATTAATGAATATTCGGATATCTCGATTCTGTTAAGAAAAGCCGATAAATAACCTAATCTCTGTTCTTTCATTGCCATATAAAGCTGTCACGATAGATCTGTAGGAACTGAGCTGCAGTCCGAAGAAATTAAGGAGAAAGTGTGTAAGATGAGCGCAAAAATTATGGATAAATTGAGATAGAGAGAAAAAAATAGGCAAAGACTATAAAAGCTAGATGGTAGCCAAAGCTGATTCCATTCTCGTGAATTAATACATAGCAGCGGTCCCTCGAGATCAACTCTGTAAGCAGCAACAACATCAGCCAGAACAAGATGGAGAGCTTTTATGTAACCAATAGGAATAACTGCGACTAATAATCGAATTGTGAGGACCAGTCCCCCACATTTTACAGATTTTATTTGCAGTCGAGCGGAAAATCGGTATAGTCCGAAATATAATTTTTTTCTCTAAATGGAGCAATTGGAGGGTAATTGTGCACTTTACTCATATTGGATACAGGTTCATCGTTTTGTGGTTGCATTTTCCACGGTTAACCCAAAATATTGTGATTGGGATAAATTGGGACCAAGACTAGATCTACCTCAGAAATTAACTGCACCTACAATTACAGAAGAATTTTTATGGCAACTTTTTCCAGGAAATCATCTAAATCTTTCCTATGGATCACGCAGTCCGAAGGAAAATCATTATGTACCCATTCGGAGTAAACAGGTTGGTTGGGTGTTGGTGGTATGACCATGGACTATTTCCATATAATTGTGTAAATTTATGTACTCAATCTATGGATTAGCGGTATTTAAAGTGAACATCGGACCGCGTGATAATCCCACTCGAACGAGTTTTAATTTTGAGCAGAGGATTATTTCGGAGTTGAAACGACCTATAGGGCAAAATCTTATATCTTGATAAATGTCAATGACGTGGAACCAAATATAGTGAGCTTATCTTTAATTCAGCAACTGAGCAACTTTTAAGCTTTTATTAAAATTTTTAGTACAACATTAAGCAAATCGAGATCTTTTTTACCCCAACCACTCACACTAATCCATAAATATATGACATACATCAATATCGTTCGATTTTACGACAAAGAATATTTTCTTTGTATTGTAAGTGCCACATCTTATACGAATTATATACGAATTATATAAATTATTTCATATCAAATCTCCAAGTAGTTTGGTCTTCTTAAATATTAAGAAATTAAAAAGATAAGTTATTCTTTGTCTATTCATATATAAGAAATTGTGTCGTGATTGTTTAAAATAAACCAACAATGAATATGCTCAAAACGGTGTGGAACACTTTCAAAGGAATGATGGGCTATAATAATTCTATGGAGCACACGATCGTATATGACGTTGAAAGTGGTGGTGATATATATTCGTATGAGAACGAAATCCAATCAACCAGTTACCAGGTAAGTAATCAAATGGTTAAAAATCAAGTGGCCATGTTTTAATCGATAATTTTTTCTCATTATACAAGGAAAATTCGAATGAAGAAACCGCCCTTGTTATGCCGGATTCGGGGCAAAAGGATCGTAATGACGATATTGCGTTGGACTATAACGTATTGATTGAGTCATCGGAGCAGATGGGGACTACAACTAATCCAGTAGTTAACAATGCCAAGGGCGAATTTTGGTTTGCGCATCGCCCAAATAAATTTATTCATCACAATGACAATTAATTAACAATTTATTGTATTTCTATATAGTGAAATATATTCTTATGGGGTTTAATCAATGGGATTGAGACGTTTTTCTTGTTAAAATTTTTAGTGTCGTGCTGTAATTTTCCTATCGAAATTTTTGGGTGGGGTTTTTATATGAGTGACGTGGTTGTTAAATTATGACACATATTGCCAGATGGTATGTTGAACGAAAATTTTGAGGTGTGGTCATTACACGTAACATGAAGTGATCTAAATATAAATGGTCAGCTTTAGAATTGTTTGGATTATCTACATTTATTGTTTGAGGTAATATTCTATTTATTAAGATTTTTTTCTCAAGCGACAAGAAAACCTACGATATGAAGATCGATGCGATGGTATATGCGATAGTACTCTATAACAAACCTTTTTATCTTGCAGCAATTAGAACTGGAAAACAATTTTTTGGATCAATGCCAAAATAGGTACAGGCATAAGTTATTTAATTGAATTAGACACTTTTCATTACTAAGGGAGCTTTCAATCTTATTAACAAATCCAAGTAAGCCAGCTTTCATAATCTACCACTCTAAAACTTGGACTGTACTACTTTCCAGATTTTTAAGAGAATTAGACGATAGACTTATGTGTCGAAATAGTTTTGGATTTGTATAATCAGACCTACCATCTTGTGAGATAAATACCACCAGCTTGTACTCTAAAATTATGGAGCAGTGCTTACCGATTTGCAAGCTATACCACAGGATCTTACTCCCCTTTTACCCCTATGAGAACCAGTTTGAGCTTCTTACGTAGCGTAATAAGTCTCGCACATTACAGTTGTCGAGACCAGAAAGGAAGTCCATTAAAAACATACCCAAATATTCATGTCTTTTGTGTGCCAAAGCCGGGCATGAGCATAGGAGGTGGACTACAATCTCTTCTGCCTCCTCGCATGTTTTTCAAGAAGGCAGTGTCCTGTGAGTATCTCCACGATCGTTTTAAGTTCAAGGCTTCGTAGGGAGCCAGACTTTGGCCAGACTTGTCTTGCAACTCTACATGAGAGGGTGTTCGTCCACCTATTGTTCGCTGAGGCTTTCACCTCTTTTTTAAGGGCGTTATAGTCTCCCCAACTTTGCCCTTTCCGATAGCAATTAGAAGGTTGTACCGTGCCTCACAATTTCGTCCGCCCTGCAGTTTCCTATGACGTCTGAATAGCCGGGTACCCAGACTACCTGGATGTTGAAATGCTCACTCATCTCATTTAGAGACGAGAAGTAACTCAACGCCACTCTAGACGTTAGAAAAACAGAATACAGCGATTCGATTGCCGCCTGACTGTCCTCATAAATTGCGATATCAGTCGAGGATACCATATTATGTCTCAACCAGTTCATATTATGTCTCAACCACTCTAGACGTTAGAGAAACAGAATACAGCGATTTGATTGCCGCCTGACTGTCCTCATAAATTGCGATATCAGTCGAGGATACCATATTATGTCTCAACCAGTTCAGGACCTCCTCAATCGCTATCACCTCTGCTATATCTACCTCTAATATATCACAGAAGACTCCAGCTCCTTCTTTACCGTGTAGATTGGAGCCATCCGTAAGAACTGCAATGATTCCGTTTCCGCTGCCCACCCGCTCCTCCAAGATTCCCTTGAGGGGCAGGTAGTTTCTCGAAGCACAGAGTCGGTGTAACATAGTCTAGATTCAACAGTTCTTTCCTCAGCGATCTGACTATCGTCGAGTGTCCTGTCTGAAGACATTTTCACTGCTATATAGCTGATAGTCGAGTGGCCGTAATCGCCACCATCTGCTTATCATAAATATCCACGAGGAGATGATAAAACATGACATCAATCCTTTCTCAATCCTTTTCCTGTATGTTACTTTATCAAGAGCTGGTCACCACACGATTACCCCATACATAAGTACAAGTCTTACTATGGAAGTGAGCGTCAGGCCTCATCTCTTTCCGATGGCGAATTCCTACTCGAGTACAATGCTATATTGGCCTTGTTTACTCTCTCCAGAATGTTGGGCTTCTAGCTAAGCTTACTGTTTAAGATTACGTCTAGAAATCTTGCCTTGTCCGTAAAAGCTAGTCTCTTGCCATTTAGGAGAGGATTGGTACTATTTACTAGGAAATTTTATATTTCTTAGTAAATAGAACCAATTCAGTTTTAGGCGCGCTAATTGGATTACCTTCGCCACTGTGCTTATCTATTTCCCAGAGACAGCTATCACTACATCATCAGGAACTCATTGATTGCTATGTTCCAGAGGAGACGAGACAGGACACCTCCCTGTGGGGTTCAACTACTCACCCGTCTCCCGAAGGCGCATTCTCCCAGCTCCGAGTTAATCATCCTGCACCCAAGTATGTGATTAATTAACCCACTCATAAGGTAATATACCACTAGTAGCGACAATCTCTCCAGAATAGCCTCCTTCTTTACATTGTTAAAGGCGCCCTCAATTTCAAGAAACACCACCATACAACACTATTGAGAGAATATTGATTTCTCTGCTAGCTTTAAATTCGGACTCTTTCACGGTTTGAGTGTAGGTACTGGCGATACTGGTCTAATTTTAATACGAGTTTGGGTTCATCCGGTTTGGATCCATTATATTTTTTGGATCTATTTGGATTTGTGCAACCATCGACACTGACTAAGTCTGTTTCGGAATCAAGAAAAGCCGCTAGTAACTAGATCAATCTATGAAATAACTTTAAGGCCCAAGAGTCTAAAGTTCTAGGTCATTTCATACCTTCATTCTAGTCTTAACAGTTATTGTGCAACGGACCGGTACATGTGATCAACACCCATGCCGGACGTGGTAAATGTATATCATTAGCTTAACTTGCACTAGTATATCGAACAGCTAACTTAATGATTCAATTGGTTGCTACCCAAAAAATTGCTGCAAATTGAGTTAAAGATTTCCGTCTTTGACTTTCTTATATTATGATGATAATTGATTTTTTTTTTCAAAACGCATAAATCAGAAATAGAAACGCCCCAAACATCTTCATTGTTGTATCTTTTATTATTACACCTTTACGATCGTTTTATAGTTGTATCTCTGTTTTTTTGGTTCGTTCTTTATTTGTTGATTTCGTTGATCGCGATCACGAACATAAATTTATATAAGATCGTTGAATGGTCGTATAAATTGTCTATTTTTATATTTGTGTATTCGTACAATTTCTTAGTATGAGTCAAAATAATTAATGCACATGCCTCTTATCTCTTTCAATTGAATTAAACCAGCCATTTTCAAAATGAATTAAATCTTATGTTTTTCTTTGGGTGCAGTACGAACAATGATAAGATAATGCGGTAAATCTTAAGTTAATTCTTACGTTTTAACCACTTGACAAATTACAATGACTTCTTATTATTTTATATCCAAGCATAAATTTAAACGATCTCTGTACTTGAAAACTATATAATATTGTTTTGTGGAAATCTGAGCTCTATCTTAATAAATTACAAGACAATAATCACAGTAGTTATTTTATAGAAAGAATGAATTGAATTGCATGAAAAATCCCCGCATAAATAGAAAGAGGATTTAACCATAACGTTCTCAAAGAGAAACGACCTAAGAGAATGCTAGAACTGGAGAGGTAGGAAGATACTGGAAAGTATTAGTCACGATAATTTTTGAGTAAATATCTCTATCAACAATAACCAACAACTGACAGTGGTACAAGCCGGCTTAAGTCTAGAAAAGAGCTTTTCAGATCATATCAACACTATACGAACAGCCACACAGGAAATGTCCTGGTATGAGGCAGACGAAACCATCATTACACGGGAATGGTGAAATTTTCTAGTTTTAAACCCAATTCATGCAAACCACCAAAATAGGGCCTGAGTGGTCGAATCTTTAAACCCTGTTCCATTCATATAATTTATTCGATTAGGGCATCGAAATGCATTACTGGTTTCCATATCAACTTCTTTGAATCAGGTTTATCCATTGGTCTGTGTTAAAAAATAGCTCGAGACTGTCAATTTTATCTGACTTTAAGAGTTTTCCATTTTCAATTCCAAATCACTCACTTGCAAGACTCTGCTTGTTTAATCACTTCCCTCAGCCTTTGCCCCTATTTTGGAACTCCCTGGAAAAATCAGATCTTGTTGATATTCAAATAGTCCAAACTGTGGATATTAACGAATATATTTTTCAGGTCGATGGTTCAATAGTAATCACAGGAAGTCGGTCATTATCAATCGATCATAATTCATCCCGTTAAATTTTTTTAGCCAACAAAGAAAATCGAACGATCATTTGGCCTGCCGAACAATTCTTCGAGCATTAAACTCTGGACATCTTGGTATCATAAAAAGCCATTGCTACCTGAGGTTTCTCATGAAATTACTCATAGGAACCAACTAAACATCAATGGTTTAGGCTTTATATTGACTGTGCCGACCTGTGCAGCCTGGAAATGGATTTGCTCAATTGCTCAGAACGCCAAATAACTCCCCCGAAAGTGAATTCACCCGCCTAGTATAGTAGACTTGTTGCGACATGAAGCGAACCTGACTGCATGCTGTATTTGTGGGTGCCCACATTCGAAACATACTATCACGTAATGAAAGAGAAGGCCAGAAATTCCATTGTGGGAAGTTAAACTTTTTGCCGTGTTAGGATAGACGTGGTAGGATGAAAATTAGCGGGTGATTTGTGTCAGAAGATGCCGTTGGGTTTAACAATGAAGCGTGTAAGTTTAATGTAAATTGAATTTCTATTGTAATCCGAGTTGTTTGCTTGTATATTTGTAATCCACTAAGCCGGTTTCGATCTGATGACGTCATTGAATGACTATGTGATCGGAAAGATCAAATCCATGTTGGAATGGATTTGTTGGAGTTGTTCAGAACGCCACAACCTTTTATCAATATACACCCCATGGAAAGGCCCCATCCGTCTGGTAATTTTCTACATCTTGAGCCATTCGTTGCCAATGGAATTGACAATGACGACGCTCTAATATTTAGAGTGAATAAGGAGTGAATACTAATTGGTTGGCTGATCCGATTTGAATTATCAGACTTTGGTAACCTGTTCTTGGTATTCATCGCCAGCAACATTAGAAGAGTCTATATAATAAAGAGTGGTTCAACATATGATCAGCGAACGAAGTTATATTAGGTAATACTTCACAAAAACTTGTGACAATGTGTGCGGCACTATATTCGCCTACTCTTCCCGCTAAACGATTTGGAAGCCAATGCAAACTGGCATGATCCGTGTATAACTTGAAACGATATATAAAGAAAAATCCTTTCATATACATCCGGAACATTCTCTGAGATAAGGAGTACTCAACTTAAGAAGGATGGTCGAATCAGTCCAGCAAAACTAATAGAACTGCACACAGTTTCAGACTCACTACAGATACCTTTTTTATAGGAGCAACCCTAGATTTTACAGCCAACAATCTGCAGTAGTACCATACCAGATTGCTTAAGGCCGGCTTTATGCCGTTATTTATTTATAACTTCTTCGTCATCCCAGTCAAGGTATCTTTTATTATAACAAGAAAATTTGACTATTCTCTGATAGGTTGTTTCATTTTCTAGACACTCCCATATTCACATGAGCGGAGAGTCTGTTTCGTTTTCCTTGGAAGAGTTGGAAACCAGTTCTTAAGTGACATTCCAGCACAAGCCAAACTATGGACTAGACCGTCTTTTTCGGTAAGAAATTCAAATTTCAGCGACCCTGGAATTGCACCATAAGAATATTGTTGAAACGTATAGTTTCCTTTTAGAACCGTCAAAATATTCTTGTTTAGTTCAATAATTTGTTTGTCACTAGTGTTGATTCTGGATCCATTTGCATCACTAACCATTACTACACCTGTATAGGTAAAACGAAATTTGATAACACATTTGAGTGTGCAGTTGTTGGTTTAATTGCAACAGCTGATGTAGTTGGTGTTTGCTTTATAAAGTTGGAGCTACTAAACGATTTTTAATGCGTCTGAACGGTTTAGAAAAAAAATAGATTAAAAAATACCATTGGGAAGGTCTTGTTGATATAATATATAAATTAACCATATGAACTATATACTGAGATTCTGGCCACCATTATCTCGCACTCTAATAACAATAACGAAGCGGTACAAACTAATTGGATTTGGTTATGAGAATATGCTTTAGAAGATTAAAGGCATCAACTTTCAAGAGCCCAATCATTATAACTTTGTTTCTATTCTTTTTCATTCTATGGCCAATGAAATAGGTGTGACCCAATAAAATTTGTGGTTTTCAATATATTTTGAATTTCCTCAAAGCAATCAATATGACCTCTATAGTAGATATTTTTGTATGTACTCTTACATACACAAAACTGCTTAGTAGGCTGTTATTTGTAAATATAATTAAGGGATTTCCCAAAAATAAGGATAATAGTCAAAAAGTAGTTGGTCAATAAAATTAAAATTTCGTTTGATTTTTAACAAAATAATTGATTTAATTTATTTTAATCAAGTAATTTAATTTAACCATAATAATAATTTATCAAAATGGGACGTGGGCCACACTGTACCTCAGATGAAAGGAAGCTTATTTGTATATTGCGGGCTCAAGGAAAAACCTATAAAGAAATTTCGGATAAAATTAAATGTTCACAGAACATGGTGACAAATTCTTTGAAGCCTCAAAAATGTGAAGAAAAAAGAGGGAAAAACGAAAAACTACAGTAAGAACGAATGGTCGCATACCACAACTTGCAAAAGCAGATCCTTTTAAATTGTCCCGAGACATTTTAAATGAGATTGACGCAAACATTAGTGCGGGAACCGTGCGCAGACGTCAGGGAATTTTGAATACGAGGCACATTAAACAAAGAATAAAGTTTGCGAAAAACCATATAGACTGGAAAGGAACGAATAGCACTCAAAAATAACAAAATATTCTGTGGGCCGACGAAACAAAGATTAATTTACGAGGACCTGATGGTAAGGTTTTCGTAAGGCGTCCAATTAATGCAGACAAACACGTTAAACACAGTGAAGGTGGTTTAATGATGTGGGGGTGTTTTTCTTGGAATGGTGTCGGACCACTATATCGGATAGACGGAACAATGACAGCTGATATATATGTACGCATTATTCAGGATGTTATCCTGCCTTATGCGGAAAATAATATGCCACTAATATGGACATTACAGCAGGACAATGATCCGAAACATACTGCAAAAAAACAAAGGCTTGTTTTCGGGAACATAATGTATCGGTAATGCAATGGCCTGCTCAGTCGCCGGATCTTAATCCATTAGAAAATTTATGGAATATAGTAAAGGCGGTAGAAAATCAGAAAGTTTGGAAAAATATACCTGTGGCAACTAAATATTAAGCCAAATTGAATTTGTTTTATACAAAAATCTGGAATTAAATATTTTAAATTTACTTTTTATTATTTACACCTATTTCTTTGACCACCCTTAAAATTATTATTTTATAATATACTCTAGTTAATTAATTAATTGTTGTCATCTTTTGCATTAAACATATTATATAAAGTATGATTTACTGTAATAACTAAAATATATATTTCATTATTTGTTAATTTATTGAATACTTTAAATTAATATCAAAAAAATGCTCACACCTATTTCATTAACCATAGCTATTTATATATATATATATATATATATATATATATATATATATATATATATATATATATATATATATATATAAATATATATATATATATAAATATATATACATATATATATATAGATATATATATATTAATATATATATATATATATATATATATATATATATATATATATATATATATATATATATATATATATATATATATGTATATATATATATTTATATATATAAATATATATATTTATATATATATATATATATATATATATATATATATATATATATATATATATATGTATATATATGTATATGTTTATATATAAATATATATATATATATATATATATATATATATATATATATATATATATATATATATATATATATATATTTAGATATATATATATATATATATATATATATATATATATATATATATATATATATATATATATATATATATATATATATATATATATATATATATATATATGTAGATATATATATATATATATATATATATATACACGTCATAAATGCAATATTCATTTAACCTAAAACTTTGAATGATCCGACATTAATTTAATCAGCTGATCGAGAAATACGTCATCGCTTACCACTTTCTTCTTATTCATGACGAATCTCGTTCGAAAATCTATACGGCAAATTAGAAAAGGCTGCAAGACCTGTGTAAATCAATGAAATCCATTCACTTCCACTAACGCGATCGAATCGTGTTACATAACCTCATACATAAACTTTGAGCAACCTTGAAATACTGTAGGATTATAACCCACAAATAAAACTAAAAATAAATTGACAAGAAAATTATTTATTTTAAAGAAAATTACATAAACACATATTTAGGAGAAATACACTTTAAGATGGTCAGTAAATAGACCTGTAGTATCTTTCCAAACTATTCATTAAAGAGTTTGAGAACGTGTTGGTACATACGCATCATTTCTGGTATGGTTCCTTATAGCCTCCATTGTAAACAAAGTTCGATCTTCGTGTAGATCACTCAAATCATAAGTATGTTCAATTACAATATCACGATTGTACTGAGTGTCGGCAATGTTTTCGGAACGTGTATTGCAGCTTTCCGCTATGGTTCTGCCGCAACAAAATAGCCATTCAATCCTAGCCCAAAAGTCGGCCCACAATCCAGGGAATTCAGCCATTTCTTTTTTCTATACGATATAAAAAATAGAATTATTAAATTATTTATTAAGAAATAGAATTACAATATAATTACCAAGATTTATTTAATAGGATGTTCAATGCGGATTAAAATTGACTCGTGATTGATTTAAAGTATAGATAACATATACATATAAACTGTATTTTTGCATATCATGTCGTGATGTAAATTTACCGGTAGTTTTGAATATGGTAATACAACCGGTAATATTACCGGTAACATCGGTAAAGAGGGTTATGCTATATTTTCATTTCAACTTAAACCGTAGAATGAAAGTAACTTTTTGGTTTTGGACAAAAGATAGACAAAGCATAATCTTCGATTACAATTATTTAATCAATATTTGGTAATCGTCACCGCTTAACCCGAATTCGGTCAGAAATAATTTTTCCTATCCAATTCATGGATTTCAAATGATAATTTTAAATTTGTTAATTATATTTTATTTATAAATATATACATATTTATAATTACATATTTTGTTAATTAGTGGAATGATATCGTTCAAAACATTTCACACAAAGGCCTTTGTCGCATTTTCCGCAAATAGTGCGGCCAAACGATGAACAATTTACACCAGCGCATTTACGCCTATTGTCTATAGGACGCACATAATGACCAACGTTGTCAAAACGTAATGCTTCCGACGATGTTTGATTACGATTTTTATTTCCGGTGGACTTGGGAGCTGTACCATAGTGTACACAATAGTAGGTGGCCAATTCACGTCTGAAATGTTGATGTTTGACTTATGTGATCTATGTAATTGCCATGCGTTGTGAATAGATTCGTCGATCAACCAAGTAAATATGCTGCTCCACCATTTCTTACCTTTTATATCATACGATACAAGCTAATGTTTTGGTCCATTTTATCCACTCCACACATATATTTATTATAAAAATCAACGACGCATGGTCGAGGAACTGATATCTTTTTTTTGCAGCCGCAGAATATCTTTGCACTTGCGACACCGGATTTATACCATATGAGGTAAATGCCCAACAAACCACTGCGTTATCAACCCATTTCGTCAAATTTTTTGGAATTCGATTTTCACAAATCGTTCCTGTTGCATCGTATCCCCGAGATTTTAAATACGCTAAGGCTGGAATTCCAGTAAACAGGTTGTCATGCTTTCATCGTACGATAGGTTTCGTTCAGGATGAAAATGCTTTATCATATTTAATTACAAATGATCTGTTATTGGACGAAGCTTCCACATTTTATCAGTTCCGCCTTTCTTGTTGCTGTCTTCAAAATGAAGGAACCGTGATATTTCTTAAAAACGATTTTTTCTCATGGAATTATAGATCATTTCATTGCGTAAATCTGATTCACTTGACCAGTATGATTCAGAGTTCGATTGAACAGAATTTCCATTTATTTCTAGCATTCCGATAAATATACTTTAAGTTCAGCTTAAGTTATATTGGGATTTGGTTTGCCAAGAAAAATTGTATACTTAGTAGACTCACGAATGATAAGTTCTAACAAATCATTATCAAAAAATTTTTCAAATTGCTCATGCGGATTGATATAACCACAGTCTCTAAAATCCGGTTGAGGAAATATTGGCTCGGTAACTATTGATAATTCATTTACCCAAACAACGTCATTAGCATTCTTAGAACGTTTCGGTTGCGGTATCGTTGGTGCTGTGGACGGTTTTTTGCCAGTAGATGTTGTACACTGATCTTTTTCATCCTCAAAATCAGATGATATTCGCTCTCCGCTATTAAAAACAATTTCGCAATTTGATTTTAACTGAGCTGCGCAAACATTATCAGGAATACCTTCTCCATCTTCAATATCGTCATCCTCTCCACTGACAAATCCATTTTCAATTTCACAAATAATTGATCTGAATTTTTATCTGATTCCAAAGAGCAGGACACTGACTCATCTTTATTAGCCATATTTCCAATTTCTGACCTTAACACGTTGAAGTTGTGCAAAATGTACTTTAGTTTCCGAGCACGCTCTACAACAAGAGCATATACCTGCCTACCATATCTCACCAGAAAGATGCTCGCTTGCAACCACAAACGGTCTTGAAAAAAGTTCACTCATTATCACTGTTGGCGTGTAAATTACACGATGTTATTTACACGGTTTTTTACATGTAAACACGTGTTATTTACATAAGGTTATTTTTTACATATGATTTTATATAAAAAACTGACGCGCCATCTCTTATTAAATCTTATTGCTACTAAAACACCATCTGTTGGTGAAATAATTAACTGTGTAGAATTTTTTTCGACTTCATACTCAATGTAACAGTAATTTTTATTTAGATTAAAATTATTAACAGATTAATTTCGTCAAAAATCATTTTGACTGGCTCATTTTAATTTACGCTGTTTTTTACATAATTTACATAACAAATGTAGAAAAATGTTTTTCACATGCAATGCGCCAGCGACTCAATAATTTTGTTGCGGTCCTTATCAGTATTAAAAATGAATTCAGTCGCTTCAAGTTTTTGCTATTCCGAAAGATCCTTTCCTCGAATAAATGGCTCAAGCAAATTAGTGGCAAAATGCAGAGGTTGTAATTTCGTTCAAATATATCTATTATATCAACAAAACAGTTGATCTGTTTGGACAAATCTGCTCTCTTATCATTATCAAAAAAATGATGCCCAGTAAGCGATCGGAGTAAGTAAACAGTAAACTGTTTCAATTTTTTTCCTAAATGATTAAAAATGATTCACTAATGGAGGAGATAGTGGATGGTTTCATAACGGACTGCAACCGTCTTCGACAGCAGAAACTTTTTTTTACTTTTATTTTATATTACGACTGAGTCTTGTACCCATTTAGTAATTTACATTGCATAATACGTTTTCATTTGTCGGAGTAATCACATGATTATCCCTAGTTTCGTTTAACTCCTCAGATTTTTCGCCACAGTATCTACTGACCTCCCGGTCGCGATAAGTCCAGCGGTTTGGTTCTTTTCAGTCTTCTTGTTGGAGTGGTAGTCAGCATACAGCGTATGTACTGTCATGCTGGTGCAGGCGTTGTAGATGTTTTGTTGCATGATAATTAATCTCACCCACGACAAGCTCGATCTTTAGATCTCGATGGAGGTTGTCGTTTCGAATGTACCACGGTGCATTAACGATGCATCGCAGGATCTTATTTTGAGCTGTTTGTATGATTTTGATATTTGACTTTTTGGCATAACCCCAGAGTTGGCTGCCATATGTCCATACAGGTTTTAGAATTTGTTTGTATAACAGAAGTTTGTTGTGGATCGCTAGTTTAGATTGTATCTAAAGTCATGCCGAGATATTTAGCAGTGTTTGCATGCGGTACTGCTATTGAGTTTATCATAATTGGTATATGATTAACTTTTAGATTTGTAAAGTTCACTTGGATTGATTTTGCTTCATTTAATTTAATTCGCCATTTCTTTGTCCAATTACATATGAGGTTAGTAGCCCTCTGTAATTTACTAGTGGAGTCATTGATGTTATTTGCTGTTGCAAGTATTGCCGTGTCATCGGCAAAAGTGGCCAATGTTGCTTCAGTAATTGGTATATCTCTTGGATATAGGAGATAAAGAATTGGTCCAAGAACACTCCCTTGTGGTACTCCTGCTGTTATTTTTTTTAATTGATAGTATTTATTCTCATATCTTACTCGGAAGTGCCCCTCTGATATTTATTATTTTAAAATTTGAAAAAATTGCTCCAGAAGATCTCGGTGAAGTTTAAATTCTAGCCACTGGTGCCATAATTTGTCGAAAGCTTGCGCTACATCAAGGAATACGGTTGAGCGAATTTGTTTGTTTTCAAGTGATTTCTCCAAACTGATGTGAGGGGATGAGATTCCTTTCTTCGATAATTGGTTTTAATCTTTTAAGATGAACCTTTTCAAATAGTTTCGATAATGTTGGTAGCAAAGAAATTGGCCTAGATGAAGCTTTATCATTCGGAGGTTTGTTCGGTTAAGTATCATAATTACTTCTGCAACTTTCCATTGTCTTGGTACATATCTTAGTCGAAATGCTGCATTAATTATATGCACTAGTTTCCTCAATGCTTTCTCTGGTAACGCTTTTACTATCTGACCCGTTATAAGATCATACCCTGGAGCCTTATTCAGATTATTCTTGATTTCCTAATTAATTTCTTGACCTTAAGTTCAGATTATTCTTGATTTCCCAATTAATTTCTTTCAATGTTACAGGTGTAATTTTTATTTCATCTTGTTTA
This sequence comes from Tipula lateralis, assembly GCA_963932295.1. Taxonomy (NCBI): domain Eukaryota; kingdom Metazoa; phylum Arthropoda; class Insecta; order Diptera; family Tipulidae; genus Tipula; species Tipula lateralis. The sequence continues at coordinate 33,931,917 of OZ010739.1, read as the reverse complement.
TATATTGAAGTAATATTTTCCTCTTCTGTTTGTTTGGGGTAAGGCTGGAATGTTTCTTCAAGGTGAGTGGCAAACAAATCTGCTTTTTGTTTAGCATTTCGAGCCCAATATTCTTTATTTTTAATTGGTGGAACCTGGAGTTTGGGCCTTTTAAGGTATTTAGTTGCTTTCCGGAATAATCAGTATCTTTTTGCCCAGTTAGAGTGGTAAGATATTTATATCCTGATAGATTTTTAATGTCTTTTAATAGGTATTTTAATTTGTTACACAAATGGTAAAATACCTTCTTATTTTCCGGATTTCGATAATTTTGCCAATTTTGCCAAGATATTTTGCCAAGCAGAAACTTGAAAGCGAGTTCACAAAAGAATTCCACCGTGTGTTTTCACAGGCACTTTAATCGTAATATACTTTAATTTGCGGTTGATTTGTATGGAAAAAACAATTTCAATTTATTTTACCGATATTACCGGGCAACACGAATTTGGGTAATGTTACCCAATATTAACTATTTTACCGGTAATATTACCATAGAGAATATAACCATGTACAACACTATATATATACATACATATATATATATATATATATATATATATATATATATATATATATATATATATATATATATATATATATATATATATATATATATAAATATATATATATATATATATATATATATAAATATATATATATATATATATATATATATATATATATATATATATATATATATATATATATATATATTTATATATATATATATATATATATATATATATATATATATATATATATATATATATATATATAAACGTCATAAATGCAATATTCATTTAACCTAAAACTTTTATTGTTCCGAAATTAATTTAATCAGCTGATCGAGAAATACGTCATCGTTTACCACTTTCTTCTTATTCATGGCGAATTTCGTTCGAGAATCTATACGACAAACTAGAAAAGGCTGCAAGACCTATGTAAATCAAGGAAATCCACTCGCTACCACTCAAACGATCGAATCGGGTTACATAACCTCATACATAAACTTTGAGCAACCTTGAAAAACTGTAGGATTATAACCCACAAATAAAACATAGAATGAATTGACAAGAATATAATTTATTTTAAAGAAAATTACATAAACACATATTTAGGAGAAATATACTTTAAGATGGTCAGTAAATAGATCTGTAGTATCTTTCCAAACTATTCATTAAAAAGTTTGAGAATGTGTTGGTACATTCGCATCATTTCTGGTATGGTTCCTTATAGCCTCCATTGTAAACAAAGTTCGATCTTCGTGTAGATCAGTCAAATCATAAGTATGTTCAATTACAATAACACGATTGTACTGAGTTTCGGCAATGTTTTCGGAACGTGAATTGCAGTTTTCCGCTATGGTTTCTCCGCAACAAAATAGCCATTTAACTCTTGACCAAAAGTCGGCCCACAATCCCGGGAATTCAGCCATTTCTTTTTTCTATACGATATAAGAAATAGAATTATTAAATTATTTATTAAGAAATAAAATTACAATATAATTACAATAGATTTATTTAATAAGATGTCCAATGCGTATTAAGATTGACTCGTGATAGATTTAAAGTATTGATAACATATACATATAAACTGTATTTTTGCATATCATATCTCGCACACATATACGAAATTTCTTTCAAGAAATTTCCTATACAGTAGAACACAAATATATATACATATAAATATATATATATATATATATATATATATATATATATATATATATATATATATATATATATATATATATATATATATTTATATATATATAAATACATATATATATATATATATATATATATATATATATATATATATATATATATATATATATATATATATATATAAACGTCAAAAATGCAATATTCGTTTAATCTATAATTTTGATATATATAAATATATATATTATACAGTACTGTGCAAAAAAATCCAGACAGCTAACATTTTTTAATTAAACCAATTTTTTCACGAACTCAATTGTTGTAACACCAACAAGTATTTTTTTCTTATTACTTAATTCATTGTTTATTTAAAATGTTATTTGGTTTTAAATTTCATGATCTAAGTAAAATAATATGAGCGAATTTGCGAAAATAGAAAAAAATATTTTTGTAAACGAATTAATTTTAAAAAATTTAAAAATAATATATTAATTTCGTAATTAGGCATATTTCAAAATATAAAATGTATAAATTATCTACTAAACTATAAATTTAATATTTGGTATGACCGCCATTTTTCTTAATTACCTCTGCACAGCTGTTGCTCATGGAGTGAATCAAATTTTGAATTACGTCAGTGCTAATATCATCCCACGCAATTTGGATTTGGTGCTTCAGTTGCTATATGGTTTCTGGATTACTTTGATGGACTTTATGCTTCATAATAGCTACACTAAAACAGCCCCAAACCATTACACCTTCAGTTTTATTAGGCACTTGTTGAATGCAGATATCGCTGAGGCGTTCTCCTGGTTTTTGACGCACAATTAGCCGTCCCACATACAGTTTAAATCTCCCACATGCAGTTTAAATTTGCTTTCGTCAGAGAACACCACGTTATTCCACAACTCCCTGGTCCAGTTAGAGTGCTCTCTGGCCCACTGAAACCGACAAATTTTCGAAGATTACTTTAGGAACTGGAAATTTCAATACCTGTTGCTGGAGCAAGGTCGGCTTGCAATTTCGGTGAAGTTTTAAAATCTTTTCCGCTTGGAACGAGGAACCAGGAATTTATCTTGCACTGTTGTGGTTTTCCTCGGTCTGCCTGACCCTTGAGACCGCTCTGTGTTCCCCGTAGTCCTATATTTTTTTATAAGATCAGCAATTGATGATATCTAACGTCCTATCCTATCACCAATTTCAGCCATGGATAGCCCTTCCTTCCATAACGCGATAACAACACCTTTTTCTTATCATATCACCTTTTTAGGTATTGAGGTATTTATGACTGCCTCTTTACAAACGTGACTTGTTGAGCCATTTTCTGAAATATGTCGCTAATAATTATTTTGCTAATTAACCTTGAAATTTAATTAAAATGTAAGTAGGCTGTTTTGTTGTTTTAATTTTTTGCTTAATTTTGTTAAGCCATTTTTCCAATTTTTTCTGTTAGGCATATAAAACATAAGTAGAATTAAGATGTTTTGCCAAAATTAATTTATTTATAAAAAAAAATTAAGTAACAATATTCATGGCTTACCCACAGACGGAGGATTATATCTTTCTTAATCGTCAGATCCTGATTCCTCAACCAAATCCGAGTCATCATCCGGATCTGTTTCCAAATTTTGGTAAAAGGAATGAAATTCTTTGCTTATTAGTGGTAACGTGTCCAAGAGATCTTGTTTTTTTTCGTAATTTTCACCGGAAAAGGGTAGCACACTTTCAGATCCTCACGAGATAATGAATTTATACCTCGTCGGTTAATATTAAGCACCTTAAAATTTGAACCCCTGCAATAAGTGGTTTCGTACTCAATTTGTCCTAATTTACGGGGAAAAATCGGACCGACGAAATCCGATTGGACGAAATTAAACCAATCACGGGGATGATGATAAAGTTTATGGAGTAAGAAATTTATGATCGATTTTTTCTAAATGTGGAATGGTTTGAATTAGTACTTGGAACGAATGAATTTTTATTTTGTCCAGCGCATGAATCGCTGTATAATATTATATGTTTAACACCACTGGAAATATTCAAAAGGTGTTGAAATAAACATGAAGCAGTTTCGTTTCCGCGTCTGTTACCATTGACTTCATGCCACATCATGTTTGCTCTCATATGCGGTATCTGCACCTCCTAAATGCTTTGTCTTTTCTTCCAATAATTTTGATTTACATATCATCTTTATTTTCTAAAGATTTTATTTGCAATTCACATTTGTCACATCGATCAAGGCTTTTTAAATTTTAAATTCAATGTTTTAAAAATGTCTGCATATTTTGTTAAAGATATGGGATTGTGATATTTTTCAGTGTACAGTTTGTACAATACGGATATGCTCAGATCGCTTTGCAGATTTTGTTGTGTATGACGCCGAGTGTAGTGATTCTCGTAATACGGAGAACTGTTTGTGTGGTTGTGCACCTCATTATACTTATCCTGAGAAATTTTATTTGCAGGAGCGTGTCGTCCTCGTTTATCGCTTGGTCATACTATGCATGCCGAATTAATTTTTTTTGTATTATTGTTATAATAAATCCATGTGTCTTATTTTATTAAAGTTTCTGTTTTTTTGGTACAATTTCTATCATTCCATAAATGTATGATTGACGCATGTTGTAGCAAGCTAGACCCCAATAATTGTCGTCCAAAATAGTTATCGTCCAAAGATTTTACATTTCGCGCCTTTACCAATTTCCCTTTATGGTTTAAATACTCTTGCCCTAAATAACGCTTTTTGTGATTTCACGTTTCCTAATCTTGCGTTGTATATCACATTCTGATAAATTTCGTTCCAACTGGTTTGCCATTACAATCACACTCGAGCTAGATTCAATCGACGCATCACTATTATTTTCTTCATAGGTTGGAGCATAATTTGGGTCGGTGTCCCTATCATTGAACACAACATCATCCTCTAGGATGTCATTTTCATTTGAGCTGGTTGGATTTTGAGGTGATATTTCAGAATCTAAACTTTTAATTTCATCGATATTTTCAATCTGGGAAGACGCATCATTTTCTTGTGAAACAGTTGGATTAAAACTACAAGATTCTGTAGAGCGCTGTAGACATTAAGATTAGCTAGAAAAATTGCTTATTTTTTAAAGATTATTGTTATGTAAAAATATTAAAAATGACATAAATTGAGATAGGCTTTTTTGCCTTTTGACCACAGATATATATATATATATATATATATATATATATATATACTACTATATATATATATATATATATATATATATATATATATATACTATATATATATATATATATATATATATATATATATATATATATATTTTTTTTTTTTTTTTTAATTTTTTATTTTTATCGGTCTCTACAGGCCATAATTGGCTTGTACCGTGTCAACAATCTAACTCCAACGGTTTTGATCACGAACCAGATCTTCATATTGTTGCAAGCAACCAGAAGATGCAAGATCGCTCTCTACGCCGTGGAGCCATCGTCGCCGATAGCGACCTCTTCGCCTACCGAAAGGCGGTTCTCCCTTAAAGGTTCGCTGTATCATTCGGTTCGGATCAGCACGCAGAACGTGTCCGAGCCAGCGTACTCGCTGTCCTTTAATTTCATGCACGATATCAGGAATTTGCATTAAATTCCTGATCTCGTGATTGAATAGAACTCGGTATGTGCCATCAACGTCGCGTTTTGGGTCATATATCACACGCATGATTCTTCTCTCGAATGTTAGAAGCCATCCTTCGTACTCATCCGTCAAGGTCCAACTCTCACATCCATACATGACAACGGGTCTGATCAACACTCTGTACAGTTTCAGCTTATCCGTATTTGCAAGATAATTTGATTTCAGCAGTGGACGTAGAGGATACAAAGCCCGATTGCCAGCGGCAAGGCGAACCTGATATCCTCTCCCACATTATTATCGTGAGTAATGAGAGATCCAAGATACTTGAATCTCATTAATCCTTCAAACGTGTGGTTTCCACTACTGAAACCACTTGCGTCTTGGTCTCGAAAACCAGATATCAGATATTTGGTTTTTGACTCGTTGATTTTGAGACCAACGGAAGCTGAAAACTGTTCCAGTGGATCAAGTATCTCTTTGACTCCGTTGCCATTAAATCCAATCACACAGATATCATCTGCATAAGCAAGAAGTTGATTGGATTGTCGGAATAAGATGTTGTCCTGAGGTGTTGCACTTTTACGAAGGATGTATTCCAACATGAGATTAAAAAGTATCGGGGACAGCGCATCTCCTTGTCGAACGAACACCAGAAGTAATTGCAAAAATTCTCGATAGCCTGTTCTCAACTTTGACACAGCATTGTGACTGCTTGAAATCTAGGAATACCTGGTGTACATCGCGAAATGTTTCGTAGTACTTGGAAAGAATCATCCGCAGCGAAAAAACTTGATCAGTGACTGACCGATTTGGACGGAATCCTTCTTGGTAGTCACCGACAATTTCCTCCGCTAAAGGAGTAATTCTTCCCAAGATTATGTAAGACAGTAACTTGTATGCTGTGCAAAGGAGAGCTATATCGCGATAGTTCTCGCATTTCATGCGATCACCCTTTTTAAATATTGGGCATAACGCGGCCACTTTCCATTCGTCAGGCATAACTTCATTTCGCCATATCAATCGAACAAGGTCGAAAAGACAGTTCCACAAAGTTAGCCCTCCGAATACCAAGAGCTCTGAATTAATGCAATCAACTCCTGGTGAACGATTTCTCTTTAGTCTCTGCATGGCCATTGTGAATTCCTCATAGGATGGATCCTCAATGAACATCTCTACGGTCTGTATTTGAGGGTATTCAAATACAGCTTGTGATAAATGTGGAACATTAAGTAGATCAGAAAAATGTTCACGCCATGTATCGAGTTAACACAGAGGTTTCCATCCTGGTCCCGAATGGCAGTTGCCCGAGATCTTAAGGTATGGTGCAATTCGGTGATTCCTTTAAAGAAACCACGCGAATTGTACTCATTGCTGAGTTGTTGTACTCTTAAGACCTTTGCCTTCCACCATTCGCGCTTCTTCTGTCTACAAATGCGTTTAGCTGTCCTCCTAGCAAGAACTGCCTTGTTTTTTCTTGCAATTTTAAACCGAGTCTGCGCTTCATTGTGGGCTATATTACGTTGCTCAACAGCAAGACGACACTCCTCATCAAACCAATCATTTTTGGGCTTAGTTTTCACTACACCGAGAATGTGCTGGGCAGCATCGACAACTGAGGTTTTCAATACTTCCCAGACACTGTTCACATCATCAGATTGGTAATTGGATTGCATAATGCTATTGCTGACAAGATCTTGATATTTTCGTTGCGTTTCTTCATTTATCAGACCTTCACAGGAGAATCGCGTTTTCGTAGCTTTGCAGTGACTAGATAATGGTCACTGCCTACGAATTTGGTTGACGACCGATACGATCTCACGTCTTGGACAACCCGAGCCCGACCTTTTGAAATCAACACATGATCAATTTGGCTTCGGGATCTCTTACGTGAATGTGTCCATGTTTCCAAATGGATGTTTTTATGGGGAAAGAATGTACTTGCCATTTGAAGATCATGAGCGATCGCAAAGTACATCATTCTTTCCCCATTATCGGTCGCAGTTTCGTGTCGAGAGTACGGACCTATGTTATTACATAAGTCGATCTGATTTCGGCCAGCTCTAGCATTAAAGTCACCAATCACCAATCTGACATCGTGCTCAGGTATAGAGCCCATCAGATTATCCAAATTATTGTAAAATGAGTCTTTATCTTGGGGTTGGCTTACATCAGTGGGCGCATGTACACAAACAATTGACAGGTTGGCTAATCGCATGTGCAAGCGAAGCTTACACATTCGATTATCGACTGCCTGGAAATCCAACACAGCCTTTTTTTACCTGTGGCCCAATGAGAAAGCCAACTCCAAGATTTCCGAGGTCATCTCCACTGTGAAGCAACGTATAGCCTAGGGACACATGGTCTCCACTTTAAGGCCATCGAGTTTCTTGGAGCGCTAGGAGTTCCAGCCGATACTCCTTCATACATGTGATAAGGCCGTTCAACGCACCAGGTTTTCTTAATGACTGCACGTTCCACGTTCCGATCCTCATTCTCGTATCCGGGTATTTAAGCGGGGGGTCATTCTTGTTTTGGCGGTATCCGACGTAGTTTTTATTGTTGATATTTTTAACAGTGATATTTTTTTACGGATGCGGGTCGTCAGCCCAGCGATCCAACCAGATATATATATATATATATATATATATATATATATATATATATATATATATATATATATATATATATATATATACATATATATCTTTATATATATATATATATATATATATATATATATATATATATATATATATATATATATATATATATATATTTATATATATATATATATATATATATATATATAAATATTATATAAATATATATATATATATATATATATATATATATATATATATATATATATATATATATATATATATATTTGTGTTCTATGTACATATATAATAAAAAATAAATGAATTCAAAAAAATAAATAATATTGGAACATAATAAATATGTAATCTGTACATAATTATATTCAATTTTGTTATAAAACTAATTAAGTAAGTTAAATGTTTTGTAAAAATTCGTCTAAAGTGGTTTGCCTCTTGTTTTTGCTAGAATGTAGTTCAACAAAATCCGCGCACAAATTCAATGCTGACATAGGACTCCCGCCATTTTTATTGTACATAAAATAACGCTGCAATCTCTCAACACATTATTTTGCTTTACGGTTTGTTAAGGGCACAGGATCTTCATCATCTTCAATTTTTTCGACAATTGCGTCCTCACAATTTTCGTTATCATCATAACAGGGTAAATTGACGTCAATTTTCAAAAATTCGATATCACTAACAACTGAAGTGTCAGTTAATTCGTCGATGTGCTCTGGAATTTCCGCAGATTTAAGGCCACAATAACCAAAGCAGTTTTGAATTGTGTTGGTTTTTATAGCTCGCCAACCATCAGCTACAAACTGTATTGCTTGTACATTATTTATTTTACTGCTGATTTCCCTCGCTGTTGATGTACATGTAAATAGATTTTCATCGATCGATTCCAATATATAAGTAACTAATTTTCCACGATAAATTGTCTTCAAATTCTTTATAATTTCCATGTCCATGGGCTGCACTAATGATGTGGTGTTAGACCAGAAGTAAAATTTTTCTTCGCTTAAGTTGCAATTCTACATCCCACGCCGTAACCCATCTTCGAAAAATTTCAGACGTCATCCAAGCATTCTTGTTGGCATGGTATTCTACTGGTGAACTCTCGATTTTTAAACCCTAAAAACAACGAGGCTCACTACTTTTTCCTATTATGAGGAGCTTTCTCTTATCACTTCCAGTCCTATTTGAACAACTGTTACGGTCCATATGTGAGCCATTACACGTTTTATTCATCTGCTTTTAATTGGGTATAGGCTACAACCGGATAATGGGGGTTCGGTTCGCTCACATTAAATTAAACCGTTAAACATACCTACGTGTAACGTATTATTGTACTACTATTTTACACTCATCGTCCTAAAATCTCACCACCACAATATTTATAAATTAAAACATTTTTTTTTCAATTTAGCTCTTATATAATGAATATATTTTAAACAACTATATTTAATTGGATCAAAGTCGCAAGTTAAGACCGCCAGAAAAGTGAAAATTCAAGGTTATGTGATAATTCTAAATTTTTTAATAAAGTTAGCTCACCTGAAATCTGCTTGAAGCGCTTCAACCAAATGGGTGTGTTGATTTTGTTAATTTAACCTATATTTTAATGTAATTTTGAAAATTCACTTCACCTATGTAGGCCTTATTCATATACGACAACAATTACAAAATAACAATTTAAATTAAAGAGTATATATATATATATATATATATATATATATATATATATATAATATATATATATATATATATATATATATATATATATAAATATAAATTAAACAGTAATAAAAGATTTGAGAACAAAAAAAAAATTAAGAAATATACATATAAAGAAAATGCGTGAAGATTATTTAAACCCGAAACGATTTATGGGTAAATTATCTTTGACACTCCCAAACATATGGTTAAAGTCAAAAGAGAAACGTGACAAACAAAAAAACCAATAAAGCATGGCCTTGACAGCTTTCCCGCCTTTGATGCCGTGGTATCTAAACTCAAACGGTACAACTCGCAGCAATCAACACATCTCGGTGGCCATTTATCGGGAAAACCAATCCACTGATGACCACTCGTCTTCCAGTCTCTGAGAATCTTTCCTCTGAGAAGCTTTAACTGACGGGACAACAAAAAAAAAATCGCCACAACGCCCTACATTTACTAGCACTTTAAACATGTATTCACTCCACAGAAACTAGATTGCTTGTTTCATACAATACGCTAATTCTTTCAATTAGTGTCAATCACTGCGTTTGGTTTCACTAATTGTACTGATTTGCAAGAAACGAAAAAGATATTTTCGTTTTCTTCTTTTTAACAGTTTAAATGTGCGTATATACCATCAAACGATAAATACTCACATAGCAATCATGATCGGTATTTTAGTTATACTATGTAGTATGTACATAGTAATTGTATCAGTTACGGGAATAAAACACTGAGAGCAAGCCACGTTAAATGTGGAATGCAACCACTCGCACCCTTCGACTTTATCACTTAAGAAATTTTAGTATGAATTACGAGCAAACCAATTTGTTACACAACATAACACAGTTAGACAGTCCATTGCTTTTTTGAAGCCTGACAATGCAATGTGTTTATAACACAACGACCCATCTAGCGTGGCGCGATAATAGAGGCCAGCTTCATCTGCATTGTAGATTTCATCTGGGCTATACGTGCTTAAATAAATAGGAACTTTAATATTCTTACATTTTCTTGAATTTAATATTATGTCTCGTTTTCCGACGAGACAACCAACCATCAGTGGCCGAAAAATCACTGTGGTTCAAGTTTTTGGCTAATTCTTCTCCCTTTGCTTTTAGAATTGGACCGCTGATACTCACGCCTCGCTGAGTAACTATAGAAAACCATTGGTCCAGAGCTTCTTCTACCTCTGGATCTTTGCCCTCCCGTTTTCTCTTGGACGTTCCTGGTTTTTCTTTCTGCAACATCCATTCATCGCGCAGTTTGTTTTCGTTTTTCAAAAGGCTTGATATTGTGGTTTTCGGCACTTTTGTTATTTCAGCCAGTTGACGAATGCTAGTCTTGGCTGCTTTTTAACGTTAAATCCTGTCTTGGCATCTTTGCAACGATTAACTCTCAAAATTAAAATAAAACCGATGGATAATTTTCACGTGTGTTATTCAAAATACGTCTGTTCTGTACAGTGAATCGAACCAAACTATTCGAAGAGTTAATTTTAATACGAAAATAACTGTTATTTAGTATTTTATTATTATTTTTCGAACAAATAACTGTTTATTTTATTTATCCTTTTTGTTCGTTTAGTCAATTTTTTGCATTATTTTTTTTCTATGATAACTTTTCCGATTAAACGATTTACTGTCCCGAAAAAGCGAAGTAGATTTGCATTATTGCCTTGGTTTTGTTTCCGTTCTTAATGGTTTGTCCCAATTAAGCGGTGTCACTATTAGGCGGATCGACTGTATATATATATATATAAATATATATATATATATATATATATATATATATATATATATATATATATATATATATATATATATATATATATATATATATAAATATATCTGTGGTCAAAAGGCAAAACAGCCTATCTCAACTTAAGTCATTTTTGATATTTTTACATAACAATAATCTTTAAAAAATAAGCAATTTTTCTAGCTAATCTAAATGTCTACAGCGCTCTACAGAATCTTGTAGTTTTAATCCAACTGTTTCACAAGAAAATGATGCGTCTTCCCAGATTGAAAATATCGATGAAATTAAAAGTTTAGATTCTGAAATATCACCTCAAAATCCAACCAGCTCAAATGAAAATGACATCCTAGAGGATGATGTTGTGTTCAATGATAGGGACACCGATCCAAATTATGCTCCAACCTATGAAGAAAATAATAGTGATGCGTCGATTGAATCTAGCTCGAGTGTGATTGTAATGGCAAACCAGTTGGAACGAAATTTATCAGAATGTGATATACAACGCAAGATTAGGAAACGTGAAATCACAAAAAACGTTATTTAGGGCAAGAGTATTTAAACCATAAAGGGAAATTGGTAAAGGCGCGAAATGTAAAATCTTTGGACGATAACTATTTTGGACGACAATTATTGGGGTCTAGCTTGTTACAACATGCGTCAATCATACATTTATGGAATGATAGAAATTGTACCAAAAAAACAGAAACTTTAATAAAATAAGACACATGGATTTATTATAACAATAATACAAAAAAAAATTAATTCGGCATGCATAGTATGACCAAGCGATAAACGAGGACGGCACGCTCCTGCAAATAAAATTTCTCAGGATAAATATGATGAGGTGCACAACCACACAAACAGTTCTCCGTATTACCAGAATCACTACACTCGGCGTCATACACAACAAAATCTGCAAAGCGATCTGAGCATATCCGTATTGTACAAACTGTACACTGAAAAATATCACAATCCCATATCTTTAACAAAATATGCAGAAATTTTTAAAACATTGAATTTAAAATCTAAAAAGCCGCAACTTGATCGATGTGACAAATGTGAATTGCAAATAAAATCTTCAGAAAATGAAGATGATAAATCAAAATTATTGGAAGAAAAGACAAAGCATTTAGGATGTGCAGATACCGAATATGAGAGCAAACGGCGAGCTGACCAACTTCATGCTATGACCAACAGATCAGTTACAACATACACATTCGACTCACAGCAGTGTTTGCCCACACCACTGTTATGTACATCAATTAGTTTCTACAAACGTCAACTCTGGACGTTCAATTTAACATTACTAGATGCGGAACTATATAGGGCACAGAACATGATGTGGCATGAAGCCAATGGTAACAGACGCGGAAACGAAATTGCTTCATGTTTATTTCAACACCTTTTGAATATTTCCAGTGGTGTTAAACATATAATATTATACAGCGATTCATGTGCTGGACAAAATAAAAATTCATTCGTTCCAAGTACTAAAACAAACCATTCCACATTTAGAAAAAATCGATCATAAATTTCTTACTCCATAAATTTTATCATCATCCCCGTGATTGGTTTAATTTCGTCCGATCGGATTTCGTCGGTCCGATTTTTCCCCGTAAATTAGGACAAATTGAGTACAAAACCACTTATTGCCGGGACTCAAATTTTAAGGTGCTTAATATTAAGCGAAAGTATGCTACCCTTTTCCGGTGAAAATTAGGAAAAAAAGAAACCAGATCTCTTGGACATGTTACCACTAATAAGCAAAGAATTTCATTACTTTTACCAACATTTGGAAACAGATCCGGATGACGACCCGGATTTGGTTGAGGAATCAGGATCTGACGATTAAGAAAGATATAATCCTCCGTCTGTGGGTAAGCCATGAATATTGTAACTTAATTTTTTTTTATAAATAAATTAATTTTGGCAAAACATCTTAACTCTACTTATGTTTTATATGCATAACAGAAAAAATTGGAAAAATGGCTTAACAAAATTAAGCAAAAAATTAAAACAACAAAACAGCTTACTGACTGAATAATTACTAGCGACATATTTCAGAAAATGGCTCAACAAGTCACGTTTGTAAAGAGGCGGTCATGAATACTTCAATACCTTAAAAGGTGATATGATAAGAAAAAGGTGTTGTTATCGTGTTATGGAAGGAAGGGCTATCCATGACTGAAATTGGTGATAGGATAGGACGTTAGATATCATCAATTGCCGATCTTATAAAAAAATATAGGACTACGGGGAACACAGAGCGGTCTCAAGGGTCAGGCAGACCGAGGAAAACCACAACAGTGCAAGATAAATGCCTGGTTCTTCGTTCCAAGCGGAAAAGATTTTAAAACTTCACCGAAATTGCAAGCCGACCTTGCTACAGCAACAGGTATTGAAATTTCCAGTTCCTAAAGTAATCTTCGAAAATTTGTCGGTTTCAGTGGGCCAGAGAGCACTCTAACTGGACCAGGGAGTTGTGGAATAACGTGGTGTTCTCTGACGAAAGCAAATTTAAACTACATGTAGGAGATGGACGGCTAATTGTGCGTCAAAAACCAGGAGAACGCCTCAGCGATATCTGCATTCAACAAGTGCCTAATAAAACTGAAGGTGTAATGGTTTGGGGCTGTTTTAGTGTAGCTATTATGAAGCATAAAGTCTATCAAAGTAATCAAGAAACCATCTAGCAACTGAAGCACCAAATCCAAATTGCGTGGGATGATATTAGCACTGACGTGATTCAAAATTTGATTCACTCCATGAGCAACAGCTGTGCAGAGGTAATTAAGAAAAATGGCGGTCATACCAAATATTAAATTTATAGTTTAGTAGATAATTTATACATTTTATATTTTGAAATATGCCTAATTACGAAATTAATATAGTATTTTTAAATTTTTTAAAATTAATTCGTTTACAAAAATATTTTTTTCTATTTTCGCAAATTCGCTCATATTATTTTACTTAGATCATGAAATTTAAAACCAAATAACATTTTAAATAAACAATGAATTAAGTAATAAGAAAAAAATACTTGTTGGTGTTACAACAATTGAGTTCGTGAAAAAATTGGTTTAATTAAAAAATGTTAGCTGTCTGGATTTTTTTGCACAGTACTGTATAATATATATATTTATATATATCAAAATTATAGATTAAACGAATATTGCATTTTTGACGTTTATATATATATATATATATATATATATATATATATATATATATATATATATATATATATATATATATGTATTTATATATATATAAATATATATATATATATATATATATATATATATATATATATATATATATATATATATATATATATATTTATATGTATATATATTTGTGTTCTACTGTATAGGAAATTTCTTGAAAGAAATTTCGTATATGTGTGCGAGATATGATATGCAAAAATACAGTTTATATGTATATGTTATCAATACTTTAAATCTATCACGAGTCAATCTTAATACGCATTGGACATCTTATTAAATAAATCTATTGTAATTATATTGTAATTTTATTTCTTAATAAATAATTTAATAATTCTATTTCTTATATCGTATAGAAAAAAGAAATGGCTGAATTCCCGGGATTGTGGGCCGACTTTTGGTCAAGAGTTAAATGGCTATTTTGTTGCGGAGAAACCATAGCGGAAAACTGCAATTCACGTTCCGAAAACATTGCCGACACTCAGTTCAAACGTGTTATTGTAATTGAACATACTTATGATTTGACTGATCTACACGAAGATCGAACTTTGTTTACAATGGAGGCTATAAGGAACCATACCAGAAATGATGCGAATGTACCAACACATTCTCAAACTTTTTAATGAATAGTTTGGAAAGATACTACAGGTCTATTTACTGACCATCTTAAAGTGTATTTCTCCTAAATATGTGTTTATGTAATTTTCTTTAAAATAAATAATTTTCTTGTCAATTCATTCTATGTTTTATTTGTGGGTTATAATCCTACAGTTTTTCAAGGTTGCTCAAAGTTTATGTATGAGGTTATGTAACCCGATTCGATCGTTTGAGTGGTAGCAAGTGGATTTCCTTGATTTACATAGGTCTTGCAGCCTTTTCTAGTTTGTCGTACAGATTCTCGAACGAAATTCGTCATGAATAAGAAGAAAGTGGTAAACGATGACGTATTTCTCGATCAGCTGATTAAATTAATTTCGGAACAATAAAAGTTTTAGGTTAAATGAATATTGCATTTATGACGTTTATATATATATATATATATATAATATATATATAAATATATATATATATATATTTATATATATATATATATATATATATATATATATATATATATATATATATATATATATATATATATATATATATATATATATATGTATATATATATATATATATATATATATATATATATATATATATATATATGTATATATATATAGTGTTGTACATGGTTATATTCTCTATGGTAATATTACCGGTAAAATAGTTAATATTGGGTAACATTACCCAAATTCGTGTTGCCCGGTAATATCGGTAAAATAAATTGAAATTGTTTTTTCCATACAAATCAACCGCAAATTAAAGTATATTACGATTAAAGTGCCTGTGAAAACACACGGTGCAATTCTTTTGTGAACTCGCTTTCAAGTTTCTGCTTGGCAAAATATCTTGGCAAAATTATCGAAATCCGGAAAATAAGAAGGTATTTTACCATTTGTGTAACAAATTAAAATACCTATTAAAAGACATTAAAAATCTATCAGGATATAAATATCTTACCACTCTAACTGGGCAAAAAGATACTGATTATTCCGGAAAGCAACTACATACCTTAAAAGGCCCAAACTCCAGGTTCCACCAATTAAAAATAAAGAATATTGGGCTCGAAATGCTAAACAAAAAGCAGATTTGTTTGCCACTCACCTTGAAGAAACATTCCAGCCTTACCCCAAACAAACAGAAGAGGAAAATATTACTTCAATATATAAACAAGATGAAATAAAAATTACACCTGTAACATTGAAAGAAATTAATTGGGAAATCAAGAATAATCTGAACTTAAGGTTAAGAAATTAATTAGGAAATCAAGAATAATCTGAATAAGGCTCCAGGGTATGATCTTATAACGGGTCAGATAGTAAAAGCGTTACCAGAGAAAGCATTGAGGAAACTAGTGCATATAATTAATGCAGCATTTCGACTAAGATATGTACCAAGACAATGGAAAGTTGCAGAAGTAATTATGATACTTAACCGAACAAACCTCCGAATGATAAAGCTTCATCTAGGCCAATTTCTTTGCTACCAACATTATCGAAACTATTTGAAAAGGTTCATCTTAAAAGATTAAAACCAATTATCGAAGAAAGGAATCTCATCCCCTCACATCAGTTTGGAGAAATCACTTGAAAACAAACAAATTCGCTCAACCGTATTCCTTGATGTAGCGCAAGCTTTCGACAAATTATGGCACCAGTGGCTAGAATTTAAACTTCACCGAGATCTTCTGGAGCAATTTTTTCAAATTTTAAAATAATAAATATCAGAGGGGCACTTCCGAGTAAGATATGAGAATAAATACTATCAATTAAAAAAAATAACAGCAGGAGTACCACAAGGGAGTGTTCTTGGACCAATTCTTTATCTCCTATATCCAAGAGATATACCAATTACTGAAGCAACATTGGCCACTTTTGCCGATGACACGGCAATACTTGCAACAGCAAATAACATCAATGACTCCACTAGTAAATTACAGAGGGCTACTAACCTCATATGTAATTGGACAAAGAAATGGCGAATTAAATTAAATGAAGCAAAATCAATCCAAGTGAACTTTACAAATCTAAAAGTTAATCATATACCAATTATGATAAACTCAATAGCAGTACCGCATGCAAACACTGCTAAATATCTCGGCATGACTTTAGATACAATCTAAACTAGCGATCCACAACAAACTTCTGTTATACAAACAAATTCTAAAACCTGTATGGACATATGGCAGCCAACTCTGGGGTTATGCCAAAAAGTCAAATATCAAAATCATACAAACAGCTCAAAATAAGATCCTGCGATGCATCGTTAATGCACCGTGGTACATTCGAAACGACAACCTCCATCGAGATCTAAAGATCGAGCTTGTCGTGGGTGAGATTAATTATCATGCAACAAAACATCTACAACGCCTGCACCAGCATGACAGTACATACGCTGTATGCTGACTACCACTCCAACAAGAAGACTGAAAAGAACCAAACCGCTGGACTTATCGCGACCGGGAGGTCAGTAGATACTGTGGCGAAAAATCTGAGGAGTTAAACGAAACTAGGGATAATCATGTGATTACTCCGACAAATGAAAACGTATTATGCAATGTAAATTACTAAATGGGTACAAGACTCAGTCGTAATATAAAATAAAAGTAAAAAAAAGTTTCTGCTGTCGAAGACGGTTGCAGTCCGTTATGAAACCATCCACTATCTCCTCCATTAGTGAATCATTTTTAATCATTTAGGAAAAAAATTGAAACAGTTTACTGTTTACTTACTCCGATCGCTTACTGGGCATCATTTTTTTGATAATGATAAGAGAGCAGATTTGTCCAAACAGATCAACTGTTTTGTTGATATAATAGATATATTTGAACGAAATTACAACCTCTGCATTTTGCCACTAATTTGCTTGAGCCATTTATTCGAGGAAAGGATCTTTCGGAATAGCAAAAACTTGAAGCGACTGAATTCATTTTTAATACTGATAAGGACCGCAACAAAATTATTGAGTCGCTGGCGCATTGCATGTGAAAAACATTTTTCTACATTTGTTATGTAAATTATGTAAAAAACAGCGTAAATTAAAATGAGCCAGTCAAAATGATTTTTGACGAAATTAATCTGTTAATAATTTTAATCTAAATAAAAATTACTGTTACATTGAGTATGAAGTCGAAAAAAATTCTACACAGTTAATTATTTCACCAACAGATGGTGTTTTAGTAGCAATAAGATTTAATAAGAGATGGCGCGTCAGTTTTTTATATAAAATCATATGTAAAAAATAACCTTATGTAAATAACACGTGTTTACATGTAAAAAACCGTGTAAATAACATCGTGTAATTTACACGCCAACAGTGATAATGAGTGAACTTTTTTCAAGACCGTTTGTGGTTGCAAGCGAGCATCTTTCTGGTGAGATATGGTAGGCAGGTATATGCTCTTGTTGTAGAGCGTGCTCGGAAACTAAAGTACATTTTGCACAACTTCAACGTGTTAAGGTCAGAAATTGGAAATATGGCTAATAAAGATGAGTCAGTGTCCTGCTCTTTGGAATCAGATAAAAATTCAGATCAATTATTTGTGAAATTGAAAATGGATTTGTCAGTGGAGAGGATGACGATATTGAAGATGGAGAAGGTATTCCTGATAATGTTTGCGCAGCTCAGTTAAAATCAAATTGCGAAATTGTTTTTAATAGCGGAGAGCGAATATCATCTGATTTTGAGGATGAAAAAGATCAGTGTACAACATCTACTGGCAAAAAACCGTCCACAGCACCAACGATACCGCAACCGAAACGTTCTAAGAATGCTAATGACGTTGTTTGGGTAAATGAATTATCAATAGTTACCGAGCCAATATTTCCTCAACCGGATTTTAGAGACTGTGGTTATATCAATCGGCATGAGCAATTTGAAAAATTTTTTGATAATGATTTGTTAGAACTTATCATTCGTGAGTCTACTAAGTATACAATTTTTCTTGGCAAACCAAATCCCAATATAACTTAAGCTGAACTTAAAGTATATTTATCGGAATGCTAGAAATAAATGGAAATTCTGTTCAATCGAACTCTGAATCATACTGGTCAAGTGAATCAGATTTACGCAATGAAATGATCTATAATTCCATGAGAAAAAATCGTTTTTAAGAAATATCACGGTTCCTTCATTTTGAAGACAGCAACAAGAAAGGCGGAACTGATAAAATGTGGAAGCTTCGTCCAATAACAGATCATTTGTAATTAAATATGATAAAGCATTTTCATCCTGAACGAAACCTATCGTACGATGAAAGCATGACAACCTGTTTACTGGAATTCCAGCCTTAGCGTATTTAAAATCTCGGGGATACGATGCAACAGGAACGATTTGTGAAAATCGAATTCCAAAAAATTTGACGAAATGGGTTGATAACGCAGTGGTTTGTTGGGCATTTACCTCATATGGTATAAATCCGGTGTCGCAAGTGCAAAGATATTCTGCGGCTGCAAAAAAAAGATATCAGTTCCTCCACCATGCGTCGTTGATTTTTATAATAAATATATGTGTGGAGTGGATAAAACGGACCAAAACATTAGCTTGTATCGCATTGGTATAAAAGGTAAGAAATGGTGGAGCAGCCAACGTTGGTCATTATGTGCGTCCTATAGACAATAGGCGTAAATGCGCTGGTGTAAATTGTTCATCGTTTGGCCGCACTATTTGCGGAAAATGCGACAAAGGCCTTTGTGTGAAATGTTTTGAAGGATATCATTCCACTAATTAACAAAATATGTAATTATAAATATGTATATATTTATAAATAAAATATAATTAACAAATTTAAAATTATCATTTGAAATCCATGAATTGGATAGGAAAAATTATTTCTGACCGAATTCGGGTTAAGCGGTGACGATTACCAAATATTGATTAAATAATTGTAATCGAAGATTATGCTTTGTCTATCTTTTGTCCAAAACCAAAAATTTGCTTTCATTCTACGGTTTAAGTTGAAATGAAAATATAGCATAACCCTCTTTACCGATGTTACCGGTAATATTACCGGTTGTATTACCATATTCAAAACTACCGGTAAATTTACATCACGACATGATATGCAAAAATACAGTTTATATGTGTATGTTATCTATACTTTAAATCAATCACGAGTCAATTTTAATCCGCATTGAATATCCTATTAAATAAATCTTGGTAATTATATTGTAATTTTATTTCTTAATAAATAATTTAATAATTCTATTTCTTATATCGTATAGAAAAAAGAAATGGCTGAATTCCCGGGATTGTGGGCCGACTTTTGGGCTAGGATTGAATGGCTATTTTGTTGCGGCAGAACCATAGCGGAAAGCTGCAATACACGTTCCGAAAACATTGCCGACACTCAGTACAATCGTGATATTGTAATTGAACATACTTATGATTTGACTGATCTACACGAAGATCGAACTTTGTTTACAATGGAGGCTATAAGGAACCATACCAGAAATGATGCGAATGTACCAACACGTTCTCAAACTCTTTAATGAATAGTTTGGAAAGATACTACAGGTCTATTTATTGACCATCTTAAAGTGTATTACTCCTAAATATGTGTTTCTGTAATTTTCTTTAAAATAAATAATTTTCTTGTCAATTTATTTTTAGTTTTATTTGTGGGTTATAATCCTACAGTATTTCAAGGTTGCTCAAAGTTTATGTATGAGGTTATGTAACACGATTCGATCGCGTTAGTGGAAGTGAATGGATTTCATTGATTAACACAGGTCTTGCAGCCTTTTCTAATTTGTCGTATAGATTTTCCAACGAGATTCGTCATGAATAAGAAGAAAGTGGTAAACGATGACGTATTTCTCGATCAGCTGATTAAATTAATGTCGGATCATTCAAAGTTTTAGGTTAAATGAATATTGCATTTATGACGTGTATATATATATATACATATATATATATATATATATATATATATATATATATATATATATATATATATATATATATATATATATATATATATATATACATATATATAGATATATATATATATATATATATATATATATATATATATATATATATATATATATATATATATATATATATATATAAATATATATATATATATATATATATATATATATATATATATATATATATATATATATATATATATATATATATATATAATATATATATATATATATATATATATATATATATATATATATATATATATATATATATATATATATATATATATATAAATAGCTATGGTTAATGAAATAGGTGTGGGTTTTTTTTTTTATTAATTTAAAGTATTCAATAAATAAACAAATAATGAAATATATATTTTAGTTATTACAGTAAATCATACTTAATATAATATGTTTAATGCAAAAGATGACAACAATTAATTAATTAACTAGAGTATATTATAAAATAATAATTTTAAGAGTGGTCAAAGAAATAGGTGTAAATAATAAAAAGTAAATTTAAAATATTTAATTCCAGATTTTTGGATAAAACAAATTTAATTTGGCTTAATATTTAGTTGCCACAGGTATATTTTTCCAAACTTTCTTAACTTCTACCGCCTTTACTATATTCCATTCAAATTTTCTAATGGATTAAGATCCGGCGACTGAGCAGGCCATTGCATTACCGATACATTATGTTCCCGAAAACAAGCCTTTGTTTTTTTTGCAGTATGTTTCGGATCATTGTCCTGCTGTAATGTGCATATTAGTGGCATATTATTTTCCGCATAAGGCAGGATAACATCCTGAATAATGCGTACATATATATCAGCTGTCATTGTTCCGTCTATCCGATATAGTGGTCCGACACCATTCCAAGAAAAACAGCCCCACATCATTAAACCACCTTCACTGTGTTTAACGTGTTTGTCTGCATTAATTGGACGCCTTACGAAAACCTTACCATCAGGTCCTCGTAAATTAATCTTTGTTTCGTCGGCCCACAGAATATTTTGTTATTTTTGAGTGCTATTCGTTCCTTTCCAGTCTATATGGTTTTTCGCAAACTTTATTCTTTGTTTAATGTGCCTCGTATTCAAAATTCCCTGACGTCTGCGCACGGTTCCCGCACTAATGTTTGCGTCAATCTCATTTAAAATGTCTCGGGACGATTTAAAAGGATCTGCTTTTGCAAGTTGTGGTATGCGACCATCCGTTCTTACTGTAGTTTTTCGTTTTTCCCTCTTTTTTCTTCACATTTTTGAGGCTTCAAAGAATTTGTCACCATGTTCTGTGAACATTTAATTTTATCCGAAATTTCTTTATAGGTTTTTCCTTGAGCCCGCAATATACAAATAAGCTTCCTTTCATCTGAGGTACAGTGTGGCCCACGTCCCATTTTGATAAATTATTATTATGGTTAAATTAAATTACTTGATTAAAATAAATTAATTCAATTATTTTGTTAAAAATCAAACGAAATTTTAATTTTAATAACCAACTACTTTTTGACTATTATCCTTATTTTTGGGAAATCCCTTAATTATATTTACAAATAACAGCCTACTAAGCAGTTTTGTGTATGTAAGAGTACATACAAAAATATCTACTATAGAGGTCATATTGATTGCTTTGAGGAAATTCAAAATATATTGAAAACCACAAATTTTATTGGGTCACACCTATTTCATTGGCCATAGAATGAAAAAGAATAGAAACAAAGTTATAATGATTGGGCTCTTGAAAGTTGATGCCTTTAATCTTTAATCTTCTAAAGCATATTCTCATAACCAAATCCAATTAGTTTGTACCGCTTCGTTATTGTTATTAGTGTGCGAGATAATGGTGGCCAGAATCTCAGTATATAGTTCATATGGTTAATTTATATATTATATCAACAAGACCTTCCCAATGGTAATTTTTAATTTTTTTTTTTCTAAACCGTTCAGACGCATTAAAAATCGTTTAGTAGCTCCAACTTTATAAAGCAAACACCAACTACATCAGCTGTTGCAATTAAACCAACAACTGCACACTCAAATGTGTTATTAAATTTCGTTTTACCTTTACAGGTGTAGTAATGGTTAGTGATGCAAATGGATCCAGAATCAACACTAGTGACAGACAAATTATTGAACTAAACCAGAATATTTTGACGGTTCTAAAAGGAAACTATACGTTTCAACAATATTCTTATGGTGCAATTCCAGGGTCGCTGAAATTTGAATTTCTTACCGAACTCTCGAAATAAAATCACCTTATAAAATGACTTTATCGACTGCGTAACAAGAAGAGTCCTCTGTGTAAAGATGATCTACGGGGTCGATACCGGGGAACTAAAAGGCGGTCTAGTCCATAGTTTGGCTTGTGCTGGAATGTCACTTAAGAACTGGTTTCCAACTCTTCCAAGGAAAACGAAACAGACTCTCCGCTCATGTGAATATGGGAGTGTCTAGAAAATGAAACAACCTATTAGAGAATAGTCAAATTTTCTTGTTATAGTAAAAGATACCTTGACTGGGATGACGAAGAAGTTATAAATAAATAACGGCATAAAGCCGGCCTAAAGCAATCTGTTATGGTACTACTGCAGATTGTTGGCTGTAAAATCTAGGGTTGCTCCTATAAAAAAGCTATCAATAGTGAGTCTGAAACTGTGTGCAGTTCTATAAGTTTTGCTGGACTGATTCGACCATCCTTCTCCTTAAGTTGAGTACTCCTTATCTCAGAGAATGTTCCGGATGTATATGAAAGGATTTACCTTTATATATCGTTTCAAGTTATACACGGATCATGCCAGTTTGCATTGGCTTCCAAATCGTTTAGCGGGAACAGTAGGCGAATATAGTGCCGAACACATTGTCACAAGTTTTTGTGACGTATTAGCTAATATATCCACGTTCGCTGATCATATGTTGAACCACTCTTTATTATATAGACTCTCCTAATGTTGCTGGCGCTGAATACCAAGAACATGTTATCAAAGTATGACAATTTAAATGGGATCAGCCAACCAATTAGTATTCACTCCTTTATTCGAAGATAGATACGATGACACTGACCTACCTTGTTGGAAATTGGTTGTTACTGCGACACATATTGAGGTTCATTTATGCCAGCATATATGTGTAAAACTTTAATATTAGAGCGTCGTCGTTGTCAATTCCATTGGCAACGAATGGCTCAAGATGTAGAAAATTACCAGACGGATGGGGCCTTTCCATGGGGTGTATATTGATAAAAGGTTGTGGCGTTCTGAACAACTCCAACAAATCCATTCCAACATGGATTTGATCTTTCCGATCACATAGTCATTCAATGACGTCATCAGATCGAAACCGGCTTAGTGGATTACAAAGATACAAGCAAACACCTCGGATTACAATAAACATTCAATTTACATAAAGCTTACACGCTTCATTGTTAACCCCAACGGCATCTTCTGACAAAAATCACCCGCTTATTTTCATCCTACCACGTCTATCCTTACACGGCAAAAAGTTTAGCTTCCCACAATGGAATTTCTGGCCTTCTCTTTCATTACGTGGTAGTTCATTTCGAATGTGGGCACCCACAAATACAGCATGCAGTCAGGTTTGCTTCATGTCGCAACAAGTCTACTATACTAAGCGGGTGAATTCACTTTCGGGGGAGCTATTTCGCGTTCTGAGCAATTCCAGTAAATCCATTTCCAGGCTACACAGATCGGCACAATCATTATAAAGCTTAAGCCATTGGTGTTTAGTTGGTTCCTATGAGTAATTTCATGAGAAACCTCAGGTAGCAATGACTTTTTATGATACCGAGATGTCCAGAGATTAGTGCTCGAAGAATTGTTCGGCAGGCCAAATGATCGTTCGATTTTCTTTGTTGGCTAAAAAAATTTAACGGGATGAATTATGATCGATTGATAATGACCGACTTCCTGTGATTACTATTGAACCATCGACCTGAAAAATATATTCGTTAATATCCACAATTTGGACTATTTGAATATCTACAAGATCTGATTTTTCCAGGGAGTTCCAAAATAGGGGCAAAGGCTGAGGGAAGTGATTAAACAAGCAGAGTCTTGCAAGTGAGTGATTTGGAATTGAAAATGGAAAAGTCTTAAAGTCAGATAAAATTGACTGTCTCGAGCTATTTTTTAACACAGACCAATGGATAAACCTGATTCAAAGAAGTTGATATGGAAGCCAGTAATGCATTTCGATGCCCTAATCGAATAAATTATATGAATGGAACAGGGTTTAAAGATTCGACCACTCAGGCCCTATTTTGGTGGTTTGCATGAATTGGGTTTAAAACTAGAAAATTTCACCATCCCCGTGTAATGATGGTTTCGTCTGCCTCATACCAAGACATTTCCTGTGTGGCTGTTCGTATAGTGTTGATATGATCTGAAAAGCTCTTTTCTAGTCTTAAGCCGGCTTGTACCACTGTCAGTTGTTGGTTATAGTTGATAGAGATATTTACTCAAAAATTATCGTGACTAATACTTTCCAGTATCTTCCTACCTCTCCAGTTCTAGCATTCTCTTAGGTCGTTTCTCTTTGGGAACGTTATGGTTAAATCCTCTTTCTATTTATGCGGGGATTCTTCATGCAATTCAATTCATTCTTTCTATAAAATAACTACTGTGATTATTATCTTGTAATTTATTAAGACAGAGATAAGATTTCCACAAAACAATATTATATAGTTTTCAAGTACAGAGATCGTTTAAATTTATGCTTGGATATAAAATAATAAGAAGTCATTGTAATTTGTCAAGTGGTTAAAACGTAAGAATTAACTCAAGATACACCGCATTATCTTATCATTGTTCGTACTGCACTCAAAGAAATACATAAGATTTAATTCATTTTGAAAATGGCTGGTTTGATTCAATTGAAAGAGATAAGAGGCATGTGCATTAATTATTTTGACTCATACTAAGAAATTGTACGAATACACAAATATAAAAATAGACAGTTTATACGACCATTCAACGATCTTATATAAATTTATGTTCGTGATCGCGATCAACGAAGTCAACAAATAAATAACGAACCAAAAAAACAGAGATACAACTATAAAACGATCGTAAAGGTGTAATAATAAAAGATACAACAATGAAGATCTTTGGGGCGTGTCATTTTCGTATTTATGTGTTTGGGAAAAGAAAATCAATTATATAAGAAAGTCAAAGACGGAAATCTTTAACTCAATTTGCAGCAATTTTTTGGGTAGCAACCAATTGAATCATTAAGTTAGCTTTTCGATACACTAGTGCAAGTTAAGCTAATGATAAACATTCACCACGTCCGGCCTGGGTGTTGATCACATGTACCGGTCCGTCCTTGCGCAAGTGTTCCAACCATCCTCTATCACGCTTGGCTCAGATTATGTCTTTGTTACTTTATGGTTTATGCCCGGCTTGATGAGTTCTTATCTTGGACGTGGATGTTGGTTAAAAAATTCATTGGTTAGGAACTCTTCTTTAAGATGTATTTGTATACAATCCACCTTTAGCTCGACTCGACTACAAATTACCACTCAGAAGCCCCTGTAAGGATGTTTTGTTAACAGGATATTTTTTCAATGAATATTCTCGCAGAGAAATAAATATTCTCGCAAGGGTGATGTATGGTGGCGTTTCTTGACATTGAGGGCGCCTTTAACAATGTAAAGAAGGAGGCAATTCTGGAGGGATTGTCGCTACTAGGGGTAGATTACACTAGAAGTGGGCTACTAGGGGTAGGTTGCCCTATTGTAATCAATCATATGCTTGGGTTTAGGATGATTAACTCGGAGCTGGCAGAATCCACCATCAGGAGATGGGTGACTAGGGGAACCCCACAGGGAAGTGTCTTGTCTCCTCTCCTCTAGAACATTACTAGTAAATTACTAGGTACTATTTACTAGTAAATATAAAAACCCTGTAGTAGATCCACCTCTAATTAATGGCAACAGACTAGCTTTTACGGACAAGGCAAGATTTCTAGGCGTAATCTAGGACAGTAAGCTTAGCTGGAAGCTCAACATTCTGGAGAGAGTAAACAAGGCCAATATACCATTGTACTCGTGTAGGAACATCATCGGAAAGAGATGGGGCCTGACACCGGAGCTAGTACACTAACTATTCACGTCCGTAGTAAGACCTGTACTTATGTATGGGGTGAAAGTGTAGTGACCAGCTCGTAATAAAGTAACATACAGGAAAAGGATTGAGAAGGTGCAAGGAACAGTCTGCATGCTTATAATCGGGGCGCTGAGGACAACACCTTCAAGTGCCTTAGAGGTCTTGTTTCACCTTCTCTCCGTGGATATTTATGGTAAGCAGATAGCGGCGATTAAGGCCACTTGACTATCAACCATATATCAGTGAAAATGTCTTCAGACTGGACACTCGACGATAGTCAGATCGCTGTAGAAAGAAATGGCGAATCTGGACTATGTAACACCAACTCTGTGCTCCAAGAAAAGGTTCAGACCCTTTAAGAGAATCTTGAGGGAGCAAGTTGGAAGCTGAAACGGAAGCATTGCAGTTCTTTACGGATGGCTCCAAGCTACACGGTAAAGAAGGAGCTGGAGCCTTCTGTGATAAATTAGAGGTAGATATAGCAGTTCGCCTTCCTGATCACTGCAGTGTGTACCAGGCAGAGGTGATAGCGATTGAGGAGGTCCTGTACTGGTTGAGACATAATGTGCTATCCTCGAATAATATCGCGTCTAGTGTCGCGTTGAGTTGCTTCTCGTCTCTAATCTAAGTCTGGTTCCCTGGCTACTCATACGTCATAGGAAACTGCAGAGCGGACGAACTAGCCAGGCACGGTACAACTCTCTAATTGCTACCGGAAAGGTCAAAGTTGGGGAGACCCATTAACGCACTCAAAACTGTGCATAAAAAAGAGGCGGAAGCCTCAGCGAACAAAAGGTGGACGAACACACTCTCATGTAGAGTTGCAAGACAAGTCTGGTCAAAGTCTGGCTCCCTACGAAGACGTGAAATTGAAACGATCGTGGACACTGCCTCACAGGACACTGCCTTCTTCATGAACAATGAACATGCGAAGAGGCTGGGTCTGGAAGTAAATGATTTTTCAGAAGCTGTAGGGACGAGGACGAGGAAGAGACGGTAGTCCACCTCCTATGCTCATGTCCGGCTTTGGGACACAAAAGACATGAATATTTGGGTAAGTTTTTAATGGACTGCCTTTCTGATCTCGAATACTGTAATGTGCGAGACTTATTACGCTAGGTAAGAAGCTCCAACTGGTTCTCATAGGAGTAAAAGGGGAGTAAGATCCTATGGTATAGCTTGCAATTCGGTAAGCACTACTCCATAATTTTAGAGTACAAGCTGCGGTGGTATTTATCTCACAAGATTGTAGGTCTGATTATACAAATCCAAAACTATTTCGACACATAAGTCTATCGTCTAATTCTCTTAAAAATCTGGAAAGTAGTACAGTCCAAGTTTTAGAGTGGTAGATTATGAAAGCTGGCTTACTTGGATTTGTTAATAAGATTGAAAGCTCCCTTAGTAATGAAAAGTGTCTAATTCAATTAAATAACTTATGCCTGTACCTATTTTGGCATTGATCCAAAAAATTGTTTTCCAGTTCTAATTGCTGCAAGATAAAAAGGTTTGTTATAGAGTACTATCGCATATACCATCGCATCGATCTTCATATCGTAGGTTTTCTTGTCGCTTGAGAAAAAAATCTTAATAAATAGAATATTACCTCAAACAATAAATGTAGATAATCCAAACAATTCTAAAGCTGACCATTTATATTTAGATCACTTCATGTTACGTGTAATGACCACACCTCAAAATTGTCGTTCAACATACCATCTGGCAATATGTGTCATAATTTAACAACCACGTCACTCATATAAAAACCCCACCCAAAAATTTCGATAGGAAAATTACAGCACGACACTAAACTTTTTAACAAGAAAAACGTCTCAATCCCATTGATTAAACCCCATAATAATATATTTCACTATATAGTAATACAATAAATTGTTAATTAATTGTCATTGCGATGAATAAATTTATTTGGGCGATGCGCAAACCAAAATTCGCCCTTGGCATTGTTAACTACTGGATTAATTGTAGTCCCCATCTTCTCCGATGACTCAATCAATACGTTATAGTCCAACGCAATATCGTCATTACGATCCTTTTGCCCCGAATCCGGCATAACAAGGGCGGTTTCTTCATTCGAATTTTCCTTGTATAATGAGAAAAAATTATCGATTAAAACATGGCCACTTGATTTTTAACCATTTGATTACTTACCTGGTAACTGGTTGATTGGATTTCGTTCTCATACGAATATATATCACCACCACTTTCAACGTCATATACGATCTTGTGCCCCATAGAATTATTATAGCCCATCATTCCTTTGAAAGTGTTCCACACTGATTTGAGCATATTCATTGTTGGTTTATTTTAAACAATCACGACACAATTTCTTATATATGAATAGACAAAGAATAACTTATCTTTTTAATTTCTTAATATTTAAGAAGACCAAACTACGTGGAGATTTGATATGAAATAATTTATATAATTCGTATAAGATGTGGCACTTACAATACAAAAAAAATATTCTTTGTCGTAAAATCGAACGATATTGATGTATGTCATATATTTATGGATTAGTGTGAGTGGTTGGGGTAAAAAAGATCTCGATTTGCTTAATGTTGTACTAAAAATTTTAATAAAAGCTTAAAAGTTGCTCAGTTGCTGAATTAAAGATAAGCTCACTATATTTGGTTCCACGTCATTGAAATTTATAAAGATATGAGATTTTGCCCTATAGGTCGTTTCAACTCCGAAATAATTCTTTGCTCAAAATTAAAACTCGTTCGAGTGGGATTATCGCCCGGTCCGATGTTCACTTTAAATACCGCTAGTCCATAGATTGAGTGTATAAATTAACAGAAATATATGAAAGTCCCATGGTCATACCTTCAACACCCAACCAACCTGTTTACTCCGAATGTGTACAATAATGATTTTCCTTCTGACTGTGTGATCCATAGGAATGATTTAGATGATTTCCTGGAAAAAGTTGCCATACAAATTATTCTGTGATTGTAGTCCCAATCACAATATTTTGAGTTAACAGTGGAAAATGCAACCACAAAACGATGAACCTGTCCAATATGAGTAAAGTGCACAATTACCCTTCAATTGCTCCATTTAGGAAAAAAAAATATTTTTCGGACTATATCGATTTTCCGCTCGACTGCAAATAAAATCTGTAAAATGTGGGGGACTGGTCCTCACAATCCGATTATTAGTCGCATTTATTCTTATTGGTTACATAAAAGCTCTCCATCTTGTTCTGGCTGATGTTGTTGCTGCTTACAGAGTTGATCTCGAGTGACCGCTGCTATGTATTAATTCACGAGAATGAAATCAGCTTTGGCTACCATCTAGCTTTTATAGTCTTTGCCTATTTTTTTCTCTCTATCTCAATTTATCTATAATTTTTGCGCTCATCTTACACACTTTCTCCTTAATTTTTTCGGACTGCAGCTCAGTTCCTACAGATCTATCGTGACAGCTTTATATGGCAATGAAAGAACAGAGATTAGGTTATTTATCGGCTCCTAACAGAATCGAGATATCCGAATATTCATTAATTGG
The DNA here is from genome assembly GCA_963932295.1 of Tipula lateralis. Taxonomy (NCBI): domain Eukaryota; kingdom Metazoa; phylum Arthropoda; class Insecta; order Diptera; family Tipulidae; genus Tipula; species Tipula lateralis. The sequence goes on along the minus strand of OZ010739.1, from coordinate 33,901,091 downwards.
AGAGTAGAGATAGAGACGGATGGTTATCACTCCTTTACCGGGTGTTTCTTTTAAATTGAGACGATCAAATATCTCGAAAAATAGCCACTCTACGGGAAAAATGTCCATAATCAAAATTTAATCATACCCCGAGGGAAACACATTAGAACAAAAAAAGTTGATATGGAAAACAGTAATGCATTTCGATGCCCTAATCGAATAAATTATATGAATGGAACAGGGTTTAAAGATTCAACCACTCAGGCCCTATTTTGGTGGTTTGCATGAATTGGGTTTAAAACTAGAAAATTTCACCCACGTGTATTGATGGTTTCGTCTTTCTCATACCAGGACATTTCCTGTGTGGCTGTTCGTATAGTGTTGATATTATCTGTACAGCTCTTTTCTAGTCTTAAGCCGGCTTGTACCACTGTAAGTTGTTGGTTATAGTTGACAAAGATATTTACTCAAAAATTATCGTGACTAATACTTTCCATAGTATCTTCCTACCTCTCCAGTTCTAGCATTCTCTTAGGTCGTTTCTCTTTGGGAACGTTATGGTTAAATCCTCTTTCTATTTATGCGGGGATTCTTCATGCAATTCAATTCATTCTTTCTATAAAATAACTACTGTGATTATTGTCTTGTAATTTATTAAGACAGAGATAAGATTTCCACAAAACAATATTATATAGTTTTCAAGTACAGAGATCGTTTAAATTTATGCTTGGATATAAAATAATAAGAAGTCATTGTAATTTGTCAAGTGGTTAAAACGTAAGAATTAACTTAAGATTTACCGCATTATCTTATCATTGTTCGTACTGCACCCAAAGAAATACATAAGATTTAATTCATTTTGAAATTGGCTGGTTTAATTCAATTCAAAGAGATAAGAGGCATGTTCACAGTAATTATTTTGACTCATACTAAGAAATTGTATGAACACACAAATATAAAAATAGACATATTTATTCGACCATTCAACGATCTTATATAAATTTATGTTCGTGATCGCGATCAACGAAGTCAAATATAGAACGAACCAAAAAAACAGAGATACAACTATAAAACGATCGTAAAGGTGTAATAATAAAAGATACAACAATGAAGATCTTTGGGGCGTGTCATTTTCGTATTTATGTGTTTGGGAAAAGAAAATCAATTATATAAGAAAGTCAAAGACGGAAATCTTTGATGGAAAGCAATTGATCTTATGATTTTTACAGGTGATCGGTATTCTAGTGCAGTTTCTGTCTAGTGTTGAATACATTTACCTGCACTCTGGAATGATGAGCATATGTACCGGTCCGTCCTTCATGATAATAAGGCTCGAATAAGAGTATGAAATGTGTAGCTGATCTACATCCTTGGATATAGATCCTTGGGTATCGCCATTTTATAGATAGATATATAGATCCTTGGGTATCGTGATTTTACTGGATTCCGATTTAGATTTTTTTTCTTGCTTTGGATAACGATGGATCCAAAGCGAACCTGTATCAACGTATTAAAACTAGACGCCTATAAAGGAAATGTTGCTGTTGGTTCGGTTTTTGAGGAGCATTCCCACTGAGGGTTATAGTTCGATTCGCTAAAAAATCAATTTTCAGTTTAAAGCTTAAGAACATAAAAGATTTATTAGAAGAGTTTAAAAATCGCGCACAAACCCGCTTGGTTAAATTTTTGTGAGGAGCCAACAGTTAAGGTATCCCCACTAGACTTCATTTACCTGACCATGTTACCACAAAGCCAAACACCGATTTTGATGGGTCGATTGTACATTTTTGCAAAGGTCTCGGACGGCCCTGTTCAAGGTTATGGTATTCGTTCTTTACAACGCCTCACAAATATTTTGCCAAATTATGCACCGAGTAACACTGCACCAGTAACATGGCGGAGGTCTTGTATATCTTGATGATCTGTTGATCAAATTCGAAATCATGGAGAAACAGAGGTTAGTTATTTCATAGGCGGTGCCCTGCACAAACTCAGATAATTGTAAAGTCATTTTAGATTTTCCACCACCAAAAGTCAAATCTGACGTTTCTGAGGATATGCGGTTTTTTTATTCCATCCGGCTAAATTTATTCCATCAATGGTTGGGGCTTGATCTTATTTGCTCTACAAATAAAGTTACAGTCATATGAGAACCAAATTGCAGGCCAAAGTTGTTTTCGATCTTCATCGCATCATCAATAATATGTTCGTGTGAGAAAGAAATCTCAATGAATAGAAAAACCTTCTTCTAAACCTGTACTGATCCAAACAATTCTTAAGCTGACCATTTATAATTATACCAAGCAATCACTTCACGTCATATGTAATACGTGTACCGACCGCAATTAAAAATTGTCGTTCAACATCCATCTAGAATAATCGAATTGTCATCATTTCACAACCACGTCACCTATATAAAAACCCCACCCAAAAATTTCGATAGGAAAATTACAGCACCGCACTGGTTTTTTCTCAAGAACTGCGCCTCAATCTCAAAAATAAAACCACATAAGATATTATTTATTATTATTTATTTGGAGGAATAAATTTATTCGCCATTATCATTGTTAATGACTACTTGATTAATTAAGAGATTCCTGCTCCGATGCCCCAATTAATACGTTTTGATCCAATGAAACCTCATCATTACGATCCTCTGGCTCCGGATTGGGCAAAACACATGCGGTTTCTTCATCCACATTTTCCTTGTAATGAGAAAAGAATTATCGATTGAACCATAAACACTTGATCTTAAACCATTTGATGACTTACCTGGTGGATTGATTGAGTCTCCTCATCATACGAATAGACTTGATCGAAGCCCTCAACGTCATATTCGACCGTGTATGACGGACAGTAGGTGGACTTAAACGTAGACCTAACAAACGAATTACTTCAAAATCCTAGAGCAAATACGGCATACGAGGAAAGCTTTGGTAAATGTATTGCATCACTGTTCAACATCATTGATGATTTCGATCCAAATGTAAGGCTATTTTCCTTCTTTTTTGACAACCTGTTTACTGGAATTCCAGCCTTAGCGTATTTAAAATCTCGGGGATACGATGCAACAGGAACGATTTGTGAAAATCGAATTCCAAAAAATTTGACGAAATGGGTTGATAACGCAGTGGTTTGTTGGGCATTTACCTCTTATGGTATAAATCCGGTGTCGCAAGTGCAAAGATATTCTGGGGCTGCAAAAAAAAGATATCAGTTCCTCGACCATGCGTCGTTGATTTTTATAATAAATATATGTGTGGATTTACTTTGTCGATCGACGCATCTTTCCACAACGCATGGCAATTACATAGAACACATAAGTCAATCAGTCATCAAACATCAACATTTCAGACGTGAATTGGCTACCTACTATTGTGTACACTATGGTACAGCTCCCAAGTTCACAGGAAATAAAAAGCGTAATCAAACATCGTCGGAAGCATTACGTTTTGACAACGTTGGTCATTATGTGCGTCCTATAGACAATAGGCGTAGATGCGCTGGTGTAAATTGTTCATCGTTTGGCCGCATTATTTGCGGAAAATGCGACAAAGGCCTTTGTGTGAAATGTTTTGAAGGATATCATTCCACTAATTAACAAAATATGTAATTATAAATATGTATATATTTATAAATAAAATATAATTAACAAATTTAAAATTATCATCTAAATCCATGAATTACAGAGTAAATAAATAAAAATAAAACACGTATTTTCATTCAAAAATTAAAACTATTCAAGATTATTTATTCTACAACTATCGGCCAGTGATACTATATGGTATCATCCCAAAATCACCCACACCAGGAAAAAGCAAATTTTTTCAAACCGATTCTTAGCGTAGAAGAGCTTTGTTTCTATCAAGAAACATAATTTTCAGCAAAAAAAACAAACTTTAGGAAAAATTATTTCTGGCCGAATTCGGGTTAACCGGTGACGATTACCAAATATTGATTAAATAATTGTAAAATTAAATAAATCAAATGAATTGTTTACTGTTATATATGTTTAAACGAAGATTATGCTTTGTCTATCTTTTGTCCAAAACCAAAAAGTTGCTTTCATTCTACGGTTTAAGTTGAAATGAAAATATAGCATAACCCTCTTTACCCATGTTACCGGTAATATTACCGGTTGTATTACCATATTCAAAACTACCGGTAAATTAACATCACGACATGATATGCAAAAATACAGTTTATATGTATATGTTATCTATACTTTAAATCAATCACGAGTCAATCTTAATACGCATTGAACATCCTATTAAATAAATCTTGGTAATTATATTGTAATTTTATTTCTTAATAAATAATTTAATAATTCTATTTCTTATATCGTATAGAAAAAAGAAATGGCTGAATTCCCTGGATTGTGGGCCGACTTTTGGTCAAGAGTTAAATGGCTATTTTGTTGCGGAGAAACCATAGCGGAAAACTGCAATTCACGTTCCGAAAACATTGCCGACACTCAGTTCAAACGTGTTATTGTAATTGAACATACTTATGATTTGACTGATCCACAGGAAGATCAAACTTTGTTTACAATGGAGGCTATAAGGAACCATACCAGAAATGATGCGAATGTACCAACACATTCTCAAACTTTTTAATGAATAGTTTGGAAAGATACTACAGGTCTATTTACTGACCATCTTAAAGTGTATTTCTCCTAAATATGTGTTTATGTAATTTTCTTTAAAATAAATAATTTTCTTGTCAATTTATTTTTAGTATTATTTGTGGGTTATAATCGTACAGTGTTTCAAGGTTGCTCAAAGTTTATGTATGAGGTTATGTAATCCGATTCGATCGTTTGAGTGGTAGCGAGTGAATTTCCTTGATTTACATAGGTCTTGTAGCCTTTTCTAGTTTGTTGTATAGATTCTCGAACGAAATTCGTCATGAATAAGAAGAAAGTGGTAAACGATGACGTATTTCTCGATCAGCTGATTAAATTATTGTCAGAATAATCAAAGTTTTAGGTATGAATATTGCATTTATGACGTTTACATATATATATATATATATATATATATATATATATATATATATATATATAATATATGTATATATATATATATATATATATATATATATATATATTTATATATATATATATATATATATATATATATATATATATATATATATATATATATATATATATATATATATATATATATATATATAAATATATATATATATATATATATATATATATATATATATATATATATATATATATATATATATGTAGTGTTGTACATGGTTTTATTCTCTATGGTAATATTACCGGTAAAATAGTAAATATTGGGTAACATTACCCAAATTCGTGTTGCCCGGTAATATCGGTAAAATAAATTGAAATTGTTTTTTCCATACAAATCAACCGCAAATTAAAGTATATTACGATTAAAGTGCCTGTGAAAACACACGGTGGAATTCTTTTGTGAACTCGCTTGTGAACATTAAAAATCTATCAGGATATAAATATCTTACCACTCTAACTGGGCAAAAAGTTACTGATTATTTATTATAGAAAGCAACTAAATACCTTAAAAGGCCCAAAGTCCAGGTTCCTCTTATTAAAAATAAAGAAAATTGGGATCGAAATGCTAAACAACAAGCAGATTTGTTTGCCAATCACCTAGAAGAAACATTCCAGCCTTACCCCAAACAGAAGAGGAAAATATTACTCCAATATATAAACAGGATGAAATAAAAATTACACCTGTAACATTGAAAGATATTAATTGGGAAATCAAGAATAATCTGAATGCGCATAAGGCTCCAGGGTATGATCTTATAACGGGTCAGATAGTAAAATCGTTACCAGAAAAAGAATTGAGGAAACTAGTGCATATAGTTACCGCAGCATTTCGATAAAGCTTCATATATACCAATTTCTTTGCTACCAACATTATCGAAACTATTTGAAAAGGTTCTTCTTAAAAGATTAAAACCAATTATCGAAGAAAGGAATCTCATCAGTTATGATTTAGGAAAAACATTCTACGATAGAACAAGTACATCGAATTACTGATGTCATCGAGAAATCACTTGAAAACAAACAAATATGCTCAACCGTATTCCTTGATGTAGCGCAAGCTTTCGACAAAGTATGGCACCAGGGGCTAGAATACAAACTTCACCGAGATCTTCCGGAGCAATTTTTTCAAATTTTAAAATCATACATATCAGAGAGGCACTTCCGAGTAAGATATGAGAATAAATACTCTCAATAAAAAAAATAACAGAAGGAGTACCACAAGGGTGTGTTCTGATATTTTAGAATTTTAACTTTTAATTTCATCGATATTTTCAATCTGGGAAGACGCAGCGTTTTCTTGTGAAACAGTTGGATTTAAACTACGAGATTCTGTAGAGCGCTTTAGACATTTAGATTAGCTAGAAAAATTGCTTATTTTTTTAAAGATTATTGTTATGTAAAAACATCAAAAATGACTTAAGTTGGGATAGGCTGTTTTGCTGTTTTGCATATATATATGTATATATATATATATATATATATATATATTTATAAATATATATATATTTATATATATATATATATATATATATATATATATATATATATATATATATATATATATATATATATAAATATATATATATATATATATATATATATATATATATATATATATATATATGTATTATATATATATATATATATATATATATATATATATATATATATATATATATATATATATATATATATATATATGTTCTATGTACATATATAATAAAAAATAAATAAATTCAAAAAAATAAATAATATTGGAACATAATAAATATGTAATCTGTACATAATTATAATCAATTTTGTTATAAAACTAATTATAGAAGTTAAATGTTTTATAAAAGTTCGTCTAAAGTGGTTTGCCTCTTGTTTTTGCTAGATTGTAGTTCAACAAAATCCGGGCACAAATTCAATGGTGACATAGGACTTCCGCCATTTTTATTGTGTATAAAATAACGCTGCAATCTCCAAACACATTATTTAGCTTCACGGTACGGTTTGTTACGGGCATTATCTTCAATTTTTTCGACAATTGCCTCCTCACAATTTTCGTTATCATCATAACAGGGTAAATTGACGTCAATTTTCAAAAATTCGATATCACTAACAACTGAAGTGTCAGTTAATTCGTCGATGTGCTCTGGAATCTCCGCAGATTTAAGGCCACAATAACCAAAGCAATTTTGAATTGTGTTGGTTTTTATAGCTCGCCAACTATCAGCTACAAACTGTATTGCTTATACATTATTTATTTTACTGCTGATTTCCCTCGCTGTTGATGTGCATGTAAATAGATTATCATCGATCGATTCCAATATATAAGTATATATTTTTCCACGATAAATCGTCTTCAAATTCTTTATAGTTCCCATGTCCATTGGCTGCACATTAATTGTGTTAGACCAGAAGTAAAATTTTTCTTCGCTTAAGTTGCAATTCTACATCCCAAGCCGTAACCCATCCTCGAAAAATTTCAGACGCCATCCAAGCATTCTTGTTGGCATGGTATTCTACTAGTGAACTCTCGATTTTTAAACCCTTAAAACAACGAGGCTTACTACTTTTTCCTATTATGAGGAGCTTTCTCTTATCACTTCCAGTCATATTTGAACAACATAACACAGTAAGACAGTCTATTGCTTTTATGAAGCCTGACAATGCAATGTGTTTATAACACCGTTGTGTTATAAACACATTGCATTGTCAGGCTGCCATCTAGTGTGGCGTGATAATAGAGGCCAGCTTCATCTACATTGTAGATTTCATCTGGGCTATACGTGCTTAAATAAATAGGAACTTTAATATTCTTCCATTTTCTTGAATTTAATATTTGGTTTCGTTTTCCAACGAGACAACCAACCATCAGTGGCCGAAAAATCACTGTGGTTCAAGTTTTTGGCTAATTCTTCTCCCTTTGCTTTTAGAATTGGACCGCTGATACTCACGCCTCGCTGAGTAACTATAGAAAACCATTGGTCCAGAGCCTCTTCTACCTCTGGATCTTTGCCCTCCCGTTTTCTCTTGGACGTTCCTGGTTTTTCTTTCTGCAACATCCATTCATCGTGCAGTTCGTTTTTCAAAAGGCGTGATATTGTGGTTTTCGGCACTTTTGTTATTTCAGCCAGTTGACGAATGCTATGTAGTCTTACTTGGCTGCTTTTTAACGTTAAATCCTGTCTTGGCATCTTTGTAACGATTAACTCTCACAATTAAAATAAAACCGATGGATAATTTTCACGTGTGTTATTCAAAATACGTCCTTTCTGTACAGGGAATCGAACCAAACTATTCGAAGAGTTAATTTTAATACGAAAATAACTGTTATTTTGTATTTTATTATTATTTTTCGAACAAATAACTGTTTATTTTATTTATCCTTCCGTTTTGTTCGTTTAGTCAATTTTTTGCATTATTTTTTTCTATGATTACTGTTCCGATTAAACGATTTACTGTCTCGAAAAAGCGAAGTAGATTTGCATTATTGCCTTGGTTTTGTTTCCGTTCTTAATGGTTTGCCCCAATTAAGCGGCTGTCCCGATTAACCGGTGTCACTATTAGGCGGATCGACTGTATATATATATATATATATATATATATATATATATATATATATATATATAAATATATATATATATATATATATATATATATATATATATATATATATATATATATATATATATATATATATATATATATATATATATATATTGATATATATATATATAGATATACATTTATATATATACATATATATATATATATATATATATATATATATATATATATATATATATATATATATATATATATATATATATATATATACATTTTTGTAATTTAATTCAACTATAACGAGCTTTCAGTCAAAATAAATTAACAATTTTCATAAAGGTGAG